>VZRM01000384.1:453278-485909 GCA_013397955.1 Grantiella picta | reverse complement strand
GTTTTTTGTTTTGTTTTTTTTTTTTTTTTTTTGGACGAGGCACTTGCGAGGAAGGCTGAAGGAGAAGGAGGTGACGTTTGGGCTGTAAGGCACAGGACGGGGGGTGCTGGAGGGCCAACACAGGAGCCAGCAGAGCTCCCTGAAATGCATTTTTGGAGCTAGGTCATCAGCATCCCTGAAGAACAAGAGGCTCAACCAGGAATACGGTGGGTGAGGAGGCTTCAGGAGAGCCAGGCACGGGTGACATGGAGAACTAGAGTCAGGACAACAGGCACGATGTGATGCTTCAAGAAGGCTTTGCCCTTAAAGCCATCCATGGGCTGTGCAGGCAGAGGAGACTCTGCCTGGTGGAGGCAAAGACGGGCTGCAGTTGTCACCCCCATGCCAGCAATGAGACCTGGCTGTGTCAAAGGGTCAAAAGGATGTGGGGTGACCAAGGCTGGGATCCTGGGGGCTGGGATTTGCCACATTGTGCTGCTGCTTGTCCCACCGTGTGCCCTTGTCCCCTCCCTCTCCTGGGAAGCACAGACCCAGGGTGGAGCTGTCCGCAGGCCTCCATGGACTCCCTCGAGGTCCTGGAGGCTGCCTGTTGTCTCATCCCCTGTCCTGCCATGTGCTGGAGTGGTTGCTGATGCTGGGTAGGAGGACCTGGAGCACTCAGAAGAGGGACGGAAGTCCTACCTGGCTTCAGATCACTGGAGGGACCCGATGGTTGGGGATTCATCCACAGCTTCCAAAGGAACAAGACCTTGCCCACTGCCAGGGGAGGTCTCAGGTGGGGAGTAGGTGCCTTTTAAGTGCCCCTGTGGGACTGGAGGTGTCTCTGGCCCATGGGATTGCTTCCTGGAGGATTCCCACTGGGGATCCCAGGTCTGTGGTGGGGCCAAGACAAGCTGGACTGCTCCCAGGGCAGTCTGAAACAGGAGGCACTTTTATCCCAGTTGGAAGGAAGGGTGTGAGACCCCACCTTGCTGCTGGGAGCCCAGGAGGGCACAAGGCACGAGAAGGAGCTCCAGGGCTCCAAGCTATGTGACATTATCAGCACAGGACGTCCTGGCTGGCAGGTACCCGAGCCTGTGCCTGGGACAGGCTCCCAGGCAGGGAATGCGGCCAGAGAGGCACTGGACAGTGATAACAGAAGTTCTGGGCCACGCATCTGCAACAGCAAAGCCTGGGCGAGAGTTGGGTCTCCTCTGGGAGCTGAGTTCATGGCAGGGATCGTGGGAGCAAGCGGGGGACATTCAGGGACAGCAGCCACCCCAGACCAGCCCATGGCAGGGCAAGAGCTGGCACGGGGAGGCTCCTTTCAGGAAGGTTCACCCGTGCAGCTCTCCAGGACTCGCTCTCTGGCACCAGGAGTCAACTTCCAGGAACTCCTGGCTGCCTGGGAAAGCCTGGGCTGCCTGCATGTCCAGCCTTTTAAGGAGTTTGTCCCCCTCAGCTGAACTCCCTCTGCGGATGGCGAGGACACGGCCGGCAGCGCTCCAGCATGGCACGGGCATGGACTGCCTGTTCCGCTGGCACTGCTGGCACAGGCAGGCTGAGCCTGCAGCACCTGGGATTCAGAGGGAGCAGAGGGGAAGAGTTTGGGCAGGGAATTGGGGGTGTCCAGTCCTGAGCATGTGGAGAAGGAGTTGAGGTGCATCAAGGTGACACTTGGAGCCTCAGGGCTGTGGCTCAGAGCAGGAGGACACCCATGGGTGTGTGAGCACCTTCTCCTCCTCACATGAGGGTGCACAGGGTCCTCTGATGCATGTCTGGGTGCTGCCATGCCCAGCCCTGTGTGTCATTGTCCTGAGGCACCTGCAGCACTCATTCCTGCTCTAGCACAGCTCCTTGCAGTGCCTGTGTGTGTCTGTGTGCTGCAGTGGTTGCTAGTGCTGGGCAGCTGTGTGTGAGCAGGGCTGTGCCCGTGGGGCTCTGCCACGGCCACAGGAAGCTGGTCACACCCCTGGGACCCTGTGGGACCCTGGCCAGGGTCACCTGTACCCTGCACAGCCAGCTCCCCACCACACCTGAACCCTCTGCCACTCGGGAGGGCTGGGTTTGGGGCAGGGAGGGCACAGACCTGCCTGAGACCCTGCCAGTCCCCACATGTGGCCTCATCCCCTGCCAGCCCTCCTGGCGTTTGTCACATGCAGGAGAAATCTCAGGGTTTGCTGTGGGACACGGCTTCCTCCAATTGTCCCCAAGCTGCTGGGCTGGGCACGGGGCAGCCTTGGCACTGGGGATACCGGAGCCAGCAGCGAGCGAGGTGGGGCAGTGAGATAAGGGGCCCAGACACAAAAAGCAGCAAAGCCAAGGCTGCCAAGGCACACGGGAGAGTTCAAGACATGCACCTTCCAAAGGGACACCTTGTCCTTACAGGGAGGTCACGGCCACAGGGGATCGTCCCTGTGCCCTGGTGCTGCTGAAGACCAAGGGACAGTGGCCCTGGGTCCTGCTGGTGCTGTAGGGCTGCACAGCACGGTTAGGGTGGCTCAGGATGGGGGAGATGAGAAGCAAGGAGAAGCCATTGATGGAATCACAGATTCACTAAGATTGGAAAAGCCCTTTAGGATCATCAAATCCGGCTGTTCTCCAGCACTGCCAAGCCCACCACTACACCAAGTCCCCAAGTGCCACATCCCTAGGTCTGTTAAATCACTCCGGGGATGGTCACTGCACCACTGCCCTCTGCCAGGGCCTGACCACCCTTTCCATGAAGAAATTTCCCCCAATATCCAACCTAAACCTCCCCTGGCACAACATGAGGCCATTTCCCCATGTCCTGTCCCTGTTCCCTGGCTCAGCCTGACCCCCCGGCTGTCCCCTCCTGTCAGCAGCTGTGCAGAGCCACAAGGTCCCCCTGAGCCTCCTTTGCTCCAGGCTGAGCTCCTTTCCCAGCTCCCTCAGCTGCTCCTGGGGCTCCAGACCCTTCCCAGCTCTGTTCCTTCCTTGGACACACTCCAGCCCCTCAATGTCCTTTCTGCAGAGGTGCCCCAAACTGTCCCCAGGCCTGGAGATGCCTCAGCAGTGCCAGCACAAAGGGACAGTCACTGCCCTGGTCCTGCTGGTCTCTGCTTCCCAGCTTGTGGCACAGATCCCAGGGCTTGGCCACCTCTCCCAGCTCCCTGTAGAAGTGACCTGGATTGGTCTGATATTCGAGCAGCTGGATGGGAGGATCCTGTGCCATGAGGCTGCCTGGACCTCAGCGCCTGGCAGGAGTCACCACCCCATCCCAGGGGAGTGAGGACACTGGGTGCAAGGCTGGGGGGCAGACCCCAGGACCCAGGGGGTTTGGAGGAGGGACAAACCACTGGATGGGCTGAGTCCTCTCCAGCCATGGAGCCAAAAGCACAACCCAGGTGCAGGGAGTGCAGCCAGCAGAGACCACATCCCCCCTGGTTAGTGGCACCTCTCATGGAAAAAGTGACCTGTGGGCTCCAGGTTTGTTTTCTCATCATGTCTTGTGCATTTTCTGAGGTTACTTTGGATTTTGATCAGCAGCTGGGGGAAAAAAAAAGGTTATTTTGCTGAAAACTATTTCATTGAAAACTGCTTATTTTGCGTGACTTGTTCTAACTGAGCACCTGGGTCCTCAGCCTGTGTGTGACCCAGTCCATGTGAAAAGATTTTGGTAGAAGTCACTCTGGTTCTCCTTCTGGGATTTTCTGCGACTTTGAGCAGAAGCTCAAAGGCAACAGCAGCAGCAACAGCTCTCCAGCTTCCCAGGTCCAGCCCTGGCACAGCTGCAAAGGACAGTGGTGTAGTCCCCAACTTTGGAGGGGTTTAACAGTCCAGTGGATGTGGCACTTGGGGACAAGGGTCAGTGGTGGCCTTGGCAGTGCTGGGACTCGATGATCTTAGAGGGCTTTTCCAAACCAAATGATTCTGTGGTTCTGCTGCCTCACAGAACCAATTTGTCAGTGGCCAGGGATCCAAACCCCATGATCCAAACCCTGTGCTGCCCATCCCCAGACACCTGGGACCAGACACATCCCACAGTGCTTTCACCATGGATTTTCTGGCATTCCCATCTACTTCTTCCACACATCCCTCTTCAGCATCAAGAATGTGTCCTTTAGCACCTGCTCTCGTCTCTGCCCAACCTCTCTGTGCTGCCAGGAACTTCTTAGGAGGCTGGAGGTGGCAGTGCTTCTGCCGTGTCCCACAGCAAGCCCTGAGATTTCTCCTGCATGTGACAGTGGCAGGTGGTTCTTCTGGCACAATNGGACAATTTCTTATCCACAAACAACTCCTGATAGTCAGGGTGACTCCTGGGCAAGGAGAGCTTCCTGCAGAGCCAACCAAGAGCCATGGGAATGCAGAAAATCTGGAAAGACTCATCCTCTTCCAGGCAGTTGTGTTTCCAGAGCTGCTGTGCCCCAAGGTCCCCTCATGCACTTAGTGGCCTCCCCACCCTGTGTCCCAACCCTGCTGCCCCAGAAGCCTGTTGGGAGGGTCGGGGTCCTGCTCCTGCTGGTCACAAGTCTGCAGGAACTGATGCAGAGGTGTCCCCAGGGTGGAACAGCCCCCGGGAACCTGCCAGCACCTCCATCCCGGCCACAGCTGGCAGAGGGCCCGGGCGGGCAGGGGGGGAAGGCTGCAGGAACTTGATAACGGGTGAGCAGGGTGGGGACACGGGGCTGGCTCCTGGCTGCCCGAGGACAGCCCTGCTCACATCGGGGTCCCAGGGCTGGCAGCAGCCGTGGGGTGCTGGGATGGTGGGGTGAAGGTTGGGAACAGACACAAACCTGGTTCTGGCAGGGAGGGACCTCGGTGTCCTTGGTGAGCAGAGAAAGGGTCACTGCAGCCCGGGCTGGATCAGGTGCAGCTGCAGCAGTGCCCAGTGAGCAGCCTGTGCTCAAGGGACATGAAAGAGCCAGAGCAGAGGGGCTGTGCTCTGTGCAGGCACCACCTGTACCTTTCTGTGTCCTCCTGCTCACAGAACGCCATGGTTTGGAGCTACAAGGGGCTTTGGGAGAGCCTGATGGTCCCTGAGCTGTCTCAGACGGCAGAGCTTTTTCTGGAGCCCCTCTAACATGCCCCCAAGGTTAACCCCACCCTAGTGCCACACTGCCCATGGGCAATAGTTGGCCACTCAGCCCAGCAGCAGCTGGGAGAGCTTAGCCCTTCATGGGCAAAGGGGTGGACTGGCACCACAGAATCATGGAATCATGGAATGGCTTGGATTGGAAGGGAACTTAGAGCTCATCCGGTCCTAACCCTTGCCACAGGCAGGGCCACCTTCCACTGTCCCAGGCTGCTCCAAGCTCTGTCCAACTTGGCCTTGGACACTTCCAGGGATCCAGGGGCAGCACAGCTTCTCTGGGCACCCTGTGCCAGGGCCTGCCCACCCTCATAGGGAAGGATTTCTTCCTAACATCCAATCTAAGTCTCTCCTCTTTGTTCCCCCTTGTCCTCTGACTCTCTGCCCATGTTAAACTCCCTCTCCCTCTATCGTGCTCTCCATGCTCCATCCATGCTCGGACATGGGCTGGTGTGTCCCAGCACCTGGCGTTTCCCCACAGCACATCCGGGAGCGATGCCCTCCCCGTGGTGCCGGACAGGGGCTGCTGGCACCCTCTCTGCCCGCCGGGCAGTGCCCGAGGCTGCACGGCACCACCTCTCATCCACCCCGGCAGCCTCAACAGCCGCAGCTCCGGAGCCTGCCCAGCCCCTGCTGTGACCCAGACAGGCCCTGCTGCGAGAGAACAGGGGGTCAGGGGCCACGGCAACATCTGGAGAGAGGCGCAGCCCGTCCCGCACCCTGGGGGCTCCCCGCGGGCCGGCAGCGCTTGGGGGTCAGGGGTGCCAGGGCTGTGCCGCAGCCCCACGCTGAGCCGTGCTGGCCGCATCCTTCGGACACCGCCGCTCCGAGGGCTCCCGGCAGCGGCGCACAGCTGGTCACCGGCCACCGCCACATCTGGAACCGCTCAGGCAGCTCCGGGAGCTGCCCACGGAGAGCAGGGCTGTCGCACTGCCAGGGCAGGGCAGCCTGGGGGCAGCGGGGGTGTCACCGCACCCCGCGAGAGCCACCCCAGGACACGCTGCTGTGCCCACCCAGCCTCTGAGAGGGGGAGCCACACGAGGAGGGGCTGAGGTCACTGGGAATGTTCAGCCGGAGAAGGGGACATTGAGGTCAGACCTCACCGCGTGCTGCAGCTTCCTCCCAAGGTGCAGCTCCGATTGCTCTCTGTGACAGGGACAGGGCCTGGGGGACAGCTGGAGCTGTCGGGAAAGGTTTAGATTGGATATCAGGGAAAGGTTCTTCCCCCAGAGGGTGCTGGCACTGCCCAGGCTCCCCAGGCAATGGGCACAGCCTGAGGCTGCCAGAGCTCCAGAGTGTTTGGACAACACTGGCAGGGATGCACAGGGTGGGATTTGGGGTGTCTGTGCAGGACAGGAGCTGGGCTGGATGATCACTGGGGTTCCTTTCCCACTCAGGATATTCTGTGAATCTTTGCTTCTATGACTCTAGCTCCAGACCCACAGGATCTCATCTCTTTTCCCCAGGGCTGCAGGGACTGGCTGAGCAGCAGAGCCAGGGCAGGATGCCATAGGGATGCCATGGCAGACACCCAGGACAGGGGTACAGGCTGCCAGCACCCCCTCACTGCCCACAGGTGACTCCTGCAGGGACAGCTGGGAGGGGTGGGCAGGAACGAGGGACACCAGCAGACTGGGTAGGGAGGAAGAAAGGCATGGGCACAGCTCGGGAAGGGTCAGCCTGAGCAAATCCACCAGCAGCCCGGTGGAGAGCCCCAGCACAGCCCTTCTCTCCACACCCCTCTGTAGCCACCCCGCCCCTTCCCCTGGCCAAGGCCCCCAGCCAGGCAGGGCTTTTCCCGTTCCAGCCTCCATCAGGGGATGGAGCAGGTTAGCCTGGATGCTCTCCTGGAGGGCCTATCAGCTGCTGCTGTCAGTGCCACAAGCCCCTCTTCTGTGCTGGACAGGCAAAAGCACCAGTGACACTGAAACGGGGCACAGACCCCAAGATGAAATCCAGACCCTCTCCTGCCCTGCATTTCCCTCTCCAAGCAATGTCTCTCTGCTTTAAAGCAAACGTTCTCCATCCAGGTGCTTTTCCCAAGCTACTTTGGGCAATCTCCATCCAGCTCCAGCCCAGGGAGGCTCCTGCCTGTGCACATGTTGGAGTTTGTGCTGTTGACAGCTGGAGCATCTCCAGAGCATCTGCTGAGCACCAGCCCCTCCCCAGGCAGGGGTGACCACCACTGCCCACCAACACTCTGGCCAGGGAAGGGGAGAAAGGGAGTGGTGTCCCAGGGCTGGAGTCAAAAACATCACTAATGAAGCATCAGTAGCTCATCAGGGGAAAGCAAGGCTGTTCCCAATTAGTTCAGGTCTAGATTAGGCAAGAGAGGTGAGTAACGGCGTGGGCTGGACCCATGTAAAGTTGTTGGCTTGGCTAAACTAAAAAATAAACTGGAAAATAGGAAAAAAAAAAGAAAGAGAAGAAATACCATATTCAGGTCTGGTTTGTTTATTCAGAAATAGAGAAAATTAAAACATAAGTACTAGGACAAAATATGCCAGCTCTAAATTCTGCCTGAGATGATGATTTTATTAGCAAGGAATCTGGATCTCAAGTTATGTCTCAAAACAACACAAAACCAGATGCAGAGGTCAGTACTCTCCTGCCTAATAACAATGCTTTCAGTGACATACTTAAGGAAGAGATGGACTCATCAGCATTGCAAGAGACTTTTAAAACAAATTTGGACAGCAAAACAGCAAGATTTCACTCAGAGAATCTGCAGTTCAAGTTGAGACAGAGCATAATGGAAGCTCTGTTCCAAATGCAATCCCATGACATCACGAAGACTCAACAATTAACATCAGCTGCTTCCCAAGTAGTTTGAAAAACGGAGATAAGTCATAACTCATCAGCTAAAGCCATCCCATAAGAAAAAACAGCAATATCCTGAAAAAAGGGGGCTTGAAATCTCAACCTACAGCCATTTCCAAAGGGAATAATAGCAAAACTAGTAGGAAATAAAGTAGGTAGAGCTAAGACAAATGTCAAAAAGATAAAACTCCTGCAGCAAAATCAAGTCCTGTGGAGAAAACACTCACTACCAACCAGGGAACAGGTTTGGGAGGTTTGGAAGAGATTACCCAGCTCCAGAGAATAACGTGGGCATGACAACAGTGTTGTTGGAACAGCAACCGACAAAGCCCTGGGGATGTGGTGGAGTTACCATCCCTGGAAATGTTCCAAAAACATATGGATGTGGCACTGGGGACATGGTTAGTGGTGGCCTTGGCAGTGCTGGGGGAATGGTTGCACTCGATGATCTCAGAGGGTTTTTCCAACCTTAGCAACTCTACGATTTCATGATTAAAAGAAGATACTCAAAAAATAAAGCACAAAGACCGTCACAGAAAAGGTTAAGAGATCCTAAAAAAAAAAATAACCAAACAAATACAGGGGCACTGGGACCAGCTGGCATCTGTGATTTGTCTGAAAATTCTTGTCTTCATTGCCCTCGCTCATGTGCAAACCCCAAATGTTTCCATTTAATCGCAAAACTTTCCAGGAAGTCATTCAAGGGGGGGTAGCAAAGCAACACCAGGGAATAAAAATGGAGACAGGGCAATGAGACTCTGTGTCCATTGGCAGCAATGGTTCTGCATGGATGTGACCTGGATAACTCCGTGATTATCCTGATGGATGTGAGCAGCCTGTGAGAGCTGTCAGCGGTGCTGCAGTTTGCTTTAACCCAAACCTGCAATTCCAACCCAAAACTGCAGTCAGGACACGGCTTGTGGCTGACAGAACATCTCCCAGGAGGACTCCTTGGCTTTGTGTTCCCTTGTGTGTCCTGGAGGAAAAGTTGATGAGGTTCCACCACAAAAAAATGTCATTATCAGTCCCTGGCATTTGAGATCCTGGAGCAACACGCCAGCTAATGAGATACCAAGACCTTCTGGAGTTTGGAACAGACAAATATGGCATTAAAACCATGATAAATGCTCCCAGTGGGAGTGGGAACAGAATATCTAATGCCATGGGAAACCCTCTCTTATCTTTAAAGAAAGCTGCAAGTACGTGGCATTTGGCATTTTGGAGAGTGTTTATCAGCAGCGCTGATGGCAAATAGAAGCTCCTTTAACTAATGACAAAAGCAAATTAAAAAAAACCTAGTTTGGACACTTTGTACTTCCAGTTGTGTTTTACATTCTCAGCTCTCCCAGCCCCTGTCCCCTGTCCCAGGACAGCCTCCTGTCCCCTGTCCCAGGAGCCTGGCTCTGACAATGCCCTCTCTAACAAGAACATAAAGCCCACAGGAACCTTTTCCCTCTTTAAAAATACCCCACTTTGCCTGGGGAGAGCCCGGAAGAGGGGAGGTGACCACTGCTCTGGGGACACCAGGCAGCTGCAGGGCACTGATCTGTGCTTGGCATCTCTCAGATGCCCCAAATTCAGGACCATGAGGTTTAAATATGACTTGAGCATCAGTGTTGTCCTGTGACCTTCGAGACCAGGAATGATCTCTTGGCTTAAGCCACTCTGCTGGAAAGGCAGCCAGGCTTCCTACAGAGCAGAATTCAACCTCTGCTCTCTGCAATTAGTTCCAGTCATGGTCAGTGCTGAAATATGTGCTAATCCACACTTGAGCAGGCCTAGCTTTAACTCCCAGCCTTTGGGTCTCGTTATTTTAATTTCTCTGCTAAATAAAAGAGCTCCCAAGTACTTACTTGGTGTTTGGATTTTGAAAGGCTGATGCAATCTTGTGCCTGTCCCTCATCCCTTCCTAATGTGTAAAGCAAATTCAGACAAATTTGAAAGACAGCTAGTGGCTTTGTGAGGGAGTTTTTAGGGATTTGGGCCAGGTCAGACAGGGCTTTGAGCAACCTGGGGGAGTGGAAGGTGTCCCCGCCCATGGCAGGGGGTTTTAACAAGTTTATCAAGATCCCTTCCAACCCAAACCATTCTGTAATTCTGTATTATTTTTTTTTAATTGAGCAAATGTGTGGCAGAAAATAAGCTCTACTGGTTTATCTTCCTCCCAATTAACATTTCTCCAGGGAAGGATGTGAAAAAAGCTTTCATTGGTGTCCACACCTTTATAGAAGAGATGATCCAGGAGGGGATCTGTTACTCAGGACCCCTGGTTAAAATACAGACCCACCAGGAGACATCCCCCTGGAACTTAGTGCATGGAACAGGACATCCCTACGAGTTCCTCATCACCACTGATGGACCCTCCTGCTTCTCCCACCCAGCCCAGCCACCCCAGCTGGCTCAGCAAGTGATCCCTCATGCCTTTGCTGTCACAGGAGCCACTTGTACCGCAGGGATGAGCAGAGAGCTCAGGGCCAGGCTCTCTCCCTTCCCAGGGCTCTGGTGCCAGTCCCTGCTCCAGATCCCTGCATGCATCACTGCTTTTGCGAGGGGCTTTTCCAGGATAAACAGCTGAGATGAGCTCATGGAAATCTGGGGCTCGTTAACCCTGGGTAACGACCCCTGGCACTGGGACCCCCCTGAGGGACAGGGGGGGTTGGGGAGAGCTGCTGGGCACAGGGGCAGTGCAGGTGACCAGGCAGAGGGGCTGGCAGGGCTGGACATCCTGTTCTCCAGCCCAATTAACAGCACCTCGGAGAATGAGGTCATCCGAGCGGCCAGACAGTCTGGGAAAACACTTTCACAGCTCCAGGAGGATTTCCTTTTTCCTCTTTTCAATTGTTCCTCCGTGCTGCCTCCCTCTGCTCCCGCCCCTCTCCATCCTTGTCCTCAGGCCTCCTTTGCACTTGGGCAGAGGCAGCTCCTGGATGCTGCTCACGTTATTCCCTTGGGAAGCAGGAGGTGCTGGGGCACCCTGGTTGCTGCACGGGCTCTGCTCTGCCTGTGCTGGCGCCTGGCTGTGGGAAGGAGGTGGCCACAGAGCTGCTCCTCTGGCTAGTCCCAAGCCTGTCCCATCTCTGGGACTGCTGGTGGGGTGGCATGGATGGCAGCTCTGTCCTTTTCCTCCTCTTGGTCACCTGTTTGGGACAGTGATGTCTGCTCAGGATGGCAGGTAGGAGAACCTCTCAATTTTGCCTCCAAAAATATGGAAGGCCTTGAAGATGGAAGTCTTTATTTATCTGAGAACATTTCTTGCGCCAGCATTTGCTAGGATTGCAATGAGGTTCCCTTGGCTTTCCCACTGTAGCTCTGGGCTTGTCTCTCCAGGTGCATCCAGGGGTCCCTCCTGAAGTCACCTCAGGAATCCTGAACCCTCCTGAAGTCACCTCAGGAATCCTGAACCCTCCTGAAGTCACCTCAGGAATCCTGTGACCACAGCTGCTGTTGTCCCCCAGGACCACACTCACCCTGCTGGCTCTCCACACACAGTGATGCTCCTGCTCCTCTGACATCCCCCCAGCCCCAGCAGAGCCTCGAGCACTCCCTGCCTCACCAAAAATTCCTGGGAGGAACCTCAGAGTTACTGCCCTGTGTAAGAGTGACCTCCATGTCCATGGACGGTCCCTGCTCTGGGCAGGTGATGGGCGGTGCAGGACCAGCCTGGAAGGGAAGTCCCTGGAAGGGACTCCAGGGAGAGAGATAAATTGGATGTTGGGAAGGAGAGAGGAAGGGCCAGGCTGTGAGAGAGGGATTGTGTTGCAGAGCAATCCAGCCAGGCTGCCCATGTCCCAGACATTCCCTCTGTCCCAGCAGGCCAGGATTGGGCACTTGGGAAGGATCCTTGCCCAGTTCAGCACAAACTTGTCCCTCGGGTTTGGGATGTGACACAGCACCCACAAGGCATGGGCTGGCTGGTTTTGGGCACAGGAAGGACAGTTTGGAGAGCCCACGTGCCCATGGCTTTCTGAGGGATCACACTCTGGCTTTGGGGCACCTCTCCATTCAGACATTTCAGGGGAACATCCAGTGAGCAAGACCTCTAGTGAGAGGGACCCTCAGGGCTTGGTGTGTGACACTCACCCTGGGCAGAGAATGCTCCGACAGCCCTGGGCCAGGCTGGCCTCAGAGGGAAAATGAGCCTGCAGGAAAATCCACATCCCACAGCCACCATCTGGTGCTCCACGAGGCATCCAGGGGCAGCAGGTCTGCAAATACGCTTTTCCAAAGGAGCTGCCAGACTTGTCCATGGCTCCACCACGGCCCCAGGCTCTTACACTCCCAAGCCACCACTGCCTTATCCTTCCTGTGCCGCGGTGTTTATTCCTGTCAGCGCCCACCATCCCTCCTGGCTTTGGGAATTGCTCCCATGTGCAGCATCACCCTCCCTCGCCTGCCCAAGCATTCCAGAGGGACTTTGCCAGGCTGCCTTAGACATGACCTCAGGCCAATGTGCAACTTGCTCCAGAGGTGCCTGTTTTCCTCTGGGGGGGAATCCACAGAGCAGGGATACACAAACCCGTCTGATGTGTTCAAAGCATTAGTGAGCATCTGCAAGGAGAGGGAAAGAAAAACAAACACACGGATAAAAGGATTCCTAGAACATGACAAAGAGGAAAGAAAAGGAGACAGGGATGAATAAGGCCACCCAGACAGGTCCCAGGCTTTTCTGGGAGCCCACCATTCCCTTGATGAGAGGGACCTCAGCTCAAGCTGTCCCTGCCTGTCCCCCTCGTTCCTCCTGCTGGGAACATGCACTCCAACAGGACATGGGGTGCAACTTCACAGAAACATGGAATGCTTTCATTTGGATGGGACCACAAAGCTCATAGAATGCCACCCCTGTCCCCATGGCAGGAACACCTTCCACTGTCCCAGGCTGCTCCAAGCCCTGTCCAGCCTGGCCTTGGACACTTCCAGGGATCCAGGGGCATCACCAGTTGAAGAGCTCCCTTCTGCAAAGCATGGACATGGCTCCTCAACTGCCAGCCTCTGCCCTGACTGCTTGGAGCAGCTCATGGACCTGCAGTTCTTACATTTGCTCCTTTTGCATCCACCCTGAGCAATGCCCCTTTGCCTTCCTTACATGAAACACACAGGGCAGGCTTTTCCTACAGTCCTTGGCATCAGTGGAGGAACATCCATCCATCTTCCAGTCCTCCAGAGCTCACTCCACTGACATTCAGAAGTCTCCCAGATATTGTTCCTCCACTCCTTTTCCCTGCCCCAGTATCAAACACATGGTTTCATCCATCGAAAAACAAACAGTGAGGGCAACCTGTGATCTTCCAGAATAACCAGAGGAGCTGCAGCTTTCACTCTACCCAAGAGAGGATGCTGAGACCAGCTCAGATCCCCTGGGAGATGTTCAGAACTGGTCTACAAACTCCACACTGTAGTGCTGAGTAGCCAGGCAGGGATGACACCCATTTCCTGAGCTGTGGGATCCCCTTAGTCCCCAGGAAGAAGCAGGGAAGAAGTCCTGGAAGAAGTCCCTACTTCTTCCAGCAGAAGAAGAAGAAAGGTCCAGGAGACTTTTCCAGGTCTCCAGGAAAGCTGAGTTTGGCAGCCTGAAGTCCTTCTTGCCCTGGTGGATCTTCCACTGCAGCTCTGCCTTTCCAAGGAGGACACTGCAAGTGCCAAGTGGTGTCACCTGCCCTCGGCTGCCCTTATCCCTGGGGTTTGAATTCACTGCTGTTTGCTGCTGTGAGGATCAGGGCAGCAGTGAGCTGTCTGGCTCACAGGAAGGAGGGATGAGGAAGGATGATCCCCTTGGTCCCCAGGACTGAACCAGCAGGAAGCTCTCAGCACTGGTTTTCACTCTGGGTGTGATCAGACAAGGAGGTGCAGCTGGGATGGATTGAACCAGCAGGGAAACAGAGCTCTCTGGGCAAGGGAGAGAGACAGACCCTTCCTGTGGATTCAGCCTTTAGACAGAATTTGGTGGATCATAAAAAAATCACAATGGGCCTGAGAAGTGTCAGTTTGGGATCAGAGATCCCATGGCAGACTGGATTACAGGACAGCACGGTGCAGGAATTACAACAGGGAGGGAGGACCACCGGAGGCTCTGGGACATGAGGAGAGCTCAGAGGCACAAGTGCCACCCCAGGGCTAATGCCAGCTCCAGGTCCAGGTCCATGTCCATGCTCCTGTCCATTTCCATGCCCAGTTCCCCATTCCCTGTTCTCTATGTCCAGGTCCATGCCCAGGTCCAGATCTGTGCCCAAGTCCATGCCCAGTTCCCCACGTCCAGTCAATGCCCATGTCCAGCTAGTTTGACCTCAGGACGCTGAGACCACCCGGGAGCGGGAGGGCATGGGCAGGATTCCTGCCTCGATGGGCTGTGCCAGCACAGGGCACCCCGAGCACGGCAGCCCCTGCAGGAATCAGAGCCCAGCCGGCACTGGACAGGGACTGAAGCTCAGGGGCTCTTTCTGGGCTCCACACACATTCTTGCTCCAGGGTCCCAGGCTGAGCTCTGGAGTCAGCAAGTGCCAGGACCATTAATAGTGTGGTGACAGTGTTTAAATTGGAGCTGCCACCAGTGCAGACACAATAACTCGCCGTGCCCGAGGAACTGATTAGCAACAGCCCCGGGCTGCATTTTCCATCACCCTCTGCAGAGCGAGCGAGGGATTTGGCTGGGGGGAGAAGGGTGAGAAATGGACCTCTGGGACAACGGTCCCCCCTGCCATCAGCAGGTCCTTCCCTGAGGCTGTGCCCTGTCCCCTCTCCTTCACGTCTGGCCACTGCAGCCCCTTGCACAGAGATCCAGGGCTGCACTGACACTTATTGTCGAGTGTTTACTGTCATTGCCGGGGAGACATTAGTTCAGATTATGTCAAAACAAAGTTATTCCAAGCTCAATCCTAGAGAAAAATATTATTGTAAGCACTGATTGGCGAGGGGCGGCGTGTCCACCGCCAGCAGTCCCAAAGCCCAGGGGGTGGGGGGAGATAGGATCTTTGTTTTGCAGCCAGGCTCCCAGCCAAGAGCAGCCAAAGCCGAGGTAGAAGAGAGATTTTGTGAGGCAGCCAGGAATTCAGGTCAAAGCTTCATTTTCTCCAGAAAAAAAAAAAAAAAAAAATTTAAACTGTAAGGAGAAAGTCTTGTTCCAGCCCCAGCAGTGGCCAGAGAGCATAAGTGACATATTGTCCAGGAATTGAATGTAAGGAATCCAGATATGCCATGTTATCCAAGAATCACATGTAGGAAATCCAGGAGTGACTTGTTATCTAGGAATCACATGCTGGGAAGCCAGACACGGCCTGTTAGACAGGGCTTGTATGCAAGGAATCCAGATGTGGCACATCAGATGGAGGCTGGATGCAAGGAATCCAGATGTGCTGCATTACCCCGGAGCTGCAGGGAGGGGTGAGAAACAGGCAAACACGTACAGGCTGCACCTACTTTGGGAGTGCAGGTGCCCAGCTGGCCATGGCTTTAGCTCAGGAACAGATGAAAAGAACAAAACAGGCTCAAAAGCAGGGCTGCACTCGGGGACAGGTCAGGGACAAGCATGGAGGGTGGGGGAGCTGGTGGTCAGCGTGGAGGAACTGGCTGGGGGTGGAGGTGGGGTCAGAGGTCAGCCCTGGGCATGGGGGTCAGCAGGGATGGGGGTCAGGTGGTGAATGACCTGTCAGCTGCTGGACAACGGCCCCAGGGCCACCAAAAGAGGTCCAGGAGGGGCATTGAGCATAACTGGCAAAGGGAAGGGGAGGCACCAAGGGGAAGAGGAGACGATGTAAGGGTAGAAATGAGCCTAAGGAGGTGAAAATAAGGACAGCGAAATGCAGACGAAATCTCAGGAGAAATTCCCAGACAGTGAGATAGAGTGGGCAGGGGACACCTCTCCCGAGGCTGGAAGGGGATGGATGGAGTGGAACAGCTCCCCAGGGACGTGCAGGGGACGGAGCTGAGAGCCCTGGCTGGGCAGGAGCCCCGTGCTGCAGCCTGAGCCCTGGGGAGCTCAGCCTCACTGGGGTGTCACCCAGACCATCGCAGGTCCCATCCCAAGCACACCCCCTCATCCTGGGACACGGGAATGGTGGGAAGCTGCCTCCACACGGGTGAGCTGGCAAGGATGCCACCACCAGCCCAGCACCTCAGGAACCTTTTCACAAACCTAGGAAGTGCTGGAGAAAGGAAATCTTCCCCAACGCTTGTCCCCTGGGCCACCACCTGGTTTGGAGCTCTTCAGAATCACAGTCTCTTGCCATGCCAGGACATCTTCCCAGGAGCTGAGCAGAGCTTCACACCAGCTGGTATCACCCCCTGGCAGCTGAGGCTCATCTGGCCCCAAACTAAGGGATATAGGCTGTAGGGAATAGGGATTAGGTCCATGACCCACTGCTGGGGTGATCCAGCGCTTCCCACAGCGCGCCCTGGGGCTCAGGTGTGCTGCTCCAACACATCCCCTCCCCTCCAGGATGTGGTTTCTCATCTGCTCTCCTCTCAGGTCTATTTTCGTCCCTCCCTCCCTCCCACTGAACGAGTGCCACGGAAACAAAGCTCTGGACGGCTCTGGGGACCAGCCAAAGCACGAGCTGTGCAAATGGCACCAGGCAAAGTGCCCGGCATTATTCTGGCATGGAAATGGCCTCTTCAGAGGCCTCCCTTCCCCAGAGCTCCTGCAGGAAGGGGCACCCACAAGGTGGAGGGTGTCCCAGCCACAGGGATGGAGCACATTCTCCCTTGGATTTTTGGGGGATAGAGCAGAGGAGGAGGGAGTGGGCAGGGGTGGGACAGTAAAGGTGCCCCCAGGGAGGACAGCAAGCATCCAACTGCATCCTGGGGAAAGATCCTGATCCTGCCCGTGCCACCTTCTGGGTAATTCCAGGCAGGTGGGAGAACACTCCTCGCACACAAAGTGAGCTCCTTCTGCAGACATACAGGTGGTGGCAGTGCCCCCAGCTGTGCCCTTGTCCCCAGCATCGTCTGCTGCTTGTCTGTACTGTCACCCTTGGTGGCTGAGGTCTCTATCCCATAACAACGTCCATTCCTCTGCACCGTCTTGTCCATCTCCTGTGTCATATCCAATGTCCACCACCATCCTGGTTCCATGATCCTCTGGGGGTGGCCTGTGGTCTGAGCAGGTTTTTGCTGCTGGACATGGAGCTGGACCCACTTTCCTGTGAGCACTCTGCTCCTTTTTAGCTGGGTGCCCCCTACCAAAGGGTAAAGCCAGAGGGGTCAGGCTCTGCTCTGAGGAAACAGGGACAGGACAAGAGGGAACAGCCTCAAGCTGTGCCAGGGAAGGGTCAGGTTGGATATTAGGGAAAACCTCTTCACTGAAAGGGTGATGAGGCATTGGAACTGCCCAGGGTAGTGGTGGAGCCACCATTCCTGAAGGGGTTTAACAGCTCTGTGGATGTGGGGACATGGGTGGCCTTGGCAGTGCTTGGAGAAGGGTTGGATTTGATGATCTCAGAGGGCTTTTCCAACCTCAGTGATTCAGAGATTTTGAGATTCTAACAAGCTGTGCACACACCAGCTGGCTCTCCGTCAGGACCACGGAGGAATGGGATGAACAGCGTGGTTTGGTCCTTGCCAGCAAAGCTTACCTGGAGAATTTCCCCTACCAGCTGGCCCAGAGCCTGACTTAGAAAAACCTGCTGCAGCAGTGCCAGACCTCCAGGCAATGGTGAATCCTCCCAGTATCCAGAATCTCCTCCAGTGCCTGGTGACCCTCAAAGAGTGGGAAACTGCAGCTCGTTTCAAGGCTGAGTTTGTCTAAATTACATTTGCAGCCAGCGGATCATGGTGTGCATTTGTCAACGCTCCCCAAAGCATCCCCCACCAGGAAATATCTTTATGTGCAAGTACCTATAAAAACGGTGACATCACCACCCAGGCTCCTCCGAGCAAGTGGGACAAACCACACCCTGCATCCTGCAGCTCATTCCCAGCCCCTGGGACCAGGGTCCGTGACGAGTGGACAACCACGTCCGGCTGCACAGCCCCCTCCCTGGGCCATCAAGCCCTTGGCATTGTCCAGTCTTTCCGAGACCTGTTTGATGTCAGCATTGCAGGGACTCTTCCAGCAGCTCGTTCCCAGCTCCAGGGTATCAGTGAACTGGGCCTGTTGGTCTGCAGTTGCAGGGCCTCCCTCGTTACAGATGTGATTGCTTTAGCCCGGTCTCCCTCATTACAGATTTAATTACTTTACCCTGCCAGGATCGAACGTGTCTCTGCTTTGACCCCGCACAGGGTGGAGTCGTTTGTTGAACGCTGACGGGTTTGCTTGTTCCGATTAGGCCCCATTTGTTTTACGTAGGGCTGGGATTTGGGGTTGGCTTCGCTTGGTTGTCCTAAATGTTCTCAAAGGCTTCTCACTGCCATCAGCCGGTGACAGCTCACTGATTTCTTTGGCTCCCCCTCCTACCACCAGCAGTTCTGTACATTGCTGGAGCCCTCCCTGTTCCTCGTCCTCCCTGGGGTGCTCCTCCTCCTCCAGCCCATGCGTTGGACCCTGGGTTTTGACACATCCCAGGCTCTCAGCAGAAACCTCCTCCGTGTTGGAGTTGTCCCCTCCAGGAGAGACGGGAGTGTCCCATGGGCCAGATGGACTCTGAACTGCCAGCCCTGGGGATTCCATCACCACCCCTACAGCCTTCTCCTGTCTCTGTCCACAGACAATCTGCTGGATGGAGCAGCCAGCCAGGACATTGGGTGTTCTGCTGGGTATAAGGCAGATCCTGCCCGAGGTCTTCACCAGCTGCCATCATCCTGCTGTCCCAGCATGTGTCACCAAAGTCTCTTTTCCCATCCAATGGCACTCAGCTCCACACCACCAGCCTTCCCACCATCTGACACTGCCTGCTCAGCATGAGTCACCCCTCCAGAAATCATGGCTGAGGCAGAAGGATGAGGAAGACGGGAAGGCACGCTGCCCTCTCCAAGGCAGCAAAACAAAGTCAACACTTTGGCCTTCGTTCAGTCCCTTGCCTCTGCCCCAGATGCTGGCCAAGCCCCCGCCTGGTTCCCACCTGCTGCACCACTCGGGCAGCCTGGTCCTCCCCCTGCAGCTGCAGGCCACCACACTTACATGTCCAAACCGCCTCTGACAGCTTCTTCCCTGGGAGAATTATTTTGGGCTATGAAATCATGGCTTTTGGGGCACTGTTGAGATGTCCTTGAACGAGTCCCAGTTTTTGCTAACACCTCCCACTCTAAATTTACAGTCCCAGTCGGTCACGCCAGCAATTGTTTCGAATTTTAGCAAATTGACCTTTCAGATGTCCAAATAAACACTCTGTTCATTGATGGCCAAGGCGAGCAGCCACGCTGCTCTCCGGTGCCTACAGATCCTCCATCCCAAGCCCAGGAATTCACCTGCCACCAGCAGAGCCCCCTCACTCCTTCCCCTGACAGCGTCCAGAGCTCTCTGCACAGACCAGCTCTTGTCTGATTTTAGAAACTCTGGAGAAGCTGTGTTGCTGACTGCACAGCACAGCCCTTAAGCCTCTCTACTCGGCATCTCCCGGGAATGACTTTCCCTCCTGGAGCTTTTCCTGCAAGCTGCAATCACATTTCACCGAAACGACCCCGTCAGGGCCATCAGCGATGTGTCAGCTCCTGTCCGAGCCCTGGGCTGAGCCAGCCCTTCTCTCCTGCTGCCCAGGGTCACAGTGCTCATCCAGCCTCTCTTTCAGCTGTTCCAGGGCTTGAACAGCCCCGCCTGGCAACAGCCATTCATTCATTCCTCATCATTGGGAGGCAGTTAAATATGTTACCTTTGGGGCTGGGGGGTTTTCTTCATTATTCACCTCGGAATCCTTCACCACATTTTTGGCAGTCCTGGGCCCCGAATCCCTCCCAGCCACCTCCATTCCCGGAGTCACTTTGCTGAAAATCTCGCTGTTTCTGGCCACAGTTTCACCAGGCTGAGCTGCCACTATATTTGTAACGAGTGTTGGGCAACAGCACGAGCAGACTTGGTGTTTCTAAACACAGCTATTTTTGGGACACTGCTGTGGCTGAGGTCACCATGCTGCCATGTGCACACTCTGGACACTGCTCTGCTCCATCCCACCTCGTGGGACACCCAGGTGCCCCAAACCTGTGCCGAGGGGCTCAGCTCATCAGCACAGGTCACTCACAGCAGGCACCACCCAGCCTGGGGTCAGCCCTCTGCCACAATCTAGGGTCTCCATGGTTTTCCATGGTGGCATCATTTGTAGGAGGAACAGTGGCAAGCTTTGGGTGCCAGGTTTGGGAGGTCTCCACTCTGGCACTGGGCACACGTTGGAGGTGATGTGGGTCATCCCTGCTTGTTGGTCACACCAAGATCTGCTGCTCCAGGAGGTGCCAGTCCAGCACTGGCTGTCTCCCACCCCCAGGTTACCCAGCCGGTGCATCAGCAGTGGTGTGAAGCTGACTCCAAGCACATTCCGTGGATCATCCCCTCTCAACACACCTCCCACAGCAATGGGATGCCTCCAAGGGCATCAGCCAGGGCAGGGGTGTGGGCACCTCCTCCCCATGCAGCCACATCTCCAGAATGAGGGTCAGCATGAGGCCAAGCTTCCTGCACTGTGAGGAAGGACCCAGATCGCACCACTCCACGTGGGTGTTGCTGGCAGATGTTCCCACAGGTGGAAGGACAGAGGCCATAGCATCCCTTGGATCTCCTTCCCACCAGGCAGAGGGGATGGGAATGGCCACTGGCTCCAGCTGGTCACCTCCCAGAGAGCCCTTGTCCCATGGGACAGCCCCTTCCCCTTGAAGATGCTGTCAGACTCAGACCCTGGAAGGAACACCGAGGTCTAGGGGACAAGGTGACCACAGCTGTCCGGGCTGCAGAGGTGTCCACAGGCTCACAGATCCCGATAGACACTTCTGCCAAGCTGACCTCCCCAGGGATGTGGAGCAGCTCTGCTCCAGGTGTCCACAGCACACCCGACACGGAGCAGCCCCCGGGCACCGCACGGGATTTCGGAGGTGCCGCCAGCAGCAGCGCAGGCGTCGGTGACTCATGGAGTGAGAACAGGCAGTTCTGCAGGACCGGGGAGCCCGGGGAGACAACAACAGTCTGAGATTTATTCCGCAAAGCAGCCTGAAAACAAACCCGAGGAATGTTTATTATTTTTCCTATGTGGCAGGGAAATAAAGCCCGATTGTCTCTCGCCTGGAAATGCTGGCAGCCCCACACACGGCTCCTCCGCGGAGATAGCGGCCGCAGCTGGACACTCCCAGCCCTGAGTCAGGGCTGCCTCGCCGTGGTGTGCTGCAGAGGAAGGAGATTTATGGAGTGACTGAATCCCTGGGATGGAGCCCACTGGGAAAGGTCACGCCGAGCTGTGGGAGCACCTGCCGTGGACATTTAGGGTTTCTTTCCGTCCGGCACAGCCCCCGGGCTAAGAGGGATGGACACACACGAGGAGGGAGTCACCACCCCCTCCCCAGAGCGGTTTGTCCCCTCCCCGTGGGGATGTTTTGGTGGCACAGGAGGGCTGGGAGCTGCTGTGGGGCCACTCGTGTGGAGCCCACACATTGCACACCAGCTGTGCCTTCCCTCGACATCCTCCCTCCGAACCCCACCCTGCCCTCCCCAGCATCCCCAAACACCTTCCTGGCTCCAGAGAGGCCAGGCAAGGTAGCACTTGGGATCTCATTGATCAAACAACACCCAGCCCAGCCCAGATCCCCTGGAAGAGCAGCCAGCAGTGCTGGAGTGACCGAGCAAGATGTCAGAGACCATGAGGACTGAGACATACCCAGCACTGTGCTCAGGCACCCCACAGAGAGCACAGAGTCACCCCAAAACCCATCTGGCGTCACCCTACACCACACCCCATCCAGATGCTCTCTTGTTCCTCCAATACTCCACTTCCAAGAGCTGCCAGCCTCCCTGGGGTGCTGCTCCCATCAGAACCAGTGCTGAACCTTTCCTGGGAGCAGGAACAGCAGCCCTGAGACCGGTAGGGGTGTGGGGATGGGAGCAAACACCGCTGAGAGCAGAGCCTGGGAAGGACAGGGGTGAGCAGCATGCGGATGAGCAGCGCCTGAGAATTCCAGCACATCTCGGATGAGCAGCTCCTCAGAACTCCAGCACATCTCACGCAGCCTCAGTGGGCCCAGGCTGGGAAAGCAAAGGCTGGGCTGCCCCAAAAGAGGAGTTGGAGCCACTAAAAGTGGATGGCAGGAAGGTGGAGTCACAAAGCTCCCAGGTGGGGGACAAAGGACTGTGCAGCAGCCTTAGGATTTCCAGGGGTGGGCAGGGATGAAGGGGACACTGTGGGCAGTGCCAGCCTGTGCCCCCCACTGCAGCCACCCCCAGCTCATGTTTTCCACATGTCTGGCAGGGGCCCTGCTCTGTGATCCTGCCTTGCAAGTTTTTCCAGCTTTGACCTCAGTCCCACTGCAGAACATGGAGCCTCTGCAGGCTTGGGAGGGCTGGAGCCCATCCCGTTCCCTGCCCTGTCTCACAGGGCCCAGCCCTTTACAAATCAAGAATGTTTATTTTAAATGATTTTTTAAAAAAATGAAACAAAAAACCCCTCACATAGAGTTAGGGAAGCCCTGAGACAACAAACAAACATGAGTGTGATATTGAGCTTCAAAAGGGCAGGAAGAACCAGTCTGTGCCTCATAAAATAATGAGTGAGTATTAGGAAAAGATCCTTAAATACCACAGATAAAAAAAGCAAAAGCATCTGGCACGGACGATTTGCAAAGAACATCTCTTGCCTGAGAAACTTAATTGTTTTGTCAGGAAGAATTACTGGAAGAGGCCAATTAGAGCTGGATTTTGGTTCAGTGCCTGGCCTGATGGCCCCAAAGATTAGCACCCACACGCATCCCAGTGTACCGAGCAGTGTCGCACCAGCTCTGGCCCAGCGTGTGGAGCAATGCCTGGGAACTGCCAGGGACACAGGGATGGGTCCTGGTTTGTGTGGCCACCAGCCATCCTAGGAAGGGGTCAGGGTCCATTCCCAAGCCCTGGGGACACTGGGACCAGAGTGGCTGGGCTGCTATTGAACAGGAAGATGTGAGAGCAGTGAAGTGAAGTCCTTGAATCCTGGGATCCCACAGCTGGTCCATGGGGAGCATCCTCTGAAGCGTCTGAGAAACCAAACTGCGGGGAGTGACCTTGAGACTGGGAGAGGACAGTGAGGAAAGAGGAGCCCTCACCACCATGGGGCAGTGGGATCATCCCTGGGGCACCAGGGACCATGTCTGGGATCGGCCTTGGTGGAGGTGTTCTGGTTCAGCCCCAGTGCCCCCAGCACAGCAGCTCCGAGGTGATGGTCTTGCCTGGGGCCAGTCGAGTTCTGAACATTTCCAAGAGCAAAGTCCCACCCACTGCTCTATCACCCTCATAGGGGAAAAATTCCATCAGGACAAATTCAGACAATTCCCTGTGTTGCAAGCCATAGCTGTCACCTCTGGTCCTGCTGTACCCCAGCAAGCCAAGGTTACCAGACCGTGAGGACATGGAACAGAGCAGCCTCCAGGGGCTCTTCCCTGCTGGGCCCAGCTCCTCCTGACCCCAGGCAGTGTCCTGTGCCCTGCTGAGGACACAGTGGCTGCTGGGGCCACTCCAGGGTTGCAGGTGCTTCCCAAGAGCCTTTGCCCTGCAGGGCTCAGGGCCAAGGGAAGAGGAGAGGACAGCGAGGGCAGCACGGGAAGTGGGAGAGGGCAGAGGGAGGGAAAGCTTTGGAACAGCCCTAAGGGAGACATCCATCCACTCACAGCGACCCCAAACATGAGTGAAACCAGACCCTGGGGGAGAGATAACAGCACGATTACAGTGGAACTGGAATCTAGACCATGGCTTGCCTGCTCCGCTTGGGAAAAAAAGCTGAAAAAATAACAGAATACCTACCACAGGCACCAGCTCCTGCCTGCTGGACACAGCCTTGGAGAGCTAGTCTGTGGCAGGAGCCAGGGGCATGGGGTTGTGACCACGACTGGATGGGGCTGGTGGCACTCAGGGAGCTTTTGGGGGTCCTTATGGCACCTGACCTCTGCAGAGCACTGCCAGCCTGGGGGGATCCCACAGACTGGGGAAACTGGGGTCTGGGATCCCACAGACTGGGGAAACTGGGGTCTGGGATCCCACAGACTGGGGAAACTGGGGTCTGGGATCCCACACATCCCAGCCTGTGCCAGGAACTGCTTGGGATGGGACATGCTCACTGAGGGCAACTGGGGACAAGCCCAGGGATGACAAATCCCCTCAGTGACCTTGGCCCGACAGGAGCATAGCATCTGCTGCTCTGCACTGCCTTGAGCTGCACGTCCCGGGGGGTTTAGGCTCTCAGGACACAGTCAGGCCTGCAGCCAAGCCCAGCAGCCCCAGCTCAGCCCCCAAGGCACCAAAGGTGAGGACAGTGGCCAGCCTGGCACAGCCTGGTCCCTGCTCCACAGGGCAGTACCCATCACACCAGCCTGGGAACAGGGCAGCGAGGGGCTGCCAGTTTGGGATTACGGCGTGTAATCCTGGAATGTTGGACCCCTGGCATTCTTATCACAAGACAGAAAATGTAAAAGAGGCCCTGGGAACTGACTGGGAAGGGGAGGGGGGGTGTCCCTCCTCATCCCCAACTCCGCAGGCAGCACTGGTGGGAGATTCCCCTCTCTGCCCCCATTCCCTGCCAGGGTCAGGGTGGCTGCAGGGGACATTGACAGCCCCAGACGGCCACAGTCCCTCTCTGCAGGCGGTGCAGGAGCACAGCATCCCAGGATGTGGCTGTCAGGAGCAGGAACGCTGGCCATAAATCACTCTGGCTGCGATGGGAGCTGGCTCCAGGCCACGGCCATGGCAGCCCCTCGAGGTCCCCTTGCCAAAGGGAACAGGCAGGGCACGGGGTGCTGGCGGCGCTGCCACCACACGCAATCCGTCTGCAATGCTGCAGCGTGGATTTATATCAATCAGGGCCAAAGGTTGGATGATTTAATTTTTTCACTTTTTTCTTGCAGTACAGCAGGAAATAGCTGGGATAGTTACATACCTGGCGAGATGGCCGAGGAGCTGAAGGCCAAGAAACACAGAGGATCTGGCATGGCCTGGAGCATCTGTGCTGCACACAGAGCCTGCAGGCACCCGGGGCTGGGGGGGTCTGCACACCTGAGCAGGGAGTGCTGGGTCACAGCGAGGACCTCCACACTGGCCAAGGCTTCAGGGACTGGTGGAGAGTGACCAGAATGACCTGGAATGGTTTGGGTTGGAAGGGACCTCAAATCTCATCCAGTGCCACCCCTGCCATGGCAGGGACACCTTCCACTGTCCCAGGCTGCTCCCAGCCCTGTCCAGTCTGGCCTTGGACACTGCCAGGAATCCAGGGGCAGCACAGCTTCTCTGGGCACCCTGTGCCAGGGCCTGCCCACCCTCACAGGGAAGAATTCCATCCCGGTATCCCATCTAACCCTCCCTCTGGCAGCAGGACAGCATTCCCCCTTGTCCTGGTACAGAAATCTTCTCTGACACCGGTACTTTGCTGCCATCTTGACCCCCAAATCCTTGTACTACCAGCAGAGCAATTGTCCTTCCCTTGCTGAGGCTGATCAGACCAGGTTCCTCCTGATCCTGATCCTGATCCTGATCCTCATCCTCATCCTCATCCTCATCCTTATCCTCATCCTCATCCTGCTCTCCAGCCTCCATGTGGCTCCTCCAGCCCCTGCTCTCCACCAAGGTCAGCCTGAGAGTTTCCTCTTACAGCATCTCCCTTAACAAGGTGGGTTGTAGGGTGTCTTTTAAAAAGATCATTTCTTCAACTTAGAGTTGGTCCTTCAAGGCTTCTCTTGTGGAGCCTGTGGATTCAAGCGTGTTGAGGATTTTGGGAACCACACCTGCACACCCATTAGGACAGCCCCAGGAGAGTCGTGGTCCTGTGAAACAGCATCAAACTCCTTCCTGCAGTCCAGGAGGAGGAGGTTCCCTGCCTTGCCCTGCACTGAGAGGTGGGGGCAGTGCCAGAGGCTCCCCTGCACTTCACCCCACAGCACCCACACAGGGTGACACAGCCCCAAATACTTTCCCAGCTTACAGCAGTTTTCACGGACCTGCTGAGCCAGAGCTGAGCCTTTGGCTGTGATAATCCCTGGTGGATTTTTCTTCCATGAACTTGAGCTGAACCCACCCTTTGAACACACGTGAGCTCCCACTTTAATTGTTACTTGAGATAATCCACAGATGAGATTTCTTCAGCCAGCGTTCAAAGGGCCATAAGACAAAAGCCTATCGCTAGGCTTTTGGAAATACAGGATTAATTCAAAGTCCTTGTGCCTCCAGCCCAGCCTAGGCTGAGCTCAGCCCTAGTCCTCTCCCAGGGAGGACTTCATCTGCACTCCCCACTCAGTGTAGAAAAGGAAGGTAACCAAGCAGCCACCCCAGACCCAGCCATGGTCACACCTCCCCAGAACCACAGGGACCTCCATGGGTCACCAGGACCACCAGGTGACCACCAGGGACCATCTTCACCTTCCCTTTGGACCCTGAGAAATCCATCAGCCATCCCCAGCAGGCTGTGCTGCCTCTGCCCATGCACTCCTGTTACCCTGTCTCAAATGATTTAAAGTCATTTCCGCTGTCTGGGCTCCTCCTCCTCGTTCTTGAGATAATTCCCAAGATTTCCATTTTGCCAGATTCCTGGCCTTTCCCTGAACTTACTCCCTTCAATCTGTCTCTGCAGGAGCAGGCGGCTCCCTTCGGCATCCTCCCTCACACGTGCTTCCCAGGAGTTGTGACGCAGCAGCTCCCAGCCTGTAGCCTTCTCTTTTCTGCTCTCCCGCCCTTCTTTTTCCAGGATTTTAATTGCACACCCTCTTCCAGCTGCAACTGTGAGTTCGGGGAGACCCACCACTAGCCTGCCTAACCAGGTCACTTGGATCAACATGGGCTGGAGAGCATTCAGAGGAGCAGCTCCAGCCAGGAAATCCAAAGATTCAATCCTCCGGCAAAGTCCTCCAGAGCTGAAATCCTCGGCAAAGGGAAGGCAAGACTCAACAGCCAGGAGAAATCGGTTGACATCATTTCAAGAACAAGGGAAGATGTCATCGGGCTCTAGGATGGATGAACTCAGGGGCATGGAACGAGTTGGTCTGTAAGATCCCTTCCAACCCAAACCTTTCTAGGATTGTAGGGACTCAGTCCATGGTCATCATCACCCAACCCGCTGTCACCTTCCCACTCCATCGCTCTCGCTCCAAACCACTTGTGTAACTCCTCTGCCTGCTTTCCCTGGATGTGTGACATGGTCCAAGTCTGGTGATTCGGTTCCAGTTGGAACTGGCAATGCTCAGCTCAGGTTCAGCACAGTTCAAGAAAGTAGCAATGGTTTGACCTCTTTGGCTCCACTCCCACAGGGACACCCCTCAAATCCTCATTGGGGCAGGACGGGCAGGGTGTGAAGCAGCACAGGGATTCTCCATCCCTCCTGTGAGCTGCTGAGCTCACAGCAGAGCTGGGATTCAGGGATGCCCCGAGAAAGGAAGGACCGGGCTCCAGGAAATACTGCAAGAGCCTGGGGATAAAATAAATAACAGCAATTGGACACAGCAGTCCACCCTCCTTCCTGAAAATACTGAGCTGGGAGTTGGTGAGGGAAGTTACAAACTGCTTTTTAGGATTCAGACACCCAAATACCACCTAAGCCCTGGTGTAGGCAGTTGAGGTGGCTCAACTTCACCAAATATCAAATATCAAAATGCTTTAGGATCATCAGGATGAACCTTAACAGGTAAGGTCCAGACTGTCCTGGCATCACTGGGATCACTTGGAGAGCAGCCAGCCTTCCTGAAAACACTGAGTCATCTTTCACAAGTCACAAGAAATCCTTTGTTTATTTATAGTCACTAATCCACTCATTAATTCCTGCTCTAGTGAAAGTTTGCACCTAATTACTGAGCTGGACTTTATTGACTTCAACTTCCACCTCCTGATCTCACCCAGCCTGTCCCTTGTTCTTCCCAGGAGGTGGCAGTCACTTCCCAAGATGCAGGGAGGAAGCCGGGGAGTCCCAGGGAGGAGGTTTGGAGCTCGGCTGAGTGTCACAAGAGCGATCTGGGTAGCCAGGCTGTGGCAGGGCAGGCGGTCGGGGGGATTTGGGGACACGGTCGCGTGGGTTTGCACCGAGCTCGGGGTTGTGGTGCAGCCACACCTGGAATCCCAGGAGTGGCAGGGATGTGACCAGTGAGTCACGCTGTGTCCCAGGCTGGGAACAGGGAGCTCCTGGGGTGGACCTGAGGACTCTGAGTCATTGGGGTGCTGTTCCACGAAGGACACTGAGTCACGAGGGTGCTGTTCCACGAAGGATGCTGAGTTCCCGAGGTGCTGCCCAGGAAAGACACTGAGTCACAGGGCTCAGGTGTGCCAAGGTGCCCATGATGTCATGGCGCTGCCTGTGGGAATGGGAACAGCGAGGCAGCACCGGGGGAATTCACCTGGCTGCGGGAAGAGCTGCGAGGGAAAGGAAATGGGTCCGGGAGGTGATGGGATGTGACAGAAACAGGAGACGTGTGGCTGTGGGTAGGACCTGAGCTCTCCAGCTGTGTTGGATATGGCCAGGGCGGGAAGTCACCAGTCAGGGGAAAAGAGCAGGTGACAATGGAGACAAGAGGGAGCAAGGGGGAAGGGGGACGAGGAGTGAAGTCCATGGGCTGGGCTGTGGATGTGGTTTGTGGGGCTGCTCAGAAATGAGGAAGAGGCTGAGCTCAGGTGAGGATGGATCCACTGGCATTTGGGACGGGGACAGGGAGAAGTGGGAATGTCACTAGTGTGGAAGCACCGTGATGTGGTGGCACGGCACTGCCATGTCCTGGGGGACACAGAAGGGGTGTGGAAGTGCGCCAGGGGCACAGAAGGGAGTCTGGAAGCCACCCACTGGGGGTTCAGGGAAACAGAACACCGAGGATTCAGGGAAACAGAACACCGAGGATTCAGGGAAACAGAACACCGAGGATTCAGGCCTCAAAAGAGGTGGGAGCACCAAGGGCTGGGGATGCACAAAAGGCAGGAGCACCACACCCTGGGGCTGCAGGTAGGGTGGGAGGCAGGTGACACACGTGTGGATGCTGGGACAGATGCAGGAGCACAGCGGCCAGGGATGTTCTCAGCACGGCAGGGATGTCCCTGGTGACCAGCCATGACCAGTGCCCTGCGGGATGACAGCCGCAGTCAGGGAACACCCCAGCTCCCGGGGGGCTGTGTGGCTCCGCTGGGGGCAGGACAGCCCTTCCCAGCCTTGAGAGGCTCCTGAATGAGCCCCGTGAGCTGCTCCCGCCCCGCTCTGGTCTCCGCCCAGCAGCGCTGATTTACAGCTCAGCCCCTCCTCGTCACCTGCTCCGGAGCCGTGCTGCCGATGGGGACCAGGGCAGGTGGCGCGGTGACAGCAGCCCCGGGCACCATCAGTCACAGCAGCGCTGGCATTGACACACTCAGAGGTCGGGCAGGAGCCCAGCGAGCCGGGCGGGCTCGTGGTGCGGAGTGGGGATCAGGGGGCAAAATCCACAGTCGCTGGGCACCAGAGGGGTGGGGTCAGGGGAGAACTGGACCGTTCAGGGCTGATGGATTCCAGTCACGTTGGGATGCTGGGAAAGGAAAACGCTCCATCCTCTAAGAATGTGAGTGCAGAGCAATCCCACCCGGGGCGTGTGAAACCCCATCAGCCAGTCCAGCCTTGTCCTGCTGTCTGTCACCTCCACCGTGGAAAGACCACAGAATCGTTAAGGCTGGAAAAGCCCTCTGGGATCATCGAGTCCAACCATCCCCAGCACTGCCAAGGCCGCCACTGACCCATGTCCCTAAGTGCCACATCCACAGGGCTGTTAAACCCTCCAGGGATGGCGGGGGGGGCATCCTGTGCCAGGGCCTGACCTCCCTTTCTTGTGAAGAAATTTTTCCTAATATCCAACCTGAACCTCCCTCCTGCCTCTGTCTCTGCACAGGGGCTCTCCAGATCCCACCCAGCTCTCACCCCACAGGGTTCTCCTGCCCTGCTCTGCCCAATTCTGCACCCAGCAGAGCATTCCACCTCTACCTTGTGTGGCTCAAGTGCCCCATGGGATGGTTGTCCATGTCCTCCCAGCTTGGGAAATGCAGCAGAGAGCTCAGAGAACCATGAGAGGCCTTTTCCCAGAGCTGTGAATGTCTCGGTATGCCCTGAGGACATTCCCTGGTGCTGGCATCCTCCTGCACCACCAAGAAGCTGCAGTACGAACAGATGCACAGAGATGCAGCCCATGACCCTGACAGCCTCCAGTGACAATTACCATGACTGTCCCCAAAGTCCTCCGAGCCAGAAGCTGCCAAGTCCACAGTTGTCCCCTTCCAAGCATCCCCTTGCCCCAGGGAACAAATCGACTCCTCAGCTGGACCCAGGGGCTGTGCGAGCAGCCCAGAAAACCTCTGAGGCACACAAGCTCATGGGACCCAGCATTCTGTCACTCCACCTTGATGAAGACCCTTAGGGACATTCCAACAGCATTGGGATGTCCAGGGGAACAGCATTGCTCCCACCCCAAGGGCCAAGGATGTGCCAGGGATGTCCTCCACAGGCCCTGGGCCATGCAAGCCCAGCTGCCCAGGGTACCAATGCCACCACACACTTCACCGGGGCATCCAGGAAGGCTCAGAGGTGTTCCCTGCAGGCAGGTTGGGTACCAGGTGACACTGCCCACCCTGGAGATGTGCCCAAACCCAGCACAGACCTGGGCTTTCCCAGCTCCTGTCCCAGCTCAGTGGCAGATTTGAAGGTGAGGAAGCCACCTAAGCTGCCCTTCCACTGCTGCACCAGCTCCTTGGGGAGGGAGGGCAGGCAAGGTCCCACCAGAGATCTGTGGGCTCAGCCTCTGCCTCGGGGGTGAATGTCCCCAGCCCCTTTTGAGGGGTGTTGGGGACACTCCAGCAGGGTGGCTGATCTGAGCTCCAGGGTCCCAGCACCCCTTGAGGCACAGCCAGACCCCTGTCCCCAGGCCGGGGACAAGGCCAGCGCCCCAAGGAACTGCACCACAGGAACAGGACGTCCTGTGCCCCAGTGGAGCCCGCCAGCACCAGGCCACGTGTCAGGACAAAGTCCAGCCTCACACCAGAACTGGCCATGGGAGGTTCCAACATGCCACAACCTGCTGCCACCTCTGTCCCTGACATCAGCGGGGACAGCCAAGGGCACCCAATGCTGGCAGCAGGCCCAGTGCAGACCCCGGCTGGCCCATGCTGGGTCCCAGCCAGCCCAGAGCTGTGGTGGTGGCACAGGCTGAAGGTGTTTGTACAGCTGTGCTGTGACAGAGCCGGGCAGCCCCGGGAAGGGGATGCTTGGAAATGCTGGGCTAACTCGGGGCTGGGTCTGCGCAGGGCAAGGCTGTGGAAGGCATGACCATGTGGCCCCTGGGGACAGCAGAGCCAGGGACAGAGGGTGCTGGCAGTGCCTCCTGGCCCTGGTTTGTAAATGAAGGTTTGATTAGTGGTGGGAACCATGATGGGGCTGTGAGAGCTGCTGTTGGAGGCCCGGTGGCCACTGCTCTGCCGGGCAAGCCAAGTAGGGGAACAGGATTGGGCCCACGCTGGTGGCAACAGAGGGGACAGAATGCCCACGAGCAGTGGCAGGAGCTGTCACAGGACTGCAGCCCCTGCTGACACCGCCTGGCAGCCACCCCTGTGTCCTCGGGTGGGTGGCACGATCCCTGTCCTCACGGAGCCGAGCCCTCGCCTCCCCCCGGCCCCGCACTGTCCCCTGCCGCTCCACCAGGAATTCCCCGAGGGCACCCCGGGGGTGACACGGCAGCCCGGCGGGCGTGGGGTCCGTCCCGCGGGTGGAGGGCTCCCTCTCCAGGGCCCCGGCCAGCACTGCCCGCCCGCGGGGCTGGGCTGTCCCCACGTGTGACCGCGGGCAGGTCCCCCGGGAGGGAAGGGCAGGGAAGCAGGAGGACGCGGGGACCACAGAGGAGGTGACGAGGCCACCAGCGCGGCCTCGGGGCAGTCAGCGGCTCCGTCAGGCACCGCGCTTTCTTCCAGTCGTTAATTAGCGGATATATCCGTCACTAATTAGCGGCTGGATGTCTGTTTCGCTGCTGGAAACAGCCAGAGGCGATGGGGCACAGCGGTGGCTTGTCCCAGAGCTTGTCCCACGTCCTAGCTAGGACACCAAAGTTGGTTTAACAGGGGACACCCCCAGTGACATCCCGGGGAGAGTCCCCCAGGAGGTAAGGGAGCTGGGTACAGAACGCTACAAGCGTTGGGCACCTGGGTCAGGCGTGCCAGAGAACTACGATCCGGCGGTGACATCCTAGCCCCGCCCCGGGCATCGCGGTGGCTCTCGGGGTGTTTCTTGCTCTGAGCAAAACCCAAACTTCCCGCGGATTGTCCACTCGTGGCACACCTCAAGTTGGAAAGGACCGATAGGGATCATCAACTCCAACTCCCTGCTCCCCGCAGGTGCCACGATGTTCCTCCTCCTTCCCAGCCCCGAGGGACAGCGCAGGTTGGGCAGGTCAGGACAAGGAGGACTTGCCCCGCTGCTGGGTGGCCTCCTCCCCGGGGACAGTGCCGGGCTGTCGCTGTCACCCACAGAGGGACAGGACGGGCTCGGGTGGTGGCCGCGCAGGGGGATGGTCGGAGTGGAGGATGCAGGGTGGAGGTGACAGCGCGGCATCGGGGCCGTGTGGGGCTGGGACCAGGGGCCGGGCACGAGGTGACCTGTCCAGGGGACTGTCCCCGCGCCTGGGACATGAGTGACGGGATGGGAACTGACACCTACAAGTGACAGGGGACACTGCAGAGAGACTGGGGATCCCAGAGAGCCGTGGGGATCGTGGTGCCACCCCCGTGGGAATTC
>VZRM01000384.1:401257-428660 GCA_013397955.1 Grantiella picta | reverse complement strand
ACGAGCGCTGGGGCCGTGCCGATCCCGCCTGGAAGCGCCTGGCGGGTGGGAGATTCCTGTGCCACAGCGATCCGGCGTAGCGGCTCGGAGCTGGTCCTTCTTCGCATCCCGTGGGGTTTGCCCGCTGCCCCCGGAGGTCACACACGGCTGGGTTTGGAGCAGGTGCCTCCCCTCCGTGTTGGGTAGGAGCTGGTTCTGTGCTGGGTCGGAACTGCGGGTGGCTGAAGTTTGGTGTGGCGGTGGTGTTGTTGCAGGTTTGACATTTATCTAGAGCCCCCTCAACTAACTTCGTGTTGTAAACATTAGCTTCCCTGAAGCATCTGATGTGATGCCTATGGCTTTTTCTGCTGAATTAACTGAAGTGGGACGAACTCAAAATAATCCGTGTTAAACTGGGGGTTCCTAGAACATTGTTGGGCACATCATGGTAAGTGTCTTGTAAGCATCCTGATGGTGAATTTGGCAATGACCTGAAGGAAGCTGGCAGGTAAAAGCTAAGGAACTGCACGAGCAACTGAGAGTGCTGAGTGGAAAATGGGAAATGAGAATCCAACCCTGTGGCCTGGTTAGTTTGGCACTGGACTTTGGGGAGACCACACATGTTTTACCAGAGAAAGCAAACTGCAGGAAGGGTTCATAATGGCAACAGAGAAACGAGGGAGAAGTGGGATCTGTCTTGGGAAGCAGGAGTTTTTGCCTGGGTTCATGAATATGTTGAACAGAGGAAGCCAGGCAGGAGGTTTGTCTTTGGTACCTCACTGTGGACAAGAGGGAGGAGGAGAGGGAGTGCTAACCCAGCTCCCACACTGGTGGAAAAGCTGCTGCACCCAGGTTTGATGCCTATGTGTGGTTCAAAGCTGGTGGAAATCTGGGCAGAGTTCGGAGATGCTGTATGAGGTGGGATTAAAGGTGGTAAAAGCTGCCATGTGGTGCTGAGAGAACTCCATCTGCTTGCTCCAGCAAGAACTTGAGAGAAGCTCTGGCCAGTCTGCATGTGCTCGGGGAGGATAGAGATTAGACACTGGGAATTCAGTCTGGCTGGTGAGGATATGTGTGCATGGAACCCAACATGTGTATCTTTAGGTGATAGAGATGCAAGCATGAGAACAAACTTCTCTGAGTCAGTGATGACTTTGTATTGGCTGCCAACTTTTACATGGAGGCTCCATATTTTTCTTTTTTTCTTAATAAAAGCAGCTGGGCTGACAGCCCCAGGACTTTTAGGGTCTGCTCTGCTTGGGAGTCTGTGAAGTAGCTGTGATGTCTTAAAGGGAGTTTGCTGGAAGATGGACATCTAAGTAAACTAAGAAAGAAATTTAAAAGTTTCACTTAGAAATTTCTAGGAACATCTAGGTTCCCCTTTCCTTTGCTGTGATCTCAGGAATCTGTTTATCTGGCTGTGACAGTTAATTTTTCTGAGAGAGCTTGGACTAGGACATCTCCTCAGAGATGTCATTGCTGTGGGTTTAGTAGCAGGATCCTTCCAGTCTCAACAGCAGTGTCACTTACCTCTCAGATTTGGCTGTAACAAGTTAAAAGGAAAAAAAAAAAAACAACCCAAAACCCAAATAAAAGGAAGCTTTTGGGGCAAGTCTTGCCACAGAGGCTTTGGATAATGCTGCTGTTCCAGCTTTTATTGTGATCTCAATCTGCCAAATATGCACTGGCCTGCTTTTGTTTTTTGTTTATGTGGGGCTTCTCAAAGTCTCCCTTGTCCCAGCGCTGGGGGAGCACAAGGATGATGTGAGCAGCCTTTCCTTGGCCTGCTGCCTGTGTCTCGCTGAGCTCTGCTCACCTGGAGACAGGTGCCAGGCCTGGATGGCTCTAGTCTGCCCTGTTTGTGAGGATTGCTCTGGGAATTGGGCCTTCTCCTCCAAGAGACGTGGTTTTAGTCTGGGCTGTTTGAGACAGAGCTATTTCCATACCTATTCTCTATCCTCAGTTTGTTTCAGAGGCTGCTGTCAATGGAGGGAGAGGGATGTTTTCAGTACTACTTTGGTAAGTGAGGAAAAAGGAAGGTAGAGGGAACTGAGATTGTTTCGGGGGTGTGAGTGTGTGCAGTGGTGTTGGAAATGACTGAGCATTGTTTCACAGGAAAATCCAGCAGTGTCATCTAACCCAGGTTATTTTTATCAGAGAGAAATGTGAACAGAAGAAAAAAAATCAGTGCTGCATACTTGCCCATCACACTCAACTTCCCAGGACAGGCATGCTCCCCCAAGGAATTAATAACTATCAAGCAATGATGAAAGCTCATACCTTTCTCTTCCCCCTTCCGAGGCAGCTCCAGCCAGCCATGTGTTTTTGGATTTCAAGTGGGCTCTTACTGTGAGACTTTGTCGTTCTTTGCAGAACTAGATCAGGGCCCTTTTTAGATAATGATGAATGGAGACGAGAGCTATTTTAAAAATTACTTTGCTCTTAGCAAATTAGTGTAACAAATTAATCCCTGCTTGTAATCCTCAGCCTATTCTTCAGGAGGATGCTGGTGCTGTGATGGAGCAGGGAGGAATTTTGTCTGGTCGCTTGGACCGTGCTCCTGGCCGATGTAATCGCTTCTCTTCTGTTCCTCCCCAGCACTCCTGCAGTTCCACGCACTCCCAACAGTCCCAAAGGATAGGATTTCCCTCCAGAGGGATCAGATGATTAGCTTATAAATAGCAAATGCCTGCTCAGGCCTACTTTCCAGGGTGGTGTGATTCCTGTCCTGTTCGCAGCAACAAGTACAAGTGCATCCGCACCTTGTGGCCCAGAGCCAAATCCATGGATGAGAGATGCTTTCCCTTGGAGATGGTGAATTTCTGCACGGAAGGAAACTGCCCTGGTGCAAGGTGCTTTGGCTTTGCAGCCAGTGCCTCAGAGGTGGGGATTGACTGGGAGGCTCTGGCAGCAGCAGTGCACTGTGCTGCTGGATGTGCCGGCGTGGCACAGGGAAACTGGCTCTTTTCCCTGGGAATGTGAGCTGAAATCAAACTGAAACATGTTCAGTGGTTGATTCGTGTTTGCAGTGAGCCTGTTTTCCTGCAAGGAAGCCTGCGCCGGTAGTAGGGAGCTCGTCTCAAAGCCTGAGCTCTTAGAGACATCTTTGAGTTGCACATGTTCACCCTTACCTATTTCCTTCCAACTTTCCTTCCTTTGTCTCTAGTTTAGTCAATCCTGGGCTGCTGAGAGAGGAGGTTTAGGGTCTACCGGGACTCTTTCCAACACAGCTTCCCAACAGCTCTCCCAAGAGAGCTTCATTTGCACTTGGCCTTCCTCGTGCTGAGGTCTGATGTGGAGCCTCTGGTTGCTCTCACATACCTGGGCTTGTCTCAAAGCTGGAGGAGCCCCTTACAGTGGGGTGGGAATCAAATTGTGGGGCTGGTTTTCATGGGATTTGTTTTGCAGCATCATTGTGCAGTGATCTGTGTGTGGTGAGTCTGGGAGCAGCATCTGCCTTTCCAGACTGAAGTAACTTTGAACAGACCAGCAGCAGAACTAAACTGACAGTTCCCACTCTTAACAGCAGTAAGGCCTTTGCTGTTGCTTATTGCTTTGTCTGTGTTGCTCTTTCTCAGTTGAGAGATGCCCTCAAACTTCTTCTTCAAGAGGGAGAAGCCTGTCCAGGGCCTATCCCTAGAGAGGAGAATTATGTGTCAGTATATTCTGTTTCAACAGGTATCGAGTTTCTGGCCTCAGATGTTTCCTTTTATGTTGCGAGCATTTGTAGGCACTTTATTCCCTTCAGTCTCTGATGGAGAGCATTCCTGATCTGCCGTCCCTTGTGGATCCTATTGCTTAACTTCTAGGTGGAGTGTTTGCTCAGCAGTATGTGTGATGCAGCTGACCTCAGGCACTGCACACCCAGGAAGGTCGGCTGGCGTGAGGGAGTTTTGCTTTTGCCAACATTTATTTTCCTGGGGGACAGAAACACTGCACTGTGCCTTGCAAGGGTGTGGGTCTGATCCCACCACAGAGATGGGCACAGCGTTCACAGGAAGGATGGCAGTGAGGTTTTTCTAAGCCATGGGAATGGGGTTTGCTAGAAGTGAGATAGGTGGGAGTGTTCTGAAAGCAAAGTACAGGTCTGAGATGGAGCAAGAGCCAAATCTGGTGACTCCTGCTGAGGTTTCTGACCACTGTCAGCTCCTCCCCACTTCGGAGGAGCCTGTGCTGGCAGCAGGGACAGAGGTAGACACGACTCTCAACTTATCTGCTTGGGGGCAAAGTCTTGTAGCTGAACTTAAGCCCAGAATTGCAGTGGGGTATTCTCTGGGGCTCAGCTTTCTGCCATTTCATGCAGCACTGGTTGGGAAGTGGAGTCCTTGTTCCTTTTCCAGCCTGACCAGTTCTTCACTGCAAAATGAAATCGTGGAATTGTTCTCTCAGTCAGAACGTGCTTGGACATGGCACTGCCTGTGAGTGACAGCTTTATGGTAAGGACCCTCAAAGCATTTCTCCCCTACAGTCATTTCAATTGCTTAGGCTCTGCCAGCCTTTCCCTGATGGTCTCTGCTGAAACCGAGGATTGCTCCAAGCGAGCGAGGGCTGCAGTTTGCATTGTTCCTTCTGGAAGCTTCAGAGGGTTTTGTTGTTTTGTTTTATTCTAGAAACTTGTTGAAGTAGCCAGCTTCCCCTGAGTGGCTGAGTGCCTTGTGGCAATCCAGCATGAATCTATTCAGTTGTCTCTGTTGTTTCAACTGTGCTGCCTGGATTCACAATAAATTTTTTTTTCAAATCTTTCAAAGGACTCGGCGGAAGTCTTTTTATTGCAGGAGCATGACTGGCACGTAGCACTCAGGGCCACCAATGTGACAGAGCCAGGTGAGATCTGTTTCACTGTTTTAATGGGAAGGAGAGCAGCCGTTGTTCTGTTTAGTATCTCGTTTATGAGGCACCTACACCCAGTTTGGAGAACGTTTCACCGAGGGTACCCTGGGAGAGTGTAGCTGGCTGCCAGCCCGGAGCCTGGGTCGCGCCTGTGCTTCCTGCAGCCCGGCTTGGCTGCCAGCACACCTGGCAGCTTCATCACCCAGCGGGCTCCTCATGACCTGGGGTGATCGGGAGGAGCTCTAGGAGGATGTGAGGAGCCCCAGAGTTGTTGCTTCTCACCCCAGTCAGCATCGTTTAGCCTTGTACTCACTTCTGCTTTCCAGCCAGACTGCACCCCCTTGCTGCCTCCCCCAGGTCAGGGCTGCAGCTGCCCCCACGCTAGAGGCACTTCTGCCTTCCTTCCCAAACAGCAGACTGAACTTCCCAAAGGCTAAAATGTTCTGTTCTTGCTGAAAACTTTGGAGCAAGCCCATGGCATCTGGGCACAGGCCAAAAAGCCTGTGCTGCCCTGGAGGTCAGGCTTGGGGCAGTGGAAATGAGTCTCTTCAGGCACGAGGCCCAGGGAGGCGGAAGTTGAAGGGAGGATGGAGCAGCCTGTGTTTGCCAGGACAGAGGCTGTGTTTGGATGGGGGAAGAACAGCTGTGAGGTGTTTGGGGGTTTGGTGGCAACAAACACAGCAAAGTGGGAGTTGGTGAGCTCCTCTGGAAACACTGGAGATTTTTTCAAGCCCCTTTACGTACCACTGAGGATGCTGTGTCTGCTGTACAATCCCAGTGACCTCGGGTGTTAAAGTACTCTGGCTGTGCTGAAGTACAGTTCGTGGTTTGTGTCCTCTTGTCAACTTTCCTGTACCCTTGGGTAGGTCTGGACCCTTGTTAGCCACACATTCACTCTCCAGTGCTTCTCCAGGGTTTGTCATAGCCTGAGGCTTTTACATCCTCTGTATGTGGGATTTATTTCCTTTGATGCTGTAGTTCAGTGCTGCTTTATTTTTTAAAAGCTCTGGCCCTTGTGACTTGGGGAACTGCTGCTGGCTTCTGGTGTGATGTCTCTGTCTGCTGTGCTCCAGGGCAGCCATTTCCCTCCAATCCCAATGGACAGTGCGATGGCTGGGAGCCCTGCAGAGGGATTAACTCTGGCTCCTCTTTATGGGGTATCAGCATTTCCTTCTGTGTGTTTGGATCCTTTGTGCTCCTGAACAATGTGCCTGCTTCTTCTCAGTCCTCTGCAAATGTCTCTCTCACCTGCACAGGGCTCTTCATCACCTGCCTGCTGCAGAGGAGAGATCTGCTGCTCCTGCAAAGTGCTAGTGCTTAGTATTTCTCTGTCAGGAGCTCCTGGCTCGTGCTTTTCATATCCACCCCCTTGCAAGAGGTAACTTCTCTAGGAAAGGGAAGCTCCCTATGTTTACACACCTCCTCTGACAATCAGGTGATATCCAGAGGCCATGGATGTGTGTGCAAACCCAGCCAGGGGATGTGGATACAGGGAGAAGGAGTCTGGGCAATGAGAATGCTCATCTTGCAACAAGGAAACATCTCTAGGCCTGGTTTCCACAAAGGGCCGGGGGCTCTGTCTGCTGCCCCTTTCCCCTCTGCAGAAAGAGGAAATAACATCATGTCCAGACTGAGGGACAGGAGCTGGGGTCAGGCTCTTCCCAAAGAAGTTGTAGCCTAGCTGAGTTAATTGATAACCAGCTGATTGGGAATTTTGGTATTGATGCCAGCTGTGACACTGCCAGCCTTGGTTAATGCTACAGCTCACAGGGTACAGTGCCTTTGTAAAGTAATTTTGTTACTACATTGAGGGAGTTTTAGCATCCCCAGGATAACCATATCTGTCCTGTTCCTGCTCCAGCTCCCACACTGCTGCCCTGCTCAGTGCCTTGCTGCCTCTGAACTCAGGCAGGTAATACGGCATTGGCCTCTGAATATCTGTTATTGCTGTGCCCTGAGGTTTTGTGTTTGGTTATAGCTGCCTATGGGAAGAGAAAGTCCCTTGATTTCCAAGGAAAACTTCTTCTTTGTGCTGTGAAGTCCCTGTTTTCTGGGGGATTTTGAACCTGTGGTGCATCATTGTCGCTCCTAAAGGGCATATAATGGCAAGAATAGAAGATCTTTTCCTTAGAAGTGCTGTAGTGAGGAAAAGGCCCATGATGGGAGGGAAAGGCCCAGGCACTGGAGGTGGGTGCAGAAATCCCCAAGGGTCCCAGCAGCAAGTCCCAGATATTTCCTGCAGCTTTGCTGGATTGCACCATCCCAACGGCTCCTGCCCGCGGGGGAAACGGTCCCTTCAGCAAAGCTGTTGCTGCAGCAGCTTTGCTCTGTGACAGCTCCACTTGTGCTCTTCTGGCACTTGGGATCCTTGGAGTGGGCGTCTGCCGTGCCTGGTGAGAACACCGCGGGGAGTCTGGGGGCAGCGTCTTTCTGAGGGGTGACCTGGGCACAGTTCATCTTTGAATCCCAACATTCCACAGGGACGTTGGCTGTTTCTGTGTGATGTGCTGATTCTGGGGATTATCGCCCTGGAAGGAGCAGATGCTTTGTTTGTGTCTCACAGCTTGCTGGGAGCTTGAAGAACCATGCTGGAGAGGAGCTTTGTAGCTTGCTGAAGGTGAGGGATGAGTCTTGGTGCAGGGAATTAGTGGAGCTGCCTCAGGCTATGATTTGATAGACATAGGGAGGAGCAGTGCCTGTAGGGAAACCTCTGCAGGACTTTGAGCTAATACATGCTCAGAAGAACTGAATGAACGGGGCTGCTTTGGCCTGACGAATTGGTCACGTCCTTTCTGGTGCCTGTGGCTGACTCACACCACTGCCTGTTCCTTAGAGAGCTGGTAGCTCCCAGCATCCAAGGTACTGTGCTCGTTACAGGGCAGCCTGGAGACATATTACAGGCAGCAGCCCGAGGGAATGCCACGTTACAGGCAGGCAGCCAGCACCGACTGGATGCAGATCCATAGGCAGTGGATGCCAGGGCTGGGATTTGCCAGCGAGCAGCTCATACCCCTCCCTGCTGTCCTTTGCACTTCCTTGGGCTGGCACGAGATCACGTCTTCCTCACCCTGTTCTTTGCTCTTTCCTCTTTCTGGAATTGGAGAGTTAATCTGTAGGGACTCTCCAGGGAGTGCCACCCCTGCCAGTATGCCAGTGAGCAGATGGATCCCTCTCTGCTGCCTCATGTCTGCATTTCCAAAGGAAAGCGGGTAGCCAAGCACCTTTGGATGCTGGATAAGATGATCCTAGACGGAGCCTGTTTTGTTCAGCAAGGAGAGCAAATTGAAATTATTTTTTAATGTGAAATTCTTGAATGCAGAGATTCTGTGCAGATCTGGCTCATTAGGAAACTCTGCAGAGCTTTCATTGCCATTGCTAAACGAGGCAAAAGAGGAAGTAAAAGTGGCTATGTGCTGTAAAGTGGATTCATAATTTTGTTTGATAATAAACCACAGACTTAGTGAGAAGTGAATCCCCCACCTCCCCCTCTCTTTGTTCCACCGCATCTTCCTTCTTCAATAGGTGTTTTTACTAGAGGAATTCCCAGAAGTATGAGAGGAACTGTTCTTCCTGTGAGCTTGTCTTTTATTGAAATACAAGAGGAAGTTCCTTAGACTTCTGTGAAAAGGTTCAATAGGTCTCGTGGCTGAGGAAGTCACATTTTCAACATGCTTTACTGATGACGAAGCACTCAAAACTGAAGCTGGAATGAGCATCTGGCTTCTCTGTTGGAATTCCCTGGGGAGCAGCAGCCCAGCGGGTGGGATCCCAGTGCCCTCGTGCTGTGCTCCTGCTTCCTCCCACCCCCCAAAATCCCACAGCAAAGGGTCGATACTGGAGCGATAGAAGCTGGGAAGTGGGATGTCTGAGTGCTGCAACTCCAGCTTTCCATTCTGCCTGTTCTTCCCGAGCTGTGCGGTTGGAGCCCAGGGTGCTGGCCTGTGTGGCAGAGTGTGGGCTGGAGTGAATACACAGTGCTGGGGAAAACCTGGATTCAGCTGGAATTGCTGAGAGAGCTGCCACTGGTTTTGGTGACTGGGGGGTTCCATCTGTGCATGTCAGTGATGCACTGCTGGGAGGAAGGGAACTGCCTCATGTTTAGGCAAAGATGATAAAAATCCCATTGCTTCCTGAGATTTGTCTTTGTGTTAGATAGAGTAAGTCTGATGCATTGCAGTCTTGTCCTAAACCTTTTAGAGGCAGGAATTTGATCCTTAATGAGTTTCATTACAGTCAGTTATTAAGGGGAAGAAATCCCAGGCTCTGTTCCCTGTGTGAATTGCAGCAGATGAGAACAAATCCTCCGGCTCCTCTCAGTACCCAGCTCGGCATGTGGCTGCCTTCATCCCCCATCCTGCTGCAAGCTGCCAGCAGGGAAGGGGCAGTGTGTGTGAATTTGAGCAGCTCTTGCTGCTAGATAAGCTGGGGACTTGCTATATATATCAAATTGCCTTCTCTTCCCTTATATCGATTGGCTGGGGATTTCCCTTTCGAAGAGTGCCTTTGGAGTGGCCAGCATGGCCAGCGCTGTTTTTAGAAGCGGTTAAGCTTGTGCTGGAGAGCAGGGATGGCAGCACTTAAGCTCAGCTGAACTTGCTGACCTGCCCACATCCTTTGAGGTGAGGTTATTAATGAAAGCAGGTCAGTGTGCAAGGCAGTCCCTTCATGGGATTTTCCATTGCTGAAGTGCAAACCGTTTTGAAGGCTCCAGATACCTGGAAATTAAAGACCAAAGGCTCTGATTTAACCTCCTTAAATTTTGGGGGCTTGGGGTAGGAAAGGGGAATTGTTTAACACCAGGCGAGGTATTACTTGGTTTTGGGAGGGTTACCACCTCCAGAAAAGCCTCATGAAGGGCAGGTTTCTGAGTTCATTGCCTTGTTGTGAAGAGCAGCAGTGGCAAGATGAAGCCCCGAGAGGGCTCCTTGGGAAGGAGGATGTCCAGGCTGTTGACATAACAAACCATCAGGAGACAGTGCCTGCAAACCTGGGGTTTCCACGAGAGCCAACAGCTCTGACCATGCTCAGTTTGGACATGCAATCGAAAGTGAACTCTTATCTTACTAATAACAACTCTCTCAAGGGTTTTTATCTCCTCTTGTGGTCTTCTGCATCTTGATGGTGAAAACCCTGAGCAGATGTGCGTCACTCTGTTTTAGAGGATCTTCCTGTGAAAGGAGGAGCTGGGAACTTAACGTGATGATGGCACAATTATTGCAAGTTTTGGAGAGGAGCTGGCTTTCCGCCAAGAGCGGGGAGGAGTGCTCAGCAGAGCTGTGTGTTCCCAGCCACGTTTCAAGGGTCAGTGCTGCAGGGCCTGGCACAGGATCCTCCTCATCGCTTGTGAGGAGCCTGCTAGGGAAACTGGCCTTGGTTTGGGTGAGTCAAGAGAATAAATCCTGGTGCTTCCGTGTCCTCTCAAACATGCTGGTGGTTTTGGTTGCAGCTTTTTCACATACTTGTTTATGTGGGTTACTGAAAGGTGCTTCATTTTATTGCCATGGAAGAAAACTACCCTTGGAGGAAACAGGCTCTGCTAGAAATTTTGTGTGTGGTGAATGGTGGCACTTGGGTTCTGGCCTGGGGTCTGACTCCAGCCAGCAGTGGTTCCAGAGCTGAGGAGCCTCAGCCAGAGCTGGAAGCGTTGCTGTCACAGGGCTGTGAGCCCCAGTAGTGCTACAGGGCATGTGATCACCTGGAATAACAGCAATACCTTTTGCTTTCCAACACTGTTTCTATTGACTGCCTGTCCCAGGGGAGATTCCAGGTCCTTGCAGGCAGGTACCACTTAGGTTGACCAAAGTTGCCTGCTCTTTTCAAAGGGCTATAGTTCCCCCATCCGTCCTGTCCTCTGGCTGCAGGAACATGCTTTAGAAATCTTAGGACTCCTTAAGTAATACCACATGGGTATGGTTATGCACCTGTATAAAAGAAAACAGTTATATTTGTAATAACAACACAGCTGAAGTTGTGTTGCTGCTGTTTGGTTGAAATTATTTTAAAATACCCACATGCTAAGTGCCAGGGTATTGGAGCTGAGTGTTCCGGAGCGCCCTGAGCTTGGCTGGGAAAAGCTGTAGCTGTAGTGGGGTGGAAAGGGAAGTGGCACACTTTAGGACACGATTTTTGCATTTCAGAGCCTTCTGGTGCATTTGGGTCACGTATCTCAGGTTTTCTCTGTAGTCACAAAGACTGCCTTTCAGAGAAAGCTGAAACTGTGGCTGTCAGAGACTCCCCAAGTTGATGGGAGTTAAAGGTGAATTCTCCAAAAAAATAATGAGAACTGAGAGTTTGCACAGAGACCAGTTTAGACAGCACTGCTCCAGCCTGGAGACTTGGGATGTGACCTCAGTAATGCAGGCAGGCACCATTTCCTGGAAGCTGTTGCTGCTTCCTTCCTGAGATTGAGTTGAAGTCAGTGCATGGTGTGGAGAGAGGCATGCCAGGGCAGTGTGAGAGGGAGCTCAGCACCCACACATCCCTTCCTGCGGAGCTGCAGGACCCCCAGGAGCAGGCAGGAGCCTGGATTGCAGCTGGGATGGGTACATCTGCACTGCTTTGGGTCGGGACCAGGCAATTGTTTGTACTTGAATAAAGGCTTAATTGTGACTTGAAATGTCCCAACTGCTTTTTTAAAGAAAAGCAAACAAAGCTGGAGAACAACAGGCTGGAGTTACAGGGGACCTTGGAAATGTTTGCTAAAGCTGTGCTTCCTGTCTGTCAGTCGGATGGTTACGGAGTTGAGCTTGGAGCCTTGGCTTCGAATCCCTTCTCTGCCAGCTCTGCTGGAAGGCCTGGAGGGTGGGGATGGCACGGGGGCAGCGAGGCTCTCTCGGTCCGTGGTTCCTCCGTGTGTCCTCGTGGAAATGAACGAGGGGTCTGTCCTGCTCTGTGTCACCTCAGGCTGCCTGCGGTGGGGAATGAATCACTGCGGCGATGGCAGCGCCTCGCCAGGCCCTGCTGCTGTCCCTGCTCCTGCCAGCGCCTTCGGAAGATGAAGGAGGAGGCAGAGGCTGACCTGGCAGGGGACAGTCCCCGGTGTGCTGCTGCCACCTGGTGCCACCGGCTGCCCCAGCCCTGGGGCTGCAGCAACAGCAGAGCCACAGCCTTGGGAGGAGAAGGGGGATGAGCTGGGAAACTCCTGGTCCTGGCTCTGCTTTCTTCACCGTCACTGCGTTCCCCTTGAAACTCCGATTTCACTGTCATTAATGTAAAGAGCAGAGTCAGCTGGCAGGCAGGCAGGCTGCTGAAATTAATTATGCTTAAAATCATTGCAGAGATGGATAGCAGTGCTTGTTAGGGGTCTGGCAAAGCGCTGGGCTCTGTTCTCTTCCCTCATTATTCCATACACCTTGATGGCATCTGGGTGACACTGCAGGACCCTCCAGCTGCTGTCTGTCAGAATCTGCCTGTGCACCCCCATCTCAGAGAATCACAGAATGCCTGGGTTGGGAGGGACCTTAAAGATCATCTTGTTCCCTCTTGCACATGGTAGAAACTGCTTTCTGGCTCCTCCGTGTATCCATCTCTCCTGACTCCTGGCTGAGTGAGATGTGGCAGAGGAAAGGATGGGACAGGTAAAATGCTGCTGGGGACATGGTCCTGCAGCTTGGATGAACCGTAAGGATCTCCCCCTCCCCTGTTTCTTCAGTCTTCTGCACAACAAGTTGTCATTAAGCTGCTCTGACAGTGTCCCCTGGCTAAGCTGTCCCCTGAGCCTGACACAGAGGTGGCTGGCAGGTCTTGGCTCCAGGTGCGTCCCTGGTCCAGACTATCAAGTTCAGCATTTTTTGAATTCTGGTGGTATTTTCTTTCCCCAAGCTCTAGTCTTGTTTGCCTGTTTCCCCCTCCAGCTCTCTCCACACCCTCTTCTACATTCCTGCTTCCTTCCTTCCATGGCTTCCACTGTTTCTTCCACTCTCAGAAGTCCTCACTTCTACACTGTTCGGCAGTTTGAACCCCAAAACTGCCTGTACCCCAGTGCTGCTCCTGGCCCAGGGTCCTCGCCCTGGCTCAGCGCAGTGACTCCTGTTCCCACCAGCAGCTCTGCGCCAGGGTCTGCATTGCTCTTCCCAAGCTCTGTCATCTGCAGCCCGTCTCTCCTCTCACATATTTTCTTTTCCAAAACTCCTGTTCATTCTCCCTTTTGGTAGTGGTGCATCCATGGTAGCTCTGGGGTGCAGCTCTGCCCACAACCATGCAGGCTCAGGGCTTGTGGCAGAGCTGCTCTGGGCTTTACTAAACCAGAGCTTTGCTTTATTAGGCATTAAGCCTGTGGCTGCTTCAGGCACACCTCAGACTTTTCCAGCCTTCTTTCCCCATTCTTTCCACTGTAGAGGACCTTATTTCTTTAGAGGGGAAAGGACAGAATACAGTGTCAGCATTCCTCCTGGCCCTCTGCTTCTTCCCCTGCACCAGCCACAAGTTCTCCTCTGGTTTGTCCTCCCATCTCTGCCCCTGTGCTGTGTTCCTCCCCATTCCACTATTCCTCTTCCCCCCCTTGCTCAGTTTCTCATCTGCCTCTGAATCCTTCCCCGTGCTGTGTAGTTAATCCCCTGTTAAAAGCGAAGCTCACCTCTGTTCCTACTCACCTCCTGTGTCTAATTTTTTTCCCTATTTCTGTAAGTCCCTTGGACAAAGCCCATTCAGAGTGAAGTCCCTCATCTTCTCAGCCTGGAACTGCTGCTGCAAAAACCTTGATCTTGGCAAAATTTCTATGTTGTTCTCCCCCATTTGGGAGGTTTGACTCTATGGCAGTTGTGCTCCTGAAATCCTGAACTCGCTCTGCCCATTCTCTCCCTTGCTCTGCTGCTCCTTCAGCACTTCCTTGGGGATTTGCTGTCCCAGCAGGGCTCTGGTTTCTGTCCTGTTGCTCTGTGTAACCTTATCCTCACACACATCCCCTGCCCTCCTTTGCAGCTGGCACAGGCATATTCTGTCCCTCTCTCCCTGTGCCTGGCTGTCAGTCACAGGCCGGGATAATCTGTCCCTGTGTTCCCTGTGTCCCTCGGTGGCCGATCCTGGCCAGCTCCCACATCCTCCCTGTACAGCTGTATGTGCTTGCCCTGGGAATGGGCACATCTGGGTGTGGTTTTGAGGGTTTTTCTTCCGTAGGATGGTGCTGTGCAGTCAGGAGCATTCCTGGCTGTAGCAGCTTTCCTTGGACTCTGCAGTCCTGCAGAGAGCTGATTTATGTGTCCTGGTCTGAGCTCTTGGGAACAATCCCACCTTCAAAACCTAGATGTTCCCACTTGGAATGCAAGTGGAGCCTTCAAAGATGTAGTGATTGCTCTTAAATATGAAGGAAAATACTTTCAGGATATTTTAATCTGTCCCCTCTGCCATCACGGCCATTATATATTTTTGCAGTAGACTTCTTGCCTATCTCTGTTGAGCAGATCATGTGGAGGTGCCTGTGAGATCCACTAAGCTGCACTTCCAGCAGCCCTTCATCCGTGGGTAATTCTGCATCCTGGAATTCAGCCCTTCCCTCTGGTTAGACCATAAATTATGATCCCTTTATGCTGCAGAGCAATCTGAATACTTTGGCAACTTGTCACCATCATCTGGTATTGCTGTGACATTCCTGGGCTCTGGTAGCCTGATCTTTTCTTTTTAATAGTTATTCAGCAGTAAAAGAGTTTTGTTGTTGAAGAGCAGCTGGTCGTGGCCTTCATTAGAAACAGCCCTCGGAGCTGTAATTTTGTTTAAAATAACAAAGAGCGGCCCATACAATCTGCTTTGCATGTAACTGTGGGGTCTGACAATTATATTTTTAGCCTCTAATTAGTCGGGAGGCTTGAGATGGCTGTTTCTGTTTCATTTGGGATCACAATAAGGCTAATAGGTTTCCTGTTTTTTTCCCTTCTAACATCCCCTGTTTAATATTGGACTTGTACTTCCCCTTTAAGTGCACCAGGACCAATTCTATGATTTTAGCTGAAATTAAAGCAAAAATCTCTGCCTGGGGCAGACGCTGAGCGCAGAGAGCTCCGCTCCAACTGCAAACAATTGCTGGAGTTTTATGAGCAATTAAAATCGAGTCTCCTAGTGGGGACCAAGGAGCTGCCAGGGGCCACCCAGCTCGCTTGGGGCACCCATGACACCCCTGCAGCCGGGAAGCCTTAGAAGCAAGAGCCGGCAAGCTCTTGCTCCCTTTCCCAGCTTTCCAAAGCTCCATGTGTGTATGTGGCCCGATGGGCATTCTCCCTCCTTCCCACAGGATCTGTGCTCTGTGGTGTGCTGGCAGGTGATGGCAGGGAGCTGGTGCTGTTCCTCATTATTCCATATTCCCTACACCCAGCTCACCATTCCTCATTATTCTGTGTTCCCTATGCCCAGCTCACCGTCATTTATCCCACTGTGCTTTTCTCAGAGGTTCCTGTAAATCCACAGCACTGTGCTTTCATGGCATCTCCGTGAGAGCTGGGGAGGCAGAGGGAGAGGAAGTGATTCTCCTGAGTTCTGACAGCCCAGCTGTTGGTGTGGAGAGCTGGGATTTCCAGCACATGTAGTTCTTGTCACACCCTGGCTTGGACTGCAGCTGAGAGGGGACCTGGGTGTTGCAGTCCAGAGCTGCAGTTTGGGAAAGGAACAGTCCTTTCCTGGTGTGTGTGACAGTGTGGCCAGGGCCGAGCTGAGCGTCCTGGAGGATGCAGGCAGAGCTTTGGCCTGGCCAGGTTCTTCCAGCAGCCTCTTCCACCATCTGCAGGGAATGGGGACAGAGGTTTCCAGACTCTGCTCCAGGCCCTGCTGCTCTGTTTCTCACCAGGAGGGGCAAAGATCTCTGGAGGCAGTAATGTGGTTGCATAAGGAAGTGTGGTGTGAGTCACATGAGCAGGAGGCTACAGGAGAGCAAATGAAGGGTTTTACAAGTGTTCTCAACTCTGACACAGCTTTATTATCTGAGGGTTTGGCTCCCAGACTGAGAGTTTCAGGGGAGGTTACAAGCTATAAAAATGCTCAAGAGAAGTGAGTTGTTTTCTCTACTTGCCCCAGCCCAGGTGTGTCAGGTGGCATCACCTCACCAGCAGCACCAGCACGGTCCTGTGCCTCCCTCCAGTGAGAGGTGGGAAGGAAGGGCAAGTGGCTGCTGGCCCCACACTCTGCCCATGACTTCACAGCAGCAGAACAGCCTGAGGCTCTGGGCTTTGGGGTGACTTGGGGGTGAACATCTCAACATGAGCTGTCAGTGTGCACTGGCACCCAGAAACCAGTGACAGGACAAGGGGGAATGGGTTCAAACTGAGAGAGGAAATTAAGGCTAGATATATTGGGAAAAGATTCTTCTCTTTCAGGGTGGTGGGGCCCAGCACAGGTTGCCCAGAGAAGCTGTGGCTGCCTCATCCCTGGAAGTGCTTGAGGCTAGTTTGGAGCAACCTGGTCCTGCCCATGGCAGGGGTGGAACGAGATGAGCTTTAAGGTCCCTTCCAACCCAAAGCATTTTGTGATTCACTGATTCCATCTGTGTGTGAAAGGCCATTGTTCTCTTTTATCTTCTTTCCAGTTCCATCTTTTTTGTCTTGGCTTTCTCTGTCCCTGGTCCCTTCTTCATTTAATTTCATAACATCAACCTCCACCTTGGCACAGCAGGCGGCCAACCCCAGCTCATCCCCTGTGACCAATATTTTAAGGAGAGCTTCTGATTTTGGGGTAATTCAACCTCTTGCGTGGGAAGCAGCTCCTTGAGCAGCTGCCAAACCTGACTTCCACAGGAGAGGTGGTGGGTCCAGCCCAGAGAGGTGCTGGACAGCAGTGCTGGGTGCAGTGGGCAGCTGCCACCTCCTTCCCAAGGCTTCGAGACTCTGTGGCTGGAAGAAGAGCCAGGAGCCTGTGGGACATGACAGCCTTTGAAAGGAGGAGGGCCATGGCCAGCCCTGAAACAGGGGGGATGCATTTGGGATGCCAGTACAGGAGAATGGAAATGCACAAGTGCTTGAGCGAGACTGCCTGGTAGCCTGGGCCAGATGTCATTTGGGTAGGGCTGGAGGTCCTCAGAGGCACGAGCAGCACTTGGGGTTTTGTGGTATCTCCTGGCTTTTTCCCACCCCATAAATCCTCAGGAGCCCCTTCAGCTTTGCCCCTGCTCCCACAGGAGGAGGAAGCCCTGGGGATGCTGCAGCAGCAGCATTCCAGCAGGCTGAGCTCATGGGGCCAGGGAGTCCTGCTGCCATGGATTGCCTTCCTCTTGGGCAACTGGCTTTCCAGAGGACCTGGGGGATGGGAACCTTCTCACTCATGACAGAGCCAGAGTTCCAGTTTCTGGTCATTACTGACTTCTACAAGAAAGGAACGGAGAAACTTCTAAACTGCTAAAGTGGCCATTAGCAATGATTGGATAAATTGGTACAAAGCACACTGCAGGAACAGTACTCCTGTTGTTCAGTGTTGTCAATAATTCAAATACCTTCAGATTTCGTTTAAAAAGCATATTTAACATATTTCTTCCCTTGCTAATTGTGCCTCTCACATCACTTTTAAGTCACTGGTTGGCAGTAACTCTCCTGGTGGTGTGGTGGCTCCTGCTGGAGGCTCTTTCCTTTGTGAACTCTATGTGAGATCGTTTGCTAAGTGGGAAAAAGGCTTTTATAGTTCTAAAGGGCCAGACTGATCTGGGTTTGAAGGGTGATAGTGCAGTATTTGGCTTTTTCTGTTTTCATAGGAAATTTGATTTCCAGGGCAGGGGGGGGCTTCATCATTTCCTGGAACTTGGTGATCTGTTTTAAATTTAATGTCATATGACAGAATAGTTTGGATTGGAAAGGACCTTAAAGCTCATCCCATCCCACCCCAGCCATGGCAGGGACACCTTCCACTGTCCCAGGCTGCTCCCAGCCCTGTCCAACCTGGCCTTGGACACTGCCAGCGATCCAGGGGCAGCACAGCTTCTCTGGGCACCCTGTGCCAGGGCCTGCCCACCCTCACAGGGAACAATTCCTTCCCAATATCCCATCTCTCCCTGCCCTCTGGCAGTGGGAAGCCATTCCCTGTGTCCTGTCCCTCCATCCCTTGTCCCCAGTCCCTCTGCAGCTCTCCTGGAGCTCCTTTAGGCCCTGGCAGGGGCTCGGAGCTCTCCCTGGATCCTTCCCTTCTCCAGATGAACACCCCCAGCTCTCCCAGCCTGCCTCCAGAGCAGAGGGGCTCCAGCCCTTGGAGTATCTCCATGGCCCCATAAAGATAATAATTAAATACAGAGATATATTTCACAAGTCTGGAGTCCTTTCTGACTTTCTGTGCCTCTCTCCTGTCCTTTCCTGTCGAGTGCATGGCAGGATGTGAGGGATGAACTGAAAGGCCAAGGATAGTGATTCCAACCTGGGCACAGCAGGAGCAGGATGGGAGCAGCTGCCTCACGGTGGGAATCACATCTCAGCAATGACTCCTCAGTGCTGGCATTCAGCTTGGCCTTCTGATGTGTGGGTGTCAAACCTGACTTAATTCTGGGCTGGGAAGGAAATCCCAGAGCAAAGGAGAGCCTTGGGCAGGTATCAGAGCTCTTCTGTAGCCGACACAATTCCTGAGTGGCGGAAGTCGGGGGATTCCCAGCTGGGGTGTGTTGTGTGAGATGTTTAGACAATCTCCAGTTACATATTTGTTGGCCTTTGTATTTCATTTGAGAAGGAGAAAGGTTAAAATTAATGGTGGTAAAACTTACGGAAGACTATGAGCATTCCCAGAGCTCTGACGTGCTACAGGGGATTGGCAGAAATCAGGTTTGGTTGGTGAGCTCTGAGCCATCTTCAAGCTACACCCAAATACTTGAAGATCCCTGCTTAAAAACACTGTTGTGTTTAAAAAACTTTGGGACCCACGTGTGCAGATTCTGTGCTGCTTCACAGAATCCCAGAATGGTTTGGGTGGAAAGGGAACTTAAAGCTCATCCAGTGCCACCCCCTGCCATGGCAGGGACACCTTCCACTGTCCCAGGCTGCTCCCAGCCCTGTCCAGCCTGGCCTTGGACACTTCTAAGGATGGGGCAGTGAGTGGTACCAGGACAGGAGTGCCCATGGCTTAGCCCATCCCTGGTCCCAGTGTTTAATTGTGGATAATTCCATCCCTGGTGTGGGGCTGGAGGAGCAGAGCAGAGGCAGAATGGGCAGATGAGAGAGATGTTGATGATCAACTCATCCTGTATTTGAGACACTTGAAAACCTTGAGGAAGGGTCTTCTCCTTCATGGAGCTCCCAGGATCACCTGTGGGACCATCTGGTGCTGTTGGAAAAGATCTTGGAGCAGGACCTTGCTCAAGCCTTGCTGCTTGGCTTTTCCCTTCCTACAAATGTCTCCTGTCACCTCCCTTGAGCTGGCAGAAGGAGCTGCTGGTTTTTCATGGCACTTGGAGTGTTTGCATCCTGCCCCACCTCCCAGGTGGGACCAGCTTGGATTTTAGAGGTGTTTTTCTCCCACGACTACAGTGATTTTCTCCAAGCACTCAAGTTCCCTGTGAAGGATCTTCCCAGGTCCTTGAACCACAATGACCAAGTCTGTCTTCCTTCAGCTCCCTCCTGTGCTCCCCCAAGGTGTGGGTTCTGTACCTGTGGGACACAGGCTGCTGTGTGCTGATGTGACAAGTCCTGGGTGCTGTGTTAGTGCGTGACCAAAAGGATCTGGTGTCTCCCTGTGATGCTGAATCTGATTTCCAGCAGCTCCTGGAAAGGGCACGAAACAGAGATTGGCAGGGATATGTACAGACAGGGCACTGGCCTCAGGAGTCTTGACTTTTTTCCCCTTTATGTTCTCACTGGAGTACCATTCCTGTAAATTAAACTTTTAAACTGAATTCCTGTAAGCTAAACTTCTGCTCTGGGTTGTCTCCTCTTTGCTGCAGCTGAGACTCGTGGAGGAACAAGAAGAGACTGAGCTGTGATTGAACCAGGAGGGTTTGGACGGTGTCTGAGGATGGTGAGTTCATGTGCTATTTCCTCTCTCCAGGATGGACGTTGAGGGGCTGGAGTGTGTCCAGAAAAGGAATGGAGCTGGGAAGGGTCTGGAGCTCCAGGAGCAGCTGAGGGAGCTGGGAAAGGAGCTCAGCCTGGAGCAAAGGAGGCTCAGGGGGACCTTGTGGCTCTGCACAGCTGCTGACAGGAGGGGACAGCTGGGAGGATTGGGTTTTGCTCCCAGGGAACAAGGCAGAGCATGAGTGGAAATGGCCTCAAGCTGTGCCAGGGAGGTTTAGGTTGGATATTGGGGAAAATTTCTTCACTAAAAGGGCTGTCCAGCCCTGGCACAGCTGTGCAGTGCAGTGTTAGAGTCCCTGTCTCTGAAGGGGTTTAACAGCTGTGTGGATGTGGCACTCGGGGACATGGGTCAGTGGTGGCCTTGGCAGTGCTGTGGGGAGGTTTGACTCAGTGATCTTAGAGAGCTTTTCCAACCCTAATGATTCCATGATTCTAGTCTGCCTCTGTCCTCTGTGGGTGGTCTTGTTCTTTGTGCGTCCAAATCTTGTACTGCTGCTAAATGTAGGAGAAGAAACACAAGAATGAGCAAGAAGAATGCAACAGTATTGTGTATTATATATAATAATATAATAGAGAGGATTTATCACTGTCATCAAGATGCTGTTAATGGGATACATTTACCCCTAACCTTCTTGTTGGAATATATTGGGAAAAATAGTAAGTAAGACTGGAACCCCCTTCTGTCTCCCTGGACTACTGACATAGTCATCCAGTTTTTGTGGCTTACTGATTTATTTTTTCTTCAAAACTTACTGCTGGGGTTTCTCATTGTGTTCCTCTGTCACCTCTCAGTGAAGGATTTCACACCATGTTAATAACAGCCCTGGTGCCACCAAAGGAGCAGAAATTTCACAAGAATTAGTCACAGAAAAATGTGGTAGAAAAGAATCTGAACCACAGCCAAAGCAGCCAGATTGCTGATAAACTTGGATAAAGGGCCTCTAATGCCTCCAGCAAGAAATAACCCAAAATACAAGGGATCTGCTGGGAGGAAAAAAGCTGGAAACTGGGAATGTTGAAAGATACGGTGAGAGTGTCCTGAGGGGAGCAGTTTGAAGAGGGGTGATCTGCATGTGGGCTGTGGGTGGGCAGAGCCTGAACTTGCTGCAGTGACAAGGATCAGCACCAGCTTCGTGTTGTTGTAGGGGAAGGAGTGCTGAGGAGAGCAGCAGAGACAGACAAAGGGCTGGAAATTCAGACAGAGGACGTGAAAATTTAGGTTAAACATGTTAGAAAAAAATAAAAGATGAAAATCTGGCAGAGCGCTCGAGGAAATGGTGACGTCTCATGAGGGATTGTCCCCAATGTGTTTTGTTAACAACTGGAATAGGAAAGGAAATGTACTTTCTGCATTAGTTGAACTCTCAGCTCAAGTAGTTCCACACACAGCATTTTTGCTGTAGTCCCTGTCCTTGTGCTCCCTCGTGCTGCCTCAAGATCTCCTGTGCTTCCTGCAGGCAGAGCTGATCCCCACGCTGCAGGGTGAGCAACTTGCTCTGGGGTGGAGAGGTGAAAGTCCTCACCTGTCATAACCTGATAAAGGATCTCACACCTCAGCTTGGAGCTGCCCTGGTGTCACACTGGAGGTGTAAAACCCGAGAGCTTCTCTGGGTGGGATTGAGGTGAGAGGGATACAGATGTATCCAGATATGAATGAGAAAAAAGGGAATAAACACCTGGAAAATGCATCAAAAATTGTTCCAGGAAACACGGAGAAGGGCAGGCTGTGCCCCCTGAGGGCCAGGCTGGTCAGACACCCCAGTGACAGGGCCAGCAGTGAATGCTGCAGGGGAGCATGGCTCAGGTGTGTGCCCTCATCTGGCAGGACCTCCTCAGGGATTTGGTAATCCAGAAACAATAGACTGATGTTTTATGATCCCTTGGTAGGTTTTTCTCCCATGAATTCATCAAGTTTTTAAAAACCAGGTGAAGATTTGCAGTTGAGTCAGAGCTGTGCTGCCGAGCACCTCTTGCTTTGTTTTGGAGCCTGCCCCGTGTTGTTTTGGCTGGTCCTTGTATTTGGAATAACAATAAAGTGTGGTGCTGCCTTTGAGCATTTCCTGCCCTTCAGGATTTTGTAGATCTCCACACATTCCCCTTAGAGATCTAAAGAGCTCTCGTCTTTTAAATTCTCTGTAGTGAAGCCACTTTTAGTTCTCATCACTCCTCCCTGGACCTTTTTTTGTTTTGTTTTGTTTTTTTGAGTGCATAGACTGGAATTTTGGGTTTACTAAAACATGCAAGCTTTTCTTTTCCCTGTACTCCTTTCATGTGTCTGGACAGATCTTATCCTGGCCTGGCCCTGCCCACTCTTAGATGTAATCATTGTTTGGTTTCTGCTACACAAGAGGCTTTCCTGCTCCTTATGAGTACCCAAAGATGACTTTACTGTTTCAAAGGACCTTCTGAAAAGGTTTTCTTTATATTTTACTAAAATGTTCCTAGGATTTTTTAAAAAATTATTTATTCATTTTGGAAAAAAGAAAGTAACCAACAAAAGCCCCCCCATCTCACCCACTGTTTTGGGAAGAGACTATGGGCTTTTTGTCTCCCATGGCAAGGGAGGGAAAGCGACTTGTAATTGCAATCTGTAGAAATAAGCACTTACCTGCACCTCCTTACCTGAACTTCTGTCAGCAGCTGAAGGCAGAGAGCTGATGGAAACTCCTGACAGTCTCCTTTAGTCCTTCTGTGACCTCTCCAGAGGGCTGTGACTCCCAAGTTAAACACAGGAAGGGCTGGAGGTGGGTTGCTGGTTAAGGGGTGCTTCTGGGCTGGCTGGAAACCCTGTTCCCTGCAGGCATGCTGAGTGCTTCCTGAATTCCCTGTGCTCACTGCAGACTGAGGCCACAGCACCAGTGCCCTCTGGTTAGCAAGGGCAGGCCCAAGAGCTTTGCCCTTACTCAGCAGCACCCCAGATGTGCCTCACCAGCTGCTCTCCCCTCTCTGCTGCTCCAGATGCTTGGTCAAGTGTGAACAGCTCGGATCGCACCACTCTTCCCATTTTTCCCCAAAACTAGCTGCTGATGGGAATGACCTTGAAGACAGCACTAGTGCTGGTTTAATCCTTAACTCTGGCTAATGGAGTACTTGGTACTGACGAGCACTTGGTACCTTAATACATTACTCAAAACGAAGCTGGTCGGTGGGTTGTGCAGGTGCTGGGCTGCCAGGTCACTGCTCAGCTCCCAGGGCAGCATTCCCTCCTCTCTGCTGGGATACTGGCACTGTAGGCATGTGGTTCTTACCCTGTAGAGGGACCCATCACTTATCCTAAGTGGGGATTTGCAGCCACCCCTTGTCCCTTCTTGTTGGGGCACAGAGTTGACAGCCCGTGATTTGTGCCCTTTTCTGCCTCTCCTCAGAGGTTTCTTGCTGCATATTCCGTTCTGTGCTCACCTCTGGGAACCCTTCTGAATAAATACCAAATACAATATTACTATTTAGTATTACTGTCTGTTGCTGTCTAGATCTATAAGCTCCTCTATCATCGTATCCAGATGAAAAGATTACACTTATCGTCCCAGTCCTGGTTTAAAGGGTATAAAACAGTAACTTCTCTTGCACAAGTTTAGGCGTTCAGTTCCACCTCAGCCTCAGCAGCCTTTCAGTTCACCCACAAACCTCCCTAGGCTTTGAGGAAATGAACAGTTTTTGTAGGGGGACCTGAAACAAAGATGCCCTTTGTGCAACAGAAGTAGGGGAGGCAGAACAAGAGCCCTTTGGCCACAGTTCGTCAGTCCCAGCATCAGCTTACGGTGAGAGAGAGAGAGAAAAATACGTGTCTGAGTGCAGCTCATCTCACCGAATGTAGGCATCTGCCAGGCAGAAAGAGCATGAATTTTAACTTCTAGAATGAGATAAATGATAGAAGTCTCTCCTTCCCCCTCCTTACCTGGAAAAAAAGATCTAGATAATCAGTTCCTAGTTTGATCTTCACTGAAAATAAATATTCAGACCTGGAATGATCTAGGGTATCCTGATGGCCCCTCTGCTGCTAGAGCCCCTGGCTGTCAGGCAGAGCTGCCGTGGCTCCTGCTGACTTGCTTCTCATGTCCTGGAATTCCCTTCCCAGGGCAGTCACCTCCTCCTGCCAATTTTTCTGTCGGTTTTCTCCAGCTGGAGGCGGATCAGGGCAGTCTGTGCAGTGGATGTGCTACCAGGGACAGGGCTGCGCATTCGGATCTCTGCCAGCCCTTGCCTTCCCTCTCCTCTATCTGTGGGGTGATGCTCCATGCTGGGGTAATGAAAATACCACCCTTAATCTATAGAAGGGATGAGTGTGGTGCCTTCTGCCTGAGAGAGTAATTTTATTTGTGGTACCAAAAAGAAAGAGTGGATAAAGCTATGTCAGAGTTGGGAAGGGTGTACTTGTCTGTGAAAGGCTGAGTCAGGTGTGCTGGCAACTCCCTGCAGTGAATGGGACCAGTTTTGCTCTTAGAATCACGGAATGGTTTGGGTTGGAAGGGACCTGGCCAGGTGGGAATTAGCTGCTCATTGAGCCACCCTTTCCCAAACTTGCAGAAAGCCAGCCACTGGCAAAATTATTTTTTTCAGGATGCTGACTGGCTCCAGACCACAAGAGAGATTTCGGCATCCTGGTGCCTGTCCTGTGCTCCCAGTGCAAATTCCTTGGGCAAGTGTGACCAGATGCTCCCTGTGAATCCTGTCCTGCACGCTCGGCTGCTGGTGTGTGCAGGCATGTCTCCAGAGGGAATATCATCTCCTTTGGAGGCTGCAGGATGGCCCCTTAAGTGCCAGTCCTGTCTTTGCCAAGCGCTGTGTTATCTCCAAGCCTCCAAATCCGTTTTGGGACCTTCAGGAGAGGCTGCAAGCAGTTTACCTGCAGCGTGGATGCAGGGATGTCTGGAGGGGTGGGAGGAGCAGCACAGGAACAGTGGGCAGTGCTAGTGGGCGGGAAAAGGAGCTAATCACTGCCAGCTGCCCCTAAGAACATGCTGCACATGTTATATTCAGCTCCTCTTCCTCAGAACTGGGAAGCCTTTTGGATTGTTGCGGTTGGGAGATTTCTCTCTCTGCCTGCATGAACACATACATGCAGAACACTCACAGGAGTCCAATTCTGTGAAATAACCTCCTCTTCCTTGGTGGTTTGTGATAGTGGAGCAGGGCCCAGCTTCCAAGGTGGCATTCAGGAAATCCCTCTGGCTAAGCCAGCTAAGGAGGCTGGAGCACTCTGCAGTCCCATGCTGGACTGCCCAGCACCACTCTTGCCCTTGCCTGGGTCACTGGAGGGAAAGGAGGGCAAGTATTTTGGGAGCTCTTGAAGGAAGTGAAAGCAGAGTCTGAATCAAGTTCCTCTTGAAACTCTGTGAAGCCACTGAACTTCAGAGCAAGGTTTCTGCTCTGCACCAGGCTCAGTGCTTGGGCAGAAGTTTCTAAGTCCTGTGTGAGTCTTCCTCTGATACTAAAAGTGCAAAAATATTTCAGTAAAAGTAGAAGTTCTATTTGTGGATTTTCAGGTCAGCTTAGGTTGGAAATTCAAAGTACTGATCTGACGAGCAGCCCTTTACCTCTGCACAGCTGCAGCTTAGGGGGGTTACAAAGGTCCTTCTGCAAACAGTCCCTGTGCCAGGACCTGAACTGAGCCTTGGCCCTAAAAACCTTGCTGTGAGTTGGAGTAAACCTCTTACCTGCCCTGTCTGTGGTTTTGTGTGTTATAAACTCTGGTCTTGTGCTATGTGCACTTAACAGCGATGTGTGCCCACACTATCCAGGAGACTCCTGGACTTCAGCTGTTCCCCAGAAGTGTTGTATTGCCCTTCCCCGATACATGTCAGGGAAAAGAATAAATATTGGCTTTTCAGTGTTTATAGCCACACTTTCTCACTAATATAAAAGGTTCCTTCCAGCTTTAGCTGTTCTGGTTTCTCAGCATTCCCTCCAAAGAGGAAACTGCAGGAACCAGGGCACCTCTCCTGCCACTCACTTTTGGCCAAGACAAATCTGTAACCTCAGCCATAACCCTCTGTCCTTATCTGTAACCCTCTGTGTCCATAACCCTCTGTTCTCCTTGTGTTTTGGTTTGTGGGTGCCAGCTGGAGTCGGGTGCCCCAAGGATGGGTGATGCCTGACGTTCACCCACTGTGCCCCATGTAAATGATGGAGGGGGACAGAGCAGAGGTAAAATGGGCTTTCATGGCTTATCTCCAGGTGTGGCTGTGTGTTCTTCTAAGTCTTTTATCCTAGGTGGTGAAGCTGGTGTAACTATGGGAGCCTGTGGGATTGTTTTCTCAGCAAGGGAGCTCAGGGAACTGCATTTTGCCCTGCAGTGACAGTGGGCAGCACATCTGGGTCTCACAAAGCTGTCCCTTTAGCCAAGGCAGCTCTGAATAATATAACCCTGACCAATTTTGCAGAGAAATGCCCAAGTCTTTTATCTGACTCAAGAAAAACCCCTTGAGATCCCATTGGTATTGCTGGGGAGAGCTGTCTGTGGTATCTTTGGGGCAGCCACATCTAAGAGGAACTCCATGGCTACAGGCTGTGCTCTGTTTGGATTTGTGTTTTGGGAGCAAAAAGCTGATGTGATTTGAGCAAAATAGTGTGGCCTTTGAGGATTGATGAAGGGCCGGATTTTAATTTTGCATTTTAACAAAGAGATTCTCCCTCTAGCTCCGTGGTGGGGGCAGAGCAGCAGCTGATGGTAGAAATGGAGATGTCTTGCCCACGAATCTGCTCCTGTGGTTTCTGGGATGGGCTGTGACCTGGGAGCTGTTTGTTCCTGGGTTTGATGAACAGCAGGTAGTAAATGTGAGCTCGTGGGGGGCTGAGGTGGGGAGGTGGGTGCTCAACCACAGCATTTCCTGGACCCATGGCCTTACCCTGTGTCTGTGAGTATTGCCAACAGGAGCTGGGGAAATTTCCCGTGGGAGCTAAGTGTCCGAGCAGTCAGCAAGAGGAGCCTTGTCCACACCAGGGCCCAGGCTCTGACACGCAGGTGCTGGTGAGAGCCAGGGACATCCAACTACTCCCTGCACACACGGAGCTCCTAGGAAGGAGCACTTAAAGTCTTGGGAGTGTTGAGTGGTGGGAAGCAGCAGGGCAGCCCCTTTGTCTTTATCTCCCTGGCCAGGCACGGAGGATGGTGGGGGATAGCAGACTCAGGGGTACAGCGGAAGGTCCCTGGGAGCCTTTGGGAGCACGGCTGGGGTCTCAGCACCGGGCCAGAGGGCTCGGCATCGGAGTGGAGGGCTGGGGGCAGAGCGGTCAGTGCTGCAATCACGGAATCTTGGGGCAAAGTGCTCGGAGCAGAGGGCATGGAGCAGGGGCACATGTCTTGGAGCAGAGGGCCCAGTGCAGGGTAGAGGGTCAATGGGCTGGTGGTGGAACACTGCGTGCCGGGGTGGAGGGATCGGTGCTGGGTGGAGGTTTTGGAGCTCGACGCCGAGGTGAAGGGCTCGGAGCAGAAAGCTCGATGCTGGCGTGAAGGGTTCGGGGCAGAGGGCTCGATGCTGGGATGAAGGGCTCGGGGCAGAGGGCTCGATGCCGAGATGAAAGGCTCGGGGCAGAGGGCTCGATGCCGAGATGAAAGGCTCGGGGCAGAGGGCTCGATGCCGGGATGAAGGGCTCGGAGCAGAGGGCTCGATGCCGGGGTGAAGGGCTCGGGGCAGAGG
>VZRM01000384.1:358277-401152 GCA_013397955.1 Grantiella picta | reverse complement strand
ATGCCGCGGTGAAGGGCTCGGGGCAGAGGGCTCGATGCCGGGGCACGAAGCCGCCTTGCCCTATTGTCCCCGGCGCTCCCGCTGCCGCCATCAGCGCGGCACGAGGCAGGTGTCGGCGGCAGCAGCGCCGAGGGTCGGCAATGCCGTTCCCGGCCGAGCAAGGAGCCGCGGCCCCGCGCTCCCGCCGCCCGCTCCATTTTCTGTCTCGCCCGTCACGGAGACGCTCAGATGGCAGAGCCGCGCTCGGCGGCGCTGGGAGGGAGGAGGAGTCTGCCCGTCCTCCGCCCGCCCTCCCTCCATTGTCAGCGGCGGCGGCGGCACCTGCTCGGGCCGCCGGCGGCCGGGATGCTCCTGCCCTTCCCGGCGGAGCGGGGACGCTGCCGCAGTGCCGAGCCCGCGGCCGCAGCTCGCAGCCGGAGGGAGGAGATGCTGCTTGTGCCTGCCCGGCCCTGCCGCCGCCTCGGGAAATGAACATGAGTCTGCCAGGCCGCGTCTCCTGCTCCATGCTCAACTGCTTTGTAAGTGCTGCTTTTTCTTCCCCTTCTCTCCTCCATGGAAGCGGGGCCGTAAGCCAGCTGCGCTCTGCAGCTCGCATGCCGGTGGAAGCATCCTCTGGATGTGCCCAGGGAGAAGGGGGATCCCCTTCTCGTCTCTCACATGCCGCCGGAGGACACCGTGGCCCGTCCCTGCTGCCCTGGCCGGCCCAAGGGCACAGCAGTGCCCGGCGCGGCGGGCTGAGCTCGGGCAGGCCTTGGTCACTGTGCTGGGCCCCGCAGGCTCCGCTGCTTGCCTGGAGCTGGAAAATTACCGTGCGAGCCCCGGGGAGCTCCGCGCTCCCGCCCTGGCTGCGGGCTGTGCAAAGCCCCTCCGGTGCTGCTGCTGCTGTTCTGGGAGGGCGTCCTGCGCTCGGCGCCTTTTATACCTACAGGGAAAGGAGTTTCCGTGCTCTGATGCCCCTTCCTGCAGACCCACCCTTCCACCCCTCCACTCCCCAGGGCACTTCTGGCCAAATGGGCTTGGAGGGCTTCAGGAGGCTTGTGAAGAGAGCAGGGAGCTGATCCCCACCCTGCCGCTACCCGGGATGGGGCTGTGGCAGGAAGGGATGCTCAGCCTCTGCCTGCCCTGTGCTGCAGGCGAGGAGGGACTCAAGGACACCCAGGCATGTGGAGAGCTCAGGCTGCCCTGTTCCAGTTCCTGCTGCTCCCTGGGATTTCTCTGCGAGCTGCAAAGTGGCGATGGGAGAGGATTTCTGCTCCCTGGCTGCTGCACCAGCACGCGGGCACACACCTTCCCTTTGTGCTCTCCTGGGCTGCTGCCTCAGCCTCGGAGTGAGCCACTGGCAGAAGGGGCCCCAAGCCCCCCGTGGTCTCTGGTAATCATCGGTGGCTGCTGCTGGAGCAGGTGCTGTGCCTTGTGTCCTCACAGCATGGTGACAGGAGCAGAGCCTTTGCCTCCAGCTGGGGCTGATGCTGAGTTTTGTGAAGGCTCTAACAGCACGTTGTGTGTGTGCAGGTTCCTTGGACATGGGGTGGGAGGGTCTCACTGCCCTTGTCTGAGGTCCAGGGAGCGCCTCAGGCCAGGCTGTTCCTATGGGCACTGAGCCTTCAGCCCCTGTCAGTAACACAAGGGGATTCAGCATCATTTTGAATATTCTTGAGCCAGAAGGATTGGGATATCCTTTCTCCAGGTTGAAACTGGGATTCTGACTTGGGCAACAAATCCAGAAAGATATTTCATTCTAGAATATTACTCAGTGCTTACAGAACATAGTGTTTCCTGGTAAATGATGGAGCCTAGAGCTAGAGAGCAAGCAGCATTCTGAAAAAAACATATCCACACCAAATACATGTGGAATTAGCACCATCCTGGGCTCCCAGTGGTGAGCATCCACCGCTGAGTGTCTGGGTGCCACTCCTTTGGACAGCAACTCGGTGGTGTGACAGGGTCTGGGTGAGGGCTGCTGAAAATTGGCACCAAGAGTCAATGCAAGAGCTCAAGGAGCATTGGGACAACGCTCTGAGACTCGTGGTGGTGTTTGGGGTGTCCTGTGCAGGGCCAGGAGTGCGACTTGGTGATCCTTACCCCTTCCAGCTCAGGGTATTCTATGATTGTATAAGTGACTGAAGATTCCCAGGTTCCAAACTGAGACATACACTCCACTTGTCAAGGATGGCATGTGCAGCTTCCATGTGACCTCTCAAACTACCCTGAGGCCTCCGTGGGTTTTTTGGGTAGTCCATCTGAGCAGGCTAGACACGTCCAGCTGCCCTGGGCTCAGTGCTGGCACCAGTCAGTAGTGCCTGTTGTGTATTGGGTGCACTGGGGTGCAGTTGTTCTAGGGTTACACAGTTCTTCTCCTCAAAAACCTTCGGGCTCTTCCCAGATTTCTTTAGTCTGAGAGTGAAAATGGAAACTCCCAAAAGAAAGCAGTCCTTAAGAGGAGGAAGAGTAGGCTGGAGCTGGACTATAGATGGAAACCCTCTGTCATGGTGTGTCTGCTCGGGTGCCATGGAGCAGGTAACGGGAACAGCTGATGTGACAAGTTACTGTCACATCTGTCCCCTGTGGCCAAGGTGTGTCTGCTTGGCTTTCCAAACACCACTCAGCTGGAAGAGGTGGGACTTGGAGGCTTCAGCATTTCGCTGTGCTGAAGGACAGCCAGAGGAACTGATGGGGTCTGAGGGCAGAGGAGGCATTTCCATGCACAGGTATCCTCAAGCTCCTGGGGTGCCAAGAGTATCCAGCAGCTTCGATTTTTGGCTTTCACAGCACGTGCTGGCTGGGGCTGTCTCACTGTGTGCTCTGTTTGCAATGCAGGGTGAGGAAGGCCCTCCCAGTTTGGAGTACATCCAGGCCAAGGACTTGTTCCCCCCGAAGGAGCTCGTAAAGGAGGAGGAGTCACTGCAGGTAAGGAATTAAAAACACCCAAACAGCTCTGGGATGTGGCAGGCTGGGCTCTGCACAGCAGCTCTCCAGCCCAGGACATCCTGGAGGCCGTGGGCCAGCCGGTGCTAGATGCACATTAGGAGCAGCGGGTCCTTGTTGTGTGTGGGGCCAGGCCAGCTGTCCCCAAGGCCCTGTCCCTGCCTGCCCAGCCCTGGCAGGATGTGTCCAGCCGCTGGAAGCACAGCCAGAGCTGATGCAATACACGACCAGCCCAGGTATTCCCTGTCGGAATGTGAGTGCCTGTCCTTCGGCCTGCATGCAGGGAGGTGCTCCCTGGACAGGGCAATGTGGGGCCGTTCTCTGTGCAGCCATAGCGTGTGGCTGCACTGCCTGCTCTCACATTGCTCCTGGCATTTTCCTGCTGCATGGCTGCGAGGAGGAACCTCCATATGGTGCCAGCCTCCTGCTGCAGAAAGCCCTGGGAAAAGCCCTGGGTGCTGTTGCTGCTGTGTAGCAAGGGCAATACTCCCTCCTGGGGATTGGTGCTTCCTTTAACATCATCCGGTGCTCATCGTCCTCCTCCTGGGGCTGGAGCCAGGCTCACCTTGTTCTTGCTGCTGCTGCAGTGTTGGAGTTTCTTCTGAGATTGTCACTGCCTTGGCAAACAGGACTGGGGAGAGCGAGGACTGAGAGTTGTTGGCTTGAAGGAGCAGCCACGGGCTGGGGACTTGTGCAGGGTCAGGGCTGTGCCTTTGGGGAGTGAAGCTGCTGAGGCATCTCTGAGCTGAGACTCCTGGAGAAGAGCAGACTCTGCCTTAGTTTGCTGTGTGGAGAAGTGATGATCACCTCTCCCAAGGGTAATTTGCCTTCAGTAAATTGTTAATTGATTGTAAAACGGAGTGACCAAGGCCCGGTTGGATGGAGCTGGGAGCAACCTTGTCTAGTGTCTCTGCCCGTGGCAGGGGGTGGAACTGGATGAGCTAGCATTGGGTATCACTCCCAACCCAAGCCATTCCACGATCCTGTGACTCTAAAAGGTTGCCATCAATTGATAACAAGCAGTATTCAGGCACCTGCTGGTTTATTCCAGGATTTCCCTCCGTTGGTTCTTGCAGCCTTACCAGCCCCTTTCTGTTCTGTCTCCCTTCTGTTGCTGTGTGAAAGAGCCACGTAAGCAGGAGAAACACATGCCAGCTAAAAACAGCTCTGGCAAGCATGCAGAAATCAACTGCAGAAATAAAGAGAGGATATTCTCTTAGGCAAATAATAATATTTTCCAAGAGTGTTCGGACAGATGCCAGTCTAAGGTGGTTATTTTTGTACAAAGAAAGGAGAAGTTGTTAGTACAGTTGTCACTTGAAGTCTGAAATCCAGGAAATTCAGGTTTTTAGGCTGCACATACTCAAACCATAGAAACAACTTAAAAAAAAAGAGAAGGTGGTCTGACTTGTACTAATTACAGTGTAATGAATTGTGTCATCTGCCCTGTCTGGCAGGTTTCAGCTCTGGCTGAAGTGATAAATCATCGTGACATTTTTTGCATAATTGGTTACCGACATCACCTGGTGTAGGTGGCATTCAGGGAACAGGAGGAATTAGCTGTGATTAGCTAAGGACAAAGGGGCCTGGTGAATTTTAGGCTGTTCTGCCTTTTTTTTTTAATATAAGTCAAGCTTGGCTGTCTACCAGGATCCTGTGTTATAAAAATAACTATGGCATGTCCAGACTGATGGGGAAAAACAGACACTTGATTATCTATATATAAAAAAAAAATACAGGTAACTTTAAGGAAGCTTTGTAGCAGTTTAGCCAGGACAAGCTCCCTCAGTCGTGTAAATAACTATACATAGAGACTCCCTCAGAACCTCGTTAGCAGAAACTGGACACAACTTTGGTTCATTTGCTTACCTGGATGGTACTGCTGAGTCTCACAGTGCTCTGAGGACCCCCTATGTTTAAATGACACAGCAGGACCATGCAGGTGACACTGCCCTGGGGCAGAGGGTTCTGATCAGTTGCAGAATCCCAGAGTCACTGAGGTTGGAAAAGACGCCCCAGACCATCAAGTCCGACCTGTGGTTGATCCCCATGTTGTCACCCCAGAGCACTGAGTGCCTCATCCAGTCGTTCCTTGGACACCTCCGGGGATGGGGACTCCAAACCTCCCTGGGCAGCCCCTGCTAGTGCTTCCCCATGGTGCTGGGCACTGCCAGAAGCTGTGCAGAGCACTCCCGATGTCCTCTCTGAGCAATCCTGCAGTCATGTCCCTCTTGTGCCAAGGGCTGGTTTCCCCTCTTGGACGAGCAGGCACCATCAGTCCCTCTGTCCCCGGGCCAGCCCTCGCTGCCAGGTGTGCACAGCACACACGTGATCCTTCAGGAGGTGTTGCTGGCTCTGGAGCTGTCCTTGGGAAGAGCTCCTGGGTGGGGCTGGGCAGTGGGTGCCAGTGCTGTCCCCTCTCAGGGCACGAGGAGCACATTACTGGGAATGGTTCCTTGGGAGACGCACTGCAGAGGCGATGGGAAGAATGGCTCTGGGAATTGCAGCTGTGTGTCCTGACGTGGTGCTGTCTCCCTTGCAGGTGCCATTCACTGTGTTGCAGGGCGAGGGGGTGGAGTACCTGGGCCATGCCAACGACGCTGTGATCGCCATCTCCAACTACCGCCTGCATATCAAATTCAAGGACTCTGTGATCAATGTGAGTCTGGCTCTGCCTGCACCATCACCTCTCACGGGGGTTCAGAGCAGGGAGGGGTGGGGATACACTGTTTCTGGCAGCTGTGGCATGGGAAGGTGTCTCTCAGAGGATGGCATCTCCATCTCAGGCCTGAGCATGCAGTTGCTGCTTTGCTGCTGTATTTAGGTGTGAGGATGGGGTTTTCCTCTGGAGAGTCATTAGGTCTTTCCTTTGCTGTTTTCTTTAAATTCAGCATTAACCTTGGTGGTTTTAAGGCTGTCAAGGTCTCTTGCAGGCTAGTTGTGATGAGATTTCTCCCCAGTGCAGAGTCAGACAGTAGGAGCCTGAGGCTTTCTCTGACTGCCTTGACTTGCCATCTCTTACTGCAGCTGTTGTTTGGCTCAGTTACCTGTGCTTGGCTGGATGTGACTGAGTCAGGAACTGGCCCCGGGTGGGAGATCACCGAGGGAGAGAACAGAAATCAGAATAGTAATCATGGCAGGAGCTCTGTGCTGACTCATGGAGCTCCATAACGCTGGGAGTGGGTTTGTAGTTCACAGAAGCAGTTCGTGACTGAAGGAGCAGTGCTGGAGCGTGAGGAGCCTACGGGCACAGCTGCTGGGGCTGCTCTGGCCTGTGGTGTGCCTTGTCATGCCCTACATCTGTCCCTCCCTCGCAGGTGCCTTTGAGGATGATGGAAAGTGTGGAGTGTCGGGATATGTTCCAGCTTCACATCGTCTGCAAGGACTCCAAAGTGATCAGGTATCTGGTTTATTGCTGTGGTGCAGCTGCTGCTGCTGCAGGCTGGGAGCAGCTCTGGTGGCTCCTTCTGTGCTGCTGTTGGAATTGAGCTGTCCGTGCTCAGGGCTCTAAGGCCTGGGGCTGTGTTCCTTTTCCTGGCTCAGTCCTGCCTGGATGAACATCCCCACTGAGGGTGATTTGCCTCTGGGTTTGCAGGTGCCATTTCTCCACCTTCAAGCAGTGCCAGGAGTGGCTGAAGAGGCTGACTCGAGCCATCGCCCGCCCTGCCAAGCCTGAGGACCTCTTTGCATTTGCCTACCACGCCTGGTGCTTGGGGGTGTGTGTGGATGAGGAGGATCAACATGCCCATCTCTGCCGTCCAGGTGAGCTCCTGGCCTGGCCCTTCCTGCTCCTCTGGCCAGCAGCACTGCAGTGCAGTTGAGCTCTTGTTCAGAAACCCTGTCTGGTTTCAAATTCACCTTGCTGGGTCATCCTGAGCCTGGCCTAGAGATACAGCTGGTGGGCGGATGCTGCTGGATAAGAGGCACAGTAAAAGGAATTAGTTATAGACAGACTAAGAAACTTTTTGAGCCAGCAGCACAGAAGCAGCTTTTCCCTTTCTCCTTGTGAGAAAACATCCCATACTTTAGTTCTCTCATCACAGTGGCAGAGACCTCAGGCAGTCCTGTCCTTGAGTGGCAAACAGCATCAGATTTTAGGCAGCTTAATTAATATGAGCCCGTCTGCATCTCTTCTCCAAAACCCAGAAATGCTGTGACATTCCCAAGGCCAGGTCTGTGGAGAGCTCTGGCTCATCCTTACACAGGCACAAATCGAATCTTAGAGTCCATGAAGAGAAAACCAGAGCTGTGCTGGTGCCCTCGTGTGGACTGGGAGTTTCCCTTCCCTGGGAACACTAAAGTTGACTTGCAGTTGCTCTGTCTTATCCATGATGAAGCTGTTTAAAAAAAGAATTAAAATGAGTGAGAAACCTGACTTTAGACTGAAAAATATGCTGATCCTAGAGGAGAGCAGCAGTAGCCTGAATGGAATGTCCAAAGACAGGCTGGATAGTTCAATAGTAGAGCTATTCCAAGAGAAGCTGATAGGGAAGAGGTAAGCAGAGGTAAGCTCTATGTCCTTCCCATGCCCCAAACCCCAGCAATCAGAGATATTTGCTGTCTTTCCTTTAGGGAAAGTTAATTCCCTTGTATAAATAAACTCACCTGTGCGAGTTGTTGCTGCAGGATATGACTGAGGTGAGGAGCTTTGCAATGTTTATTTATTAACAAGATTTGACACTGGAGCAACAAAGGCATCCAGATTTTGTGAGGCAAGGCTAAAACATGAGAGAGGAAACCCTGAGTCAGCGTCTGAGAGCAGTCTGGAGGAAGGAACTGCCTGGGGTGGGTGCTCAGTGCTCCTTGCCATGGGGTTCCTGACATCCACTTTGGAAGCTGTCTCCGCCAGAAGGGCAGAAGTGAATTAAATTAACCCTCCACACTCACCCATTGACATGGAGAGGCTGTTTCTGTGCCCTGAGATGAGATCTGGCTTGACAAACAAGCAGCAGAACCCCTGTGAGGGAAAAGCCTTTTTGGCTTCTGAAGCACAATCCCTGCTGCTGCCCTGGGATTTCCTCTTGCCACAAAGATGCTCTGAGGGCTGGAGCCCCTCTGCTCTAGAGCCAGGCCAGGAGAGCTGGGGGTGTTCATCTGGAGAAGAGAAGGCTCCAGGGAGACCTTAGAGCTCCTTCCAGTGCCTGGAGGAGCTTATGAAAAAGAGGGAGAGACTTTTTATAGGGTGGATGGTGGCAGGACAAGGGGAACCAGTGTTAAAGTGACAGAGGGTATGGGTAGATGAGATGTTAGGATAAATTCTTTAATCAGGGGCTGGAGAGGCCCTGGCACAGAGTGCCCCGAGAAGCTGTGGCTGCCCCATTCCTGGAAGTGCCCAAGGCCAGGCTGGATGGGGCTTGGAGCATCCTGGGACAGTGAAATCCCTGCCCATGGCAGGGCGTGGAACAAGATGGTCTTTAAGGTCCATTCTAAGCCACACCTTTCTGAGGTTTTGTGATTCTCCCCACCCTGTGACAGTTGCTGTGGAGCGGCTACAAGCACATTCAGGTTTCCTCTGTCAGTGCTGTCAGTGATTCCCTGTGCTCCGTTCCTCAGGGGACCACGTGAGGTTCCGGTTCGAGATGGAGCTGGTGAGGATGGGCTTTGACCTGCAGAACGTCTGGCGTGTCTCTGACATCAACAACAACTACAAGTGAGTGTTCCACCACCAGGCTCTCGCCACTCTCCTCCTCCCTTACTTTTCCCTTGGTAATCCCCTGTGCAGAGCAGTGGGTGAGTCAGACTCCAGCTAATCCTCCTTCCTGGTCTTGACAACCCCCAGGCAGATCAGCATATGAGCGAGATCTCTTTTCTTTCTGCCTTTCACACCATGGAATTGGAGAGGGAATACAGCCTAAACATCAGAGCTAGCAGGAGCTGTAAATGCTTATGCAGGTAGTTCATAATAGGGTGGCTCCAGTTCCTCCTGGAACACATTTGGGGGTCTGGAGGATCTGCCTGTCATGGGTTTGTCTTTCTGGTCAGTCCTTCTCTCTAAAATGCTCAGTTTGACATGACAAACACAGTTTTCATACACTCAGGCAGCTGTTCAGCTCTGTGAAGAGCTTGGGGTGAGCCACTGGAGAGCTGTTGGGATGCTCAGGAGTCTGGGAATGAACAAAGCTCGTTCAGTCAGAGCAGGAGAAGCTAAAGGCTGATCTGCCTCCAGCTGCTGGCAGTGGCACGGGTCTTTACAAGAGGTGACAGCCTCAAAGTGCAGCTTGGAAGGTTCACAGTATGTAGGGGAAAAGAGAAGTCCCTGGGAACATGGCACTGTGCTGGACACATGCCCAGCAGGGGTGTTCTCCTTTGTTAGTGTCACATTTCAGGTGACCCAGCATTGGAGGTGCTCCCTATGAGCAGGGGCTTGGAGTGGAGGTCTCTACAAGGTTTTCCCATCAGTCAGTGTTTCCATCCTGTCTCCTATTCCTGCAGGAGCACAGGACTCTTGGAGAAGGGCAGCTGCACTCTTTGCAGCAGGTGGCATTAAGCCAATGGGATTTTAAGCTTTGATGGACATACTCATTTGTGCATTCCCTATAATCCTGTTCTTGAAACCACTGCTATCCCTCAGTCTTTCCTCTCTGTCCCAGCCAGTCCAGGCATCCCCACCACCTATGGACTGGACAGTTCCAGGTCACTGGTTTCCTGTGGAGACCATGAGAAGCTTCAGACACACTGGACTGGGGAAATCCCAGTTTTGGAGTTGCTGCCTCTTCACCCTTCCTGAAGAATCCAGGCCATAAGCACTAAATTTGGGGATGATTTCCATTTTCCCTCTGCCCCACTGACCACGCTGTTGCTTTGGGACTGTTCACATGATTCTGCTGGCATGTACCCAGTTTCTCCAAGGATGCCAAATAAAAGTTACTGTCTGAACTGCTCAGTTTTGGAGTGCACAGCCTGTGGGTCTGTGCCTCAGGTAGAGTCTCTGCATGTCAGGCTTTCTCCCCTGCTGGATCTTGGGGTGTGGTTCCCTCTGACTGTTTCAGGAAGTTCAGCTTCCATTGACCATCTGTGCTTTGCTTCCTGGCCAATAATCCACAGCCATTAGCCACCTTCTCTGAAGGCAGGTGTTTGATTTCCAACCAGACCAGGGAAGAAAAGACTTAAAACAAACCTCAGCAAGCTGGGTGTGGGCCTGGCTTTGCTTCCCTCCACCTGCCGAGTTGCTCCCTGAGGATCCTCACAGGTCCCAGCTTCCTGCAGACATCCCCAGGATCTCAGGGGTGGTGTAATTGCCTTGTGCAACTCAAACCAGTTCTCTCTTGCTGCTGGGGGAGTGTGGCTTTAAATCCTGCCTTGGCTTTTGATCGTAACCACCTGCCTCTGTTCACAGGGATCAGGTTACTTTTTAACTGTTTATAGTCCTTTTATCTTTTACTTCCCTGCATTGGCAAAACAGAGTTGTTAAAGACAGGATACTCCAAGGTAATGGCTTTGTTCCTTGTCTTTCAAGTCTGTTCCGAGATGTCCTTATCTGGGAACGATTATCTTCTTCCTGGCGACAGCCATCATAAAATGAGAGCAATACAAGCTTATAATAACCACTCCTTCAGTCTTGATAAAAGTGTACAGTGATAATAAAATTATTACACGGTCTTTCCCTGGCTCTCACATCTTCAGGGATCTTACACCCAGGGAAATGGGATCACTCCAGCATTCCCCATCTGGTGCACACAGGCTGTCCGAGGTAGGAATTGTTTCATATCAGCCTTAGTGCTGGTGGGTTTGGTACTTATGTAGTTCCTTCAAAAAAAGGGGAAAATCCCCCACTTTTCCTCCACTGTTGATTCTCATTTTCGGGTTTTATCTTTTTATGGTTTTATTTAACTTTGAGTTTATGAGGAAAAAGTTGCCTGGAGTTCTGTTACTGCTTTAGCCAGATGGTGTTTCCTCCTGGTTTCTGGGGCTGCTCTTAATTCAAATTTTGTCTTTTTTACCATTCTCTGTAAATTTTAATGCCATCCATACCATTGGAAAGTGATAATTAGTGTCCTTGCTTGGATTTGCCACAGAAACATGTGGGCAGTGAGTCTGTGAGGACTGTTAGAGGTACCCATGTGTTTGCCTTCTGTGAAGGAAGAGCTTGGACAAGGCTCTGAGGGACAGAATGGCATTGTTGGGGTGTCCTGTGCAGGGCCAGGAGCTGGACTGGATCCTCATGGGTCCCTTCCAAATATTCCACCATTCCATGATCTCTCTCATTGCTACATTGTGGTAATCTAATCCATCCTTGCCCACAGGACTGATTTGTGTCTGTGTTGTTGCAGCCACCCTTTCCTGCCATCAAACCTCACAGTTCCAGGCTGTTCCCCTTGGTGCTCTGGCTCAGCCACGTCCCAGGGCTTTCCAGGCCACCCCTCTGCAGGTGGCTCCCTTTAGGACTCCTGTTGTGGTGAAAAATGTTCGTTGAGGTTCTGAACTATTTCTTATCTTCTCAAGAGCAGCTGTTTCCTAAGAGGAGCATCCTTCAACTCTGTGGGGACACACCAGTTAAAAAACACAGGTGCACAAAAAAATCTCAAAAAAAAAGAAACTTCTGAAAATCCTAATCTGCCGTATCTGCTTGTTCACTGATGTTTCAGGCAGCTCTCACACTGTCTGGGGTGTGACCTCCCTCCCAAAGGCCATGTTGACTCTTGACTCTTTCCAAGTGCACTGAACTTACCCTTTTTTCATTGTTGCTGTTGGGGGAGCCTTATCCCCTCTAAAAACATTGTTGAATCTACTGAGTGATGAATGCTGTGACAAAGAGATTTTCCAGTTATTCTACCTTGGAGCAGCTTAGGCCCAAAGGAAGAGTCAGAGACTTCTGTATAATTTGGCTGGGAGCACCAAGAAACACCTGGATGTGTCTGAAAATGTTACCTTTGGCTCAGGCACTATCCTGACACTTGTGTGTTCTGTGTGAAAGCAACACAAGTTGTTCTCCCTTAGAAATTTCTTCCCTCACAGCCTTTCTGCATCTCTTTCAACCTCTGTGGATGTCATTGCTGTCACTCCAGGGGTTGGTAGTGTAGCCTCAATGCTGTCCTGTTTCTCTTTAGGCCTGGGATTTGATCCATACACATTCTAGTGGATGCTGGTCACTCTGAGCATCGAACATTTACCTCCACCTTTCCCTGGAAGTCTGCCACACTTTGTTCATGAGCTCAGTCTATTTCAGCCTTCCTACAGAGCTTGTACTCTTGAAATTTAGGATGCCACAAATATTCTTCCTTGTATCAGTTTATGAGATACTGTTAAGCCAACAGAGTTAGTTATCCTGGGTTTTCATTTCTTCTATTGTAGTTCTCTGGAATTCTGGCCTAGAAAGACAAGTCTCTTTGTCTTGACCTCATTGCCTATTTCTGTGTACCTTGCTTGAATTTGGCTTAACTTTTTAGAGCTGTCCTGTTTCCTACCTGGGTTTCATTGATTTCTATCTTACTCTTTTCCTAAGGCTACAAAGTTCTAGTGATTTAACTCTTGGAAGATACACTCCTGGACTACCTCCCCTCAGTTTGTACTTTAAGACATCACCCGTGTTTGATCTGAGGTGCCAGGGAACTGTTTGTACTTCAGTGAAGCCCATTCATGTATAGACTCAGCTATTCCAGAAGTTCCTCCAGACCTGAACAGGTGCTAACCGTCTCCCACATTCCTGCATCCTCAGTCACGCTTCACTGCTGCTCTAATTTCCTGACCGCCTTTACTCATGGAATCTGAGGCATTTCAGAGATGTCCAAGCCCAGACATCCTACCACAGGCAACCTGGTCTTCACCTTCTTAACTGACAGCTTTAATTTTCCTTTCTGAATTCCTCATCCTCACCCAGTTGTTTTTATCCTTTAGCCACCCTTGCTTTCTGCCTGGGGCTCTCAGAGGAGCTGTCTAGACACTGAAGTGCCATTTTCCAACGTGGCAGGCAGTTCTTCACTAGCGCTGTGAACTAATTCATACTGGATCGTGCCTGTTGCCATCAGCTGAGAAAGCCTGGGCCCAGGAACACCAGACCACCCTCTGGAGCTTAGTGGCTGCATCCTTTCACCCCCCTCACTTTGCTCCCCATCTGCCCTGAAACATTCCTGCTAAATGATGTGGGATAGCCTTGAGCCAGAGCTGCTCTTTGATGTCCCTTGCCACATCCTCACCTGTGCCTGCCTGAGCTCAGGGGGTTCAGCAGGGGCAGGGGAAGAGCTGCAGGAGCCACGAAGCACCCCCTGCACTCCTGGCATTTTGTGTATGCTTCGTGCAATCCCAAAATGGGTTTTGGGATTTTAAGGTTGGGAGGGACCTTAAAATTTATCTCGTTCCAACCCTTCCATTCCAACACCTTCCACCATCCCAGGTTGCTCCAAGCCCCATCCAACACTTGGACACTTTCATGGATCCAGGGGCAGCCACAGCTTCTCTGGGCATCCTGTGCCAGGGCCTGCCCACCCTCAGAAAGAAGGATTTATTCCCAATATTCCATCAAACCCTGCCCTCTGGCAGTGCTCTTTGCTCTCCCTGTTCTCCTCTCACTGCGGGTACATGTTCAGATATCTATTAAGAATTTGATTTCTGGCACCCCACCAAGCAAGATAGGAATCAGATCTCCCTCCTGCCACTTTATTTCCATTCCCACAGTCCCCACTGCCAAATTTCTGGGCAGATTTGTGTCTTCCTCGCTGAGCAATGTGTCATGTTGAGCAGTGGTACCTGTGTTCTGCAGGGCAGAAAGAGGCAGGTCATTCTTTACCAGAAGCTCTGTGTGTACCTGCTACAAGAAAACAAAAACTCCACCTCAATTACTGACTCTTCCCCTAAACCCTCATGAATTCTTAAATCCAGAGGCTGTTCTACAGGCATCTGAGGAAGTACTAGGATACCTAGCATGAGCCCAGAGGTGAGGCCTGAGGTGAAAGGAGGTTGTCTTCCCTCGGCTCATTCCTGACAGCACTTTCTGGATCACTTGTTGAGGCTGCACTGAGACAGATATGAAGAGGAAGAGCCAAAGTCCTGCATATTGAGTTTGGGGAAACATGAGCTGCTCTGGGGCAGATTTTTCGATTGTTCAGTCCTCATCTTGCCTTGGTGCTTTCTCTTCTCCAGGCTTTGTTCCAGTTATCCCCAGAAACTGCTGGTCCCGGTCTGGATCACTGACAAGGAGCTGGAGAACGTGGCTTCGTTCAGGTCATGGAAGAGGATCCCTGTGGTGGTGTACAGGTAAATGCAAACCCAGATTCCCTCCCCCAAACCCTGGACAGCTGCCCATGTCCTTGTAGTCCTGCAGGGGCTGTGGGACAGGGGGTGACAGGAGAGCTGTTTATCCTTTTGTCTCCTGCCTGCAAACGTGGTACTCCCAGGGCTCCTTCCAGAAGGGAGAAACAGTATTCCAGAACTGTCCTTTCCTGCTTTCAGTTAGATTTGAAGGTGTGGGTGACTTTTCCTCCTACGGGAAATGTTGCAAGATGAGGTCAAATTAAAGTTCTCTCGGAGTTTCAAAACCTTTCCACACACTGGTCCTTGTCTGGCTGCTACTTTGAAGAGAAATCTGAGCCAAAAGGAGCCTGCTGGGTGCCTTGTGCTCAGTGGGGTGTGCAGGCCTGGACAGAGCTGGGAATGCCCAAATCTGCAGCTTCTCACAAGGGGCAGTGGAGGAAGAGCTCTGATCTCTGCTCTCTGTGACCAGGGACAGGACCCAAGGGAACCGCTGGAGCTGAGTCAGGGGAGGTTTAGGTTGGATTTCAGGAAAATGTTCTTCCCCCAGAGGTGCTGGCACTGCCCAGGCTTCCCAGGCAATGGGCACAGCCTGAGGCTGCCAGAGCTGCAGGAGTGTTTGGACAGCAGTGTCAGGGATGCACAGGGTGGGATTTGGGGTGTCTGTGCAGGGACAGGAGCTGGGCTGATGATCCTTGTGGGTCCCTTCCAATTTAGGATATTCTATAATTCTATGAAATATTCACTGACCAGCCTTCCAGAAGTAATCTAGAGGGGGATGCAGGAGGCCAGACAGCCAGTGAAGCAGGGCTCTGCAGGGTAGGGGTTGGTTCCTTATTAATTGTGTCTCCTAGGGGACTGATGTGTTTGAAACCAACAGGAGGCTGATGGAAAGGGACACTCAGGCAGTTGTGCTGTTGTAAAATGTACATACAAACCAAAAAAGGTTTGTAGCCTTAGACTCTGTGTTAGCAGTTAGCAAATCCAAATATAAAAAAAAAAAAACATTAAAATATCAGAATTGTATTGGAAAATACAAAGGTCAGGAAGCAAACCCAGTGAATTTACAGGTACCTTAACTCTGCATCTTCACATTTCATGGCTTGCTGTTGGATGTGGCAAAACACTGTGTGTTCCTTCTGGAACTCAGTTCTGCAGCAGAGTAAGAATGAGCACAGCTCATCGGATGGAGCCTTTCCCTCCTTGTAGCCAACTCAGCTAAGAAGTTAATCGTATTTGTGATTCCTTTTGCTAAAAATGGCCTGGTGCTGGAGCCTGTCCCACTGTGCCTCCCCACCTGAGGGCAAAGCCGTGTCTTTTTCCTACTCCAGCAATTATTTTGTTCCTTGCTTTATATCTCTGTAATAGTACCCAGTAATTTACAGGCTGAGTGCAACCCTTTGCAGCCTGGGATCAGATTAGAAGACGCTGACAAGTGATGTTACAAGATGGGGCAAGTGTTTGGCCATGTGTGTCTCTGATTTTCATGTACTTTTTTTACCCTTTGCCCTCAAGATTGAAGGTTTTGGGGCAGGAGGTTCCATGGCTGCTTGTGCTGTGTGGGGATGCAAAGCTTCACACTCAGCTCCTCCTCCTCAGTCAGAGTTCAGGAGAAAGTGCATGAGTGCCTGCATCCCAGGGACTCTGACAGACCTCAGAGCCCTTGGAGAGTAAGGCTGACCTCATTGGGTCCCAGTCAGATATGTAAAACATGTCACCAAAGGTACCACATGATCAGATTTCTTTTAAAAAAGTATAATTTAGCTATTAAGCAAAGCAGGAATTCAGGTCTCCATCTCAGTCCTCTGTGGAGATGCACAGGAGAGATGCAGGATCCTCCAGGCACAATCCACTTCTAAAACAAGGCAAAGGATGCAATCAATTATTTAGCTGAGTACAGAGGCAGACGGGCACGGCGTGGCACTTCTGGCTCTGTCTGCTCAGCCACCTTGAGGAGACCTTGGGCCTGTGGCAGCAGGAATGCTGCTCCTGACACTCAGCATCACCTGCCAGGAGAGCAGTGGGGGACAGCAGACACTGCTTCAGCCCCACAGCTGAGCAGCAGCTCTCGGGCTCTCACATCGTGCCAGAATTGCAAGTCATGCCAGATGGAGACAGGAGTTTATCCCAAAGATTTAGGAAATGGAAGCACTTGCACACCACATGTCGGTTAGGAACCTTTAGGCTGGGCTCAGTAAACCCTCTCCAAGCTCTTTCTTGTGCTTTAAGCCCAGCTCCTTGAGTTACAAGTGCTCATCCACGGCCAGGAAATAACAGAGAGGAGACTTGGGAGATCACAGAGCCATGGAATGATTTGGATTGGAAGGGACCTTAGGGATCATCTACCTCCAACCCCACCACCACCTTCCACTAAACCAGATACTAATTAATCTGTTGTGGAGGATTGTTGTGGGTTAAATGGCATGTGCTGACAGTATCAGATGTGCTCTAGCCTTGTGCTCAGAATGAATCTGTGAGCAAAAACTCAGCTGATAAACTACAGAGGCACCTCATATTCCAGCTTTGGATCATGAAAAGGTCTTGAGTCATTAAAACCAAACTGAGGATCCCTAAAGAGTAATTTGCTCCACGTAAGTTAAAGCACTCTGGCATTTTCTGCCATTCCCATTTCAAGAAAGGAATGTTTTCCTTTGAGGAAAACCTCCCCAAAAATCACAGGTGAGAAGAGCCTTTAAAAGTTCCTGTGCTCGTGCTGGAGAGTTCTGCAGAGAAGGCAGAGTCAGGCTCTGGTGCTCTCCTGCCCTGGGAAGCTCCTGGCAAGCTCAGCTGTGGTTTTGGTTCCTCTGCTGGCACCTGCTGTGCTTTCTGCTTGGTGGTGGCTCACATTCACTGGTGCTGCCACATTTCCTCATTTCCTGGCATGTCCCCATGTCCCTTGAAGGTCCCCAGGAGTTGCTCAGTGCTCAGAGGTTTGTGTTACCAAGAGTTTTGTGAGTTCAATACGACCCTGTTAACATCAGCAGCTTTGCACAGAGGGCTGCTGTGCCCCACACTCTGTCCTGCCCCCCAGGCTGACTGCTGGGAGCAGTCCCTGGCACAGCCCCTGCCTTTCCCAAAAACGTGCTCAGGCACTGTCTGGGAAAGTGTTGGTTGGCACAGGCCAGGAGCTGTGGGTGGCTCACAAACAGGCTCGGATGATCACAGGCCGGTGCTTAAGTCCACACCTTGGCTCTGTTTCATTTACTACTATAAACAAATCCTCTGCTGCTCTCTGTTTTATCCATCCTTGAGTGATCCTGAAGGCAGGAATAGATCTCCTGGGAGTGACTGCTCTGCAAGTCACCTTGCAAAACAGGGCAGCACTGAATGTAAAGGGACCCCATGGTGTTTTGACTTGGCTAACCATGAACGTTATTTCTTTGGATGGCTTCAGTTTAAAATCCTCATTGTTATTATCTGTGAGATGTCATTAAGGAAGCTACATAAACTGACAGAGGCTGGGGTTAGATGGGATATTGGGAAGGAATTGTTCCCTGTGAGGGTGGGCAGGCCCTGGCACAGAGTGCCCAGAGAAGCTGTGGCTGCCCCTGGATCCCTGGCAGTGTCCAAGGCCAGGCTGGACAGGGCTTGGAGCAACCTGGGACAGTGGAAGGTGTCCCTGCCAGGGCAGGGGAATGGAACTAGATGACATTTAAGTTCCTTCCAACCCAACCATGATTCTGTGATCTCCAGAGAAAGGCTGCAGGAGGGGTGGTGGGATGGTTGAGCATGGTTGGTGTGTGGATCTGGTTCAGGTCTGTCCAGTTTGTTATCCCATCTCCAAGAAGGACCAGGCACCAGGAGCAGCACCTCAGGGAGGTGTAACAAATAGGACAGGGATGCAGATACTCTTTCCTGGTGCATCTTTGGAGCATCTGCTGTCTTAGATTTCCTACACCCATTCGAGAGAATGAGTGACTGTGTCTCATGGTCACTTGGTGAACCTGCCAAGTGTTGTGGACCTAGTTAGTAGTTCCACATTGAACTGTGGCAGTGAGTCCACTCTGTTTTGTTTGTTGTCCAAGAAATACTTGTGTTTCTGAAGCAGATGGCATGACCATTCTGATGCTTGCTTGTGTCTGTGCCACCCATCTCTGGAGGTTAGTTTGATTACAACATGGTCCTTTTTGAGATGGATTATTGAGGTATTTGTGTCATTTTAGGATGGTTAAGATGTGAAGCCATAATATTTTCTGTCTTATTCCTTTCCCAATAACTGTTCACACATCCTTAACCTTTGTGCTTCTCTTGAGCACTGAGGTGAGGCTTTTGAGAGCTCCCCAGTGACTTCAAAGCCTTTGGGATTTGGCTGCTGATTGGCACCGAACTGCTCCATGTATCAGCTGGGGTTATGTTTTGACCATCTGTAAATACTCTTCACTTACTAGTACTGAATTTCATGTTTTGACCATCTGTAAATACTCTTCACTTACTAGTACTGAATTTCAGACTCTTCTGGGTCATTCTCTATCTCCAGTAGCCTTTTCACCTCACAGTCCCTTCAGTTTCCAGGCCGTTTGGGAATGATTTGACCAGTGTGTTCATGTGAGAAATGCACTGGTTCCTGCTTCAGGCCTCCTGCCAGGTGTCAATAAGCACAGCCAGGGTAGGGTTCACATTTAGGGGTTGTTGATAAACACCAGCTCAGGCCTCCACCCAGAAACTCCCTGCTCTGATGCCGAGTGAGCTCATCTTCCCAACTTACAGGTGATAAGTGAAATGGTTTAACAACGGGTCTGTAATTTAAGGGAGGAAAAAAAGAAAGAGAAGGAGAGAACAGAACAGCATTAAAATCAAGTGGAAGGTGTCTCTGCCCATGACAGGGGGGTGGAACAAGATGATCTTTAAGATCCCTTCCAACCCAAACCATTCCATGATTCTATGAAATAACTATTGCTTTCCCAAAATACAACCGTAACGATTTAAAGATCTTCCCTCTGGTTTAATACATGAATACCGACGCATCTATTTACAGTAATACCTATTTTATGTATTCTATATTTATAGATTACAGGATGTATTTATATATATATATATATATAAATAGAAGTCAGAGGTTGGACTTGAAGGATCTTGAAGGTGTGAGGATCTTGTTAGTGTAAGGATCTTGAAGATCTTTTCCAACCGAAATGATTTGATATTATTGTAAACAAAAATATGAGGCTGGTTTAGCCTCTCTCAGTGCTGTAGTGGTGAAAAATGGTTGAGATTCCCTGCTGTGATGAGAGAGTCAGCGCTGTAGATAAAGCAGTTGCAGCCAGGAGTTGCTCAGGTGCTGGCTGTGAGCNCCTCCACCCAGAAACTCCCTGCTCTGATGCCGAGTGAGCTCATCTTCCCAACTTACAGGTGATAAGTGAAATGGTTTAACAACGGGTCTGTAATTTAAGGGAGGAAAAAAAGAAAGAGAAGGAGAGAACAGAACAGCATTAAAATCAAGTGGAAGGTGTCTCTGCCCATGACAGGGGGGTGGAACAAGATGATCTTTAAGATCCCTTCCAACCCAAACCATTCCATGATTCTATGAAATAACTATTGCTTTCCCAAAATACAACCGTAACGATTTAAAGATCTTCCCTCTGGTTTAATACATGAATACCGACGCATCTATTTACAGTAATACCTATTTTATGTATTCTATATTTATAGATTACAGGATGTATTTATATATATATATATATATAAATAGAAGTCAGAGGTTGGACTTGAAGGATCTTGAAGGTGTGAGGATCTTGTTAGTGTAAGGATCTTGAAGATCTTTTCCAACCGAAATGATTTGATATTATTGTAAACAAAAATATGAGGCTGGTTTAGCCTCTCTCAGTGCTGTAGTGGTGAAAAATGGTTGAGATTCCCTGCTGTGATGAGAGAGTCAGCGCTGTAGATAAAGCAGTTGCAGCCAGGAGTTGCTCAGGTGCTGGCTGTGAGCACGGAGTGTGTCCCAGGCTGTCCCTGTGCTCTGAGGCCCCACGAGGTCCTCTGTCCCCACAGACACGTGCGCAACGGGGCGGTGATCGCGCGCTGCAGCCAGCCCGAGATCAGCTGGTGGGGCTGGCGGAACGCCGACGACGAGTACCTGGTGACATCCATTGCCAAAGCCTGTGCCTTGAACCCCGGAGCGAAGGCGTCGGGAGCTGCACAGCACACCGGGAGCAGCGACGGCAGCGAGCCCTGCGACGCCGATTTCGGTGAGACAGCTCCTGCCATTCCTGAACGGGGAATTCCTCGGTGCTCCCCACACCGCAGAGCAGCTGTCCCAGTGCAGGGTGTGACCCCAGTGTCTGGGTGCAGAACCTGAGCCCCATCGTGCCCTGACTGCGGCGTGTGGCTCTGTGGTGCCCGGAGCTCAGTCCCTGTGTGTCCCTGCAGACTCGTCCCTGACGGCGTGTTCGGGTGTGGAGAATGCAGGAACCCCTCAGAAGCTGCTGATCCTTGATGCCAGGTCCTACACGGCTGCCGTGGCCAACAGGGCCAAGGGAGGTGGCTGCGAATGTGAAGGTACCAAGGGACAAGAAAATCAGAGAGTATTTTCCTCCTGGACCTGCCTGGCAGTGGGTCCTAGGGCAGAGCTGGGGGTTGGGTCAGCATTTTGGTACTTGGTCTCTGGGAGCACGTTCCTACCCAGGGATCTGGACAGGCTGATCAATGGGCCAAGGCCAGTTGGGTGAGGTTCAGTCAGGCTAAGTGCCAGGTCCTGCATTTGGGTCACAGCAGCCCCATGGAATGCTCTAGGCTGGGGCAGAGTGGCTGGAAAGCTGCCCAGTGGGAAAGGACCTGGGGATGGTGGTTGGAAGCAGCTGAACATGGGCCCAGGTGGGCAAGGGGTCAATGACACCTGAGCTGTACCAGCCACAGTGTGGCCACAGGATCAGGGCAGTGATCATCCCCCTGATCTGGTCACTGCTGAGGTACCTTCAATCTTGGGGTCAGTTTTGGGCCNGTGCCAGGTCCTGCATTTGGGTCACAGCAGCCCCATGGAATGCTCTAGGCTGGGGCAGAGTGGCTGGAAAGCTGCCCAGTGGGAAAGGACCTGGGGATGGTGGTTGGAAGCAGCTGAACATGGGCCCAGGTGGGCAAGGGGTCAATGACACCTGAGCTGTACCAGCCACAGTGTGGCCACAGGATCAGGGCAGTGATCATCCCCCTGATCTGGTCACTGCTGAGGTACCTTCAATCTTGGGGTCAGTTTTGGGCCTCTCAGGACAAGAAAGACCATGAGCGGGGAATGGAGCTGGGAAGGGTCTGGAGCTCCAGGAGCAGCTGAGGGAGCTGGGAAAGGAGCTCAGCCTGGAGCAAAGGAGGCTCAGGGGGACCTTGTGGCTCTGCACAACCCCTCTGCTTGGGGGGTCAGAGCATGAGTGAAAATGGCCTCAAGCTGTGCCAGGGAAGGTTTAGGTTGGATATTGGAGAAAATTTCTTCCTGAAAGGGTTGTCCAGCCCTGGCACAGCTGCCCAGGGCAGTGGTGGCGTCCCCATCCCTTGGGGGTTTACCAGCTGTGTAGATGTAGCACTTGAGTACCTGGGTTAGTGTGGCCTTGGCAGTGCTGGGGAATGGTTGGACTCGGTGATCTTGGAGGTTTTTCCCAACCCTAGTGACTCCATGAACACCAGCAGTGGTGTGTGAGGGGTGGCTGCTCTGAGGTGTGGAGGCAATTGCTGCAGTAGCAGCAGAGTTGGATTTGATGACCCTTGTGAGTCCCTTGCACCTCAGAATGTTCTGTAGCTGCTGTAGCTCTCTCTGAATGTTCTGTCTCTCCTGTCAGAGTATTACCCCAACTGTGAAGTCGTGTTCATGGGCATGGCCAACATCCACTCCATCCGCAACAGCTTCCAGTACCTGCGTGCTGTCTGCAGTCAGGTGCCAGACCCCAGCAAGTGAGTGACTCTTCTCCTTTTCTCTAGCTGAGTTTGATGCCATATCTGTCAATGACCTGTGGGGTTTCACTCCCTTTTCTTTTTTTCTAACCCAGGTCTCTTTCTGGGAAAATGGAGGGATAAGAAAGTGCTCACAGTGCTTGAATGCTGGTCATTTTGATCCATTAATCCAGAAGGGATTGTGGCACTGTCTCAGTGTCACTTGGTTGTGTGTGTCCTCTGGGGGTTTTTAAAATGTGGCTTTATTTGAGAAAAATTAAATTTGGAGTTGGATTCTTTGCCCTTCTTTCCAGGCTGCCTGGCTCCTCTGGGACACGTTTTAGAAAAGACTCATTTTCACTGAGGACTCCAAGAAGACCGAAGTTAAAATGTGTATCTTTTTTCTTCACTGGAGAGCTAAGCACCAATTTTCTTGCTTTTTTCTCCCCCTTCCAGCTGGCTTTCAGCCCTGGAGAGCACCAAGTGGCTGCAGCACCTGTCTGTCATGCTGAAGGCAGCAGTGCTGGTCTCCAGTGCTGTTGACAGAGAAGGACGTCCAGTGCTGGTTCACTGCTCCGATGGCTGGGACAGGACTCCGCAGATTGTGGCACTGGCAAAGATTCTCCTGGACCCTTACTACAGGACCATGGAGGTAGGATTGTGCTCTGCTGCAATTCATCTGGGTTCAAAGGTAGCTTTTGTCTCGGAATCCCCGTGCAATGGAGCAGGATTGCATTTGGGAATAAGCTTAGTGGTGTTTCCGAGCTGCTGTGGTAGGTGTAGGATTTTCCATGTTCTCTTCCTGCCTGTTTTGGGTCAACTGTTCCTCAGTCCTCTGCCCAGCCTGGGGCAGTGCTGTGGGAAATACCATCTTACGCTCAAGGTTCAGCTGCATCCCTACTCTGAACTCTCTGAGCTGATTATTGTAGAAATAACAACTGTTAGTTTCTGTCTGGAAACCTCCAACACTGGCAAACTTTGTTCCCAAACCAGGCACCGCTGCAGCCTCCTTCCCAGCCCTTCCTGGTGGATGGGGCTTGCTTTGTCCTGCCACATGCCCTCAGCAAAGTCTCTACAGCTTTGTTTTTCTTTTATTCCCAGGGTTTCCAGGTGCTCGTTGAGTCGGACTGGCTGGATTTTGGTCACAAGTTTGGGGATCGCTGTGGACACCAGGAAAAGGTGGAAGATCAGAACGAGCAGTGCCCAGTTTTCCTCCAGTGGCTGGATGCTGTTCATCAGCTTCTGAAGCAATTTCCCTGCCTCTTTGAATTTAATGAAGCTTTTCTGGTAAGAAATACACGTGAAAACATGCCTTTATGCCAGGTGTAAGCAGAGGCAGAGGAGAGGTCATGATGTTTTATGGTATTGGAGTTGAAAGAAAGGAGGTCTGCAGAACCTGGCAGATTGTGATCACAGAATCCCAGAACAGTTTGAGTTGGAAGAGAGCTTAAAGCCCATCCCGTTCCATCCATCCCGTGCCATGGCAGGGACACCTTCCACTAGCCCAGGTTGCTCCGTCTGACCTGGCCTGGAACACTTCCAGGGTTGGGGCAGCCACAGCTCCTCTGGGCACCCTGTGCCAGTGCCTCACCACCCTCACAGGGAGCAATTTCTTCCTAATAACCAATTTAAATCTGTTTTAGTTTAAATCCATTCTCCCTTGAAGGGGTGGTGAAGGGTTTATATTCTCTGGTTTTTCTGAATCCCTTCTCCAATCCCTTTCCAGCCCAGGGAGTTCAGATACCAGCAGCAGCACTGGTTTGATTTGCATATCTCAGAGCTGTATGGGTCTGAAACATTTGAAAACAAATAAAACAGGAAAAAAAAAGTTAATCTCTGTCTTACCAAATAATGCAGGGTTGGGTTCTAGAGGGTCATTTAGTTCATGCACATGTTCCCCTGTACATGTGTTCAGGCACATGTTCCCCTGTAGACAGGAGCCCCCTTTTCCCATGGCTCTGAGAGCTGCTCCTTCTCCGTGCCACAGGTGAAGCTGGTGCAGCACACCTATTCCTGCCTCTACGGGACCTTCCTGGGGAACAGCCCCTGCGAGAGGGAGATGCACAACATCTACAAGCGTACGTGCTCCGTGTGGTCCCTGCTGAGGGCTGGCAACAAGAACTTCCACAACCTGCTCTACATGCCTGGATCTGAGCAGGTCAGTAGAGCTCCTGGCCCAGCTTTCCAGGCTTTTTCTCTGGCAGGCACTGTATATATATTTATACATATATATTTATATATTTTTTATATATATATATATAAAGCGCCTATCACCATATTGATAAACATTCTCTGGAACCACTTTGAGGGCAGAGGTAAGAACAGGAGTAATCCTGTTGGTACCTCAGTACCTCTGTTTCTAACCAATTAAAAAAATTAACAATCAGGAAAAAAAAAGCCACAAGACTGCTGCCAGCCTGCCTGGCTGGTGTTTAATACTGCTACTCCATCAGGGTTGGAGGGAGACCTATTGTGAATGGCAACAGTTTGCACTGTGACTTCTCCAGCTGTGCTGCAGAGCAGTGCAGAGTCACAGCAGGGCAGTGGGACACAAAGGCTCAGACCTGTCACCAGTCAGAATGTCTCAGCAGCAGAGAGCTCGACAAGGAGAGAGCGAGCTAACTGCACACCAAGCTCTCTCTCTCTGTGCTTAAGGCTGAGTCAGGGACCCTCTGGACTCTTCCCAGACCACCAGACAGAAGTATGTGTCGGTTATAAATACATCATGTCAGTTGGAGGGGCTGGAGGGGTTTGCTGGGCACTGGGCTCTGACACAGGCGGTGTCACAGGTGCTGCATCCCGTGTGCCACGTGCGTGCCCTGCACCTCTGGACAGCTGTGTACCTCCCGGCCTCCTCGCCACACCCTCTGGGCCAGGATGACATGGACATGTACATGCCGCCCGGATCTCAGAGCCAGGACTTCAGTGGCAGGTGTTTGGACAGGTAAGAGCTTAGAGCTCCAGGCTCAGGGTGTTGCCTACCCACAGATCTTTCTGCCCTTCTTGTAGTTTCCCTGCTTTCCCCATTGCTCTCGTGTTCCCTGTGTAAGCAAAAGCTCTGTAGCGGTGTCCCAGCCATTGAGAGAAGGAGTTGAGGTCCCTGCTGCACCTCAAAGGCAGGAGGCCACAGTGTGGTGTCGTGCATTTCAGCTCCTGCAGCTGCACTGCCCCTCACCACCCACCCCCCAAGCTGTAATGGGGAACAAATCCCTACCCTCATCTCAGTTTTGACTGAAACCAGGGAAGTTTCGGGGGGGATTATTGTGAGATTTGCTTTGCTTTTGGGTTCTAGATTACCAAAGACAAGATCTATGGATGACCTGCTCTCAGCCTGCGACTCCAGCAGCCCTCTGACCCGCACATCCAGTGACCCCAACCTGAACAACCACTGTCAGGAGGTGCGGGTGGGGCTGGAAACCCGGCATGCCACCGCTGAGGGGACCGAAGGGGCTGCAGTGGCCACAGGAGAGGCACGGCCCGTGGAGGAGAAGGAGGAGAACCCTCCCCTGCAAGGCAGCAGCCGTGCTGAGCATGAGGGGCAGAGCGGGCAGTCGGGCAGCCAGGCTGCTGTGCCAGCCAGCAGTGCCCCTGTGGAGGCAGAAAAGGGAAAGGGAACACACACAGAGGAACTGGATGGCACGGGTCCAGCTCCAAGTCCTTCCGGACAGGAAAACGGCAACAAGGTTTCCACCAGTTCTCAAAAGCAGCTAGAAACCTGTCCCCAGGAACCTTTGAAGGCTGCTGGCACGGTGTCCAATGGAGGAGGCTGCCCCAAGAGAATCACCACCTGCCAAGACATTCCCAGCCAGGAGTCCCTGGCACCAGGCACCCCTTCTCAGGACACCCCAGGCCCTGCCCCGGGCATCCCGTGCCCGGATGCAGACAAGGGCAGAGGTGATGCTGGCCGCAGCGTGCCCTTTGAGGAGCCCAGCCGGCTGGGGAGGGTCCTGCTGGAGCAATGGCGCAAGCCCATTTCCCAGAGCCAAAGCAGCGAGTTCTCCTTCCTGGGCTCCAACTGGGACAGTTTCCAAGGCATGGTGACATCGCTCCCCAATGGGGAACACGCACCCAGACACCTCCTCTCCTATGGCTGCTGCAGCAAGAGGCTGAGCAGCAAACCCCTGCGGGCCCCGGGCCTGTGCCTCAGCGGCCCGTGGTCTGGCAGGGAAGGTGGGAAGCCCTGGGCCTGCACTGGCCATGTGGGCACGCATTTTGGGAAGCCCAGCCGTTCGTGGCTGCCCTGTCACTTGAAACAAGCCTCTGGTCCCAAGCACATGCCGCCAAAATGTCCTTCTCCTGTGCCTCCTCTGTACCTGGATGACGACGGGCTCCCCTTCCCCACGGACGTGATCCAGCACCGGCTGCGGCAGATCGAGGCCAGCTACAAGCAGGAGGTGGAGCAGCTGCGCCGGCAGGTCAGAGAGCTGCAGCTGCGCCTGGACATTCGTCACTTCTGCGCCCCGCCGGCCGAGCCCCCCATGGACTACGAGGATGACTTTGTGAGTAGCTGCCCCCCACACCCAGCTCGGGTTCCTGCGCCCCTTCACACCTCCCTCTCCAACCCACGGCTCTCCATCCCTTTGGGAGGGGTTGGGAAAGATTGTTCCTCTGTTTCCTCGGGCATGTCCCCCTCCTGGCCATGTCCTCATCCACCCAGAGCTCTCTCTGTTGCTTGAGGGCCAAACTCCTACATACTCCTGGATGCTTTGCCCCTTGTTTGGGGGCTCGGGAGCCACTGGGGTGCCCCGACCAGCACAGAGTGTGTGCCCAGCAGCAGAGGGGATTGGTGACCTGGTCTCGTTTTGCAGACGTGTCTGAAGGAATCAGACGGCAGCGACACGGAAGATTTCTGTTCTGACCACAGCGAGGACTGTTTCTCAGAAGCAAGCTGGGAGCCTGTGGATAAGAAGGAGACTGAGGTGCGTGTCCCATCGTGGAGCTGTGATGCAGTGGGGAAAAATGTTTTTTGCAGCTGACCTGGGTGGGATTGGTCTGGAAGTGAGGCAGTGAGCAGCCTTCCGTGTCTGTGACACATCCTCTGCTGCTGCTGACTGGGGTGGGGTGGGCTCGCTGTGAGGTGTGGCCCAAAGCCACCCCCAGCCTGCCCAGAGCTGTCACTGGGGGGTCACAGCTGAGCTGACTGCTGTCTGCCCTAGGTCACACGGTGGGTCCCTGACCACATGGCCTCACACTGCTTCAGCTGCGACAGTGAGTTCTGGCTGGCCAAACGGAGGCACCACTGCAGGTAAAAATGTCAGCGCTCTGGGCCCCTCCTCTCCTCAGCCTGGTGTCACAGAATGCCCCTCTGCCAAATCTGTTCCCTCCAGCTCCCAAGAGAAGGTTTTAGGTCTTTCCACTACATGCCAGGCCTCATCAGTTCCCTGCAGAGTTCCATTCTGCATTGTTCTTGTTTCTATTTTAACAAGGCCTTTGATCCCTCTCCTGGACAGCAATGAGTCAATCCCTGTCAGCACTAGCAGTTTGCTTGCACTGCAGATCGCAGCATAAGAAACAAGTTGACAATCCTCAGTCAGGCTGGTGCTTCGCCCTGACCTGGACCCTTTGTGCTTGCTGAAGTTCTGCTGTGGTGTCCCAGCCCTCTTCTCACTGGTTTTCTTTCTCTTTGACAGGAACTGTGGGAACGTGTTCTGTGGTAGCTGCTGCCATCTGAAGCTGCCCATCCCTGACCAGCAGTTGTACGACCCTGTCCTCGTTTGTAACTCCTGTTATGACCACATCCAAGTGTCGCGTGCCAGGGAGCTCATGAGCCAACATATGAAGAAACCCATTGCCACAGCTTCCAGCTGAATGCCACACAAGGGACCTGTCTAAGCCCAGCCTTTTTTCTTGTGGGTTTGAAGGGTGACTCTGCCTCCAGGGTAACTGTGAAGGCCTTTGGTGCAACACTTGAACACCAAGCTCGAATGCACTGTCTGCAGCAGCCTCGCTGCCGGGCTGGAGCAGAGGAGCTCAGATCAGAGAGGACGCTGTGTCCCCACCCCGGTGGGCCCGTGTGTTGTAGCCCTGACTACCTAGGGCTGAGAGGGGATCACAACCTCTTCCTTATGTGGGCTGGAAAGCGATGTTTTCACAGCTCTTGCCTGTGCAAAATCCCCCCAAAGCAATAGAAAGGCATGTTTAGAACCACTTCCCCCTCCAAAGGCAGGCTGCTGTATGAGAAGGAAGAGGGCAGACTCCGGGTGGTCCTGCGGGCGTTGGAAGGGCCTCAGCCTGGAGCAGATCTGTAGATTCTCTTTCCATGAGTGTGATTTGTGATCAGCTTGGTGAACAAGACTCATTAGTCATCACTAATTGATTTTCTCTCGGGCTCTGAAGAGAAATTCATTCCAGCTGAAAAGGGCCGAGCAGATCATGCCCGTTTTCAGGCTCTGCTGGGATCGGTGTCGCACTGGACTTTGTCCCTGTCCCCAGCACCGAGGGGAGATGGGAGATTGGCTTTTCACTTCTGCTCTGCCCGTCTGCTTTGTCTGCGGTCGTGTCACAGCCTGGTGCTAACACAGGAATGGCACCCTGATCCTCTCCTGGCATGGAAACAGAACTCGTGTTCCTGTGTTGCTCCTCCTCCTCTTTTCTGCCCTCAGCTCTCCCACTTCCTACTGCTCTTTATCCTGAAAACTTGATACCTTGAGGGTATAGGCCATAATGTGTTGTTTTACCTCCTGGAATGTGCTGTCTGGTGTATGTGAGGGTTTCAGTCCAAATGCTGCTATATATTTCTGTGCACTTAATGTAACCCGAAGAAGGGAGAATGAAGCATCGATACCAAAACGCTTGTGGGGAAGGACACTCACTGTCACTGGCTGACGTAGACACTACGGTCTGTGCTTTTCACTTTAGGATGTACAGCCAAGCTGCAGTGATAACCATGACGTGTGGCATCTGTTCAGTGGTGGAAACAATCTCTCTGACTTGCCCCAGTGCTACCTGAAATGCCTCTTGAATATGACTTTTTTTGTCTCCTGTACAGTGGTCAAAGTTCGGAGTTGCCAACTTGTAATTGCCTCTCTGCTTCTCCTTTAAATTAGAGAGCAGGAATCCCGACTCATCCTAAGGACAAGGAAGTGGGTTTAGAAAGGAAGGAAGGTTTGGAAAGTGGGCTTCAGTGGGCTTGTAATCCCTGGATCCCTCAGGGAGCATCCATCCTGTGTCCTCTGTAAGGCATCTGTGGATATTAGTGAGGAAGAAGAGTTTGAAAGTGGGGCATTTCTTTGCAGAAATGCAGCTTTTCTTTCCAATATATTTTGCACCTCAGGAGCTGAGACTTGGTGTGTGGCAGGGAGGACCTGTGAGGACATTGGTCTGCTAACAAGGCAAAGGACTTGACACGGTTGTGATCTTCCAGATCTTTTGGTAATGATTTGTCACCTCTGTCAGAAGGAATGAAATAGGGACCTTTTCCTGCACTTTGACTTGTCAGCCTCTGGTTTTGTAAGTCCTGACGTGCGAGTGAAGCTCATCCTCTGAAGACCCTGTACTTACTTAGACTCTGCTTCTTTTCCATTCTGGGAACAACCAACACGGCTTTGGGAAGAGAAGGCACCTTGCTTCAGATTCTCCCCTGCCTTGTACCTTGCAGTCATTGCCAGACATGGAAGAGCGACCATTGGCCTGGCAGAAGAAACTGGATTTGCTCCTGTTCTGCACGTGTTGGAATGACTGCAAGCAGTGAGGAAGCCAGAAACCAGGTACTGCTGGCCCTCCCGTTCAGGCCATTAGTCCAAACTGCTTTTAGCTCTCGTGAGTTTCAGCGTCACAATGTGCTGGCCAAAAACTCTCCAATCAGTTTGATGGCATTGTGACAAACAAAATGTGCTGTACAACTCAATACAGTTGAAATAAAATCTCTATATTAGTGCTGCTGGGTTTGGCCCCTTCTTTCCTCTCCAGGGAATTCTGCTTGTCCAGAGGGTTTCAGGCTGCTGTTACTCACTACCTTTTCCTTTGATTAAGGTGTGTTAGGGATTTAATATCCCTTTTCACAATCAGAATAACAGGTGGAGCACAGAACACCTTGTGCTAGAGGCCCTCTGCTCTCTTCCAAACAAACCTGAACAATGTCCTTCCCAGGATAACCAGGGCCTTCCAGCCTCTCCTGTAAGGACTCGAGGAGAAGTTGTTTTCTTTCTAAGGAAGAACTGTTAGGCAGGATTCTCTCCTATGAGGAAGGGCGAGAGAGTTGGGATCGTTCACCTGGAGAAGACTCCTTAGAGCCCGTTCCATTGTCTAAGGGGGCTCCAGGTGAGCTGGAGAGGGACTTGGGACAAGGGATGGAGGGACAGGACACAGGGAATGGCTTCCCACTGCCAGAGGGCAGGGAGAGATGGGATATTGGGAAGGAATTGTTCCCTGTGAGGGTGGGCAGGCCCTGGCACAGGGTGCCCAGAGAAGCTGTGGCTGCTCCTGGATCCCTGGCAGTGTCCAAGGCCAGGCTGGACAGGGCTGGGAGCAGCCTGGGACACTAGTATGAGGTGTCCCTGCACATGGTAGGGGTGGCACTGGATGAGCTTCAAGGTCCTTCCACCCCAACCATTCTTTGATTCTAAGATTGCCTCACTCCTCACTGGTGTTTTCCTACCACCTGTTCCAGGTAGGTGTGTTGGTGGTTCCTCTGTGCAGGATGGTGGGTGGGACTGTTGTGCTTTGTCAGCAGCATGGTGCTGCACGTTGTAGTTTGTGATGGAGCCAGAGAGAATCTGCTGGAAGGCCTCAATTCAAAGATCCAGCAATCTTGAAATTAAGCAGAATCCCTGGTAAACTATTCCCACCTTTCAGCTCAGGTGTTCTGTCAGACAGGTGGTACCTAAAGGCTTCTATTAGGACAGTGGGGAGCAGGACAGTTTGTCACATTGAAGCATCAACCATTGTTCCTCACAGTCACACGAGGTCAGCTTGGGAGGCCATTGTTGCAGGAGATTGTAAAACTGAGACAAAGAAGGTTTTTAAATGAGATTCATTTTAGAAACCGGGTAAACCAATGAAATTATAGCCCTGCCAACATTTAAATGCAGATTTGTGATGTGAAATGGAATTGGTACCATCTGACTGATCAGGGTCAGATAAAATTATCAAGAGTTTAGAGGGAATAGCCTGGAATGTGCAGTCACTGCCCCACTGAGGTCAGGGCTCAGCTTTAAGGAATTCCCTCCGAGGGAATCCCTGACTGCTGACCCGAGGATGAGACTCCACTGACCCTTGGCAGGGCTCCAGCCCATTCCCATCTGATCTTGGTCAAACAGTCACGTTAGCTGTGGCTGGCCAGGGTGGGACCTGCTGCCCACCACAGCCACCACAGGCGTGATGGGCTGGTCACACTGGCACTGCCCATGGCAGAACACCAGCCAGAGAGGCTGTTCCCAGCTGAGACGGGTGCTCCGCGACAGCAATATTAGTCACAAACAGCATTATTACAAGAAAAAAACATTTGTTATTAATTTAACAGCCTCAGCAGCTCAGTGTCATGTAGAAGGGCAGAGCTGGGACATGGGTGTGACCCGTTGGCTTCTTATCCCCAGCAGGGAAAACACAGCAGAATTCCCCCATGCACAAATAAAACAGAAATCATTATTTATAAACAACATTTATAAACTAATAAGCTGCTGGGACACTCGTGGCTGGTGTCACATCAGCCTGGGCACACCAGAGAGGGGCACTGAACGCTCCTGGTTATTAAGCACAGAGGGAAGTGTTATCACCAAAGGAACATAAAGCCGTCGTTGCCGACGCGTTCAGCCCGAGGGGATCGATATCTGTGCCGAAATGGGTCTGAGCCCAGCACAAACAGGGACATCAAAGCCTTCCCCATCCATCCAGCAACTGCCAGGAGTTCTTGGTGAATTAACAACCGGGGCTGCGTGTGATGTGCCACGCTATCTCAGCAGCCACTGAACAAAATAAACAAAGATTTCGGTGCGGAGAGAAGCCAAGGCAGGCTGGCGATGGCTGGGGTTGTTCAGGTGTGTTAATGGATAACGCTGAAACGGCTGGGGATGTGGAGGAAGAAGAGGAAGAGGAAGGTGATGTGTGGCCTTGTGAACCCTGCAAGTGCAGCACAGTTCAGATGAAGGCAGAAAGGATTTCAGAGCAGCTTTCTGAGGTGTGTGAGTGCCCAGTCTGTTTTCAGTGATGGTTCACACATTTCTCTCCCAAAATCTTGGGCTTCTGTGCAAGTTGTCAGAGACTGAAATAGTTCATGCCTCAAATTCGAGCAGAGGCATTTCTAAGAACCTTAATAACTGGATCCTAACACAAGTGCACTTAGGGTGCTGCCATTTGTTTCTGGGACCTCGGGTGTCTCTGAATCTCCTAAGCTAAAAAACATACATGCTAAATTGCCCACAGATAAAAGATGCTGCACACAGCCAGTGTGTTTAAAATGATCATAATTTGAAACAAAAAAAAAGCTGCCCAAAGCAGTGCACAGCGTCAGTCTCACCCAGCCTAGGCCACTCATGCAGCTTTAGAATTACAGAATAATTAAGGTTGGAAAAACCCTGTGAGATCATTGACTCCAACTGCTCCCCAGTGTTTTCTGTGGCATATATGGGACTTCACCTGTAATACCTAGAAAACAAAACGAAACATTTAAAAAGGGAAAGAACCCACCTCAACACCAAGTTAGGAAGAATTTAAAGATTCGATATTAACATTGTTAAGATGAAGATGAGTCATTAGAGTCTTCTTCAGTGCAGCCTGCTCTGGCTGATGCACTGCAGGGCAGTGGCAGAGCAAATGCTAAGACAGCCTTTTGATTTTTTGTCTCTGTTTCTATGGGATGCAGTTTTGGGGAGCTTTGGTTCTCGGAGTCTCCGTTTCTAGAAAGACAGAACAAGGCGAACATTGGATTTTATACCCAGTCGAGTTCTGACAGGCTGACAGTTCCCTGTCATGATGATTTAGGCATGGCTTTGCTGTAAATGTGAGGTAATTGGAGAGATAAAAGATATTTTTGTTTGCAAAGCGTCAGTCTGTTCCAAATGTCTTGCAACATGGAACTCTTTGTTAAACATCCAGGAACAATTCCTGTAAAGCAAGTGGTGCTTCCCAACTTGGCATCCTGTGGTGTCCTGTTTATATGTTAAAACAAGACAATCAAAATTTCCCTATCCAAAGGTAAAATATAAACAAAGGAATTCTCAGATTCTCTGTTAATATATAGTAAAAATACCGATTAAAATTAAAAAAAAAAAATACAACTTATGTTGTGCTCTTCCTGAGCAGGAAATAATCAGTCCTAAATGTTAACTCTTAATAAATTTTCAGAGGCAGGTTGTATTTATTTAGTGATTTTTTAACGGTTTCATGTGAACTTGCAGAATGATAACTGTAAGTTGTCCATCTTGAGTTAGTTCCCATCATAGAATCATGGAATGGTTTGGGATGGATGGAACCTAAAAGACCATCCAATTCCACCCCTCTGCCATGGGCAGGGATAACTTCCACTAGCCCAGGTTGTTCCAAGCCCTGTCCAACCTTGCCTGTCAGAGGACAGAAAGAGGTAAATATGAAGCTATTTTTAAAAATTCCTTCAGAGTGAGAATTGGGAGCTCCAGGGTGAGAAAGCTCCTTTGGTGTAAACTTTGGTGTAAAGCTTTTCCTTTGGTGTAAACTATCCTGGAATTTGTACTTGTGGGAAAGTATTTGTGGGAATTTGTACTCTGTGGGAAAGGCACACATGCAGGTGTCCTTTTAGGAATTCAGTGAGCACAGGGATCCTGGGTGTTGCTGTCAGTGTCTCGACAAAGTCACCACAGCCTTTAATAGGAATCAAACTGTCACAGCTTAAGAGCTCGTTTAAGGAAATAATCACCAGTGAACAGAGGAAACTAAGAGAACAATAAAGAGAATATCTGGGAAATGACAAAATGGCAAAGTTTGGGATATTTTTCTCTAAAATGAGCTACCTGAGCTGACTGGGAAAAAAGTCGACTTTGAAATTTTATTCTTGACAAAATGCAGTGTCATAAAGTGCTCTCAAGGTCACCTGGAGGATTTGGACATTGCCCTTCCCCGAGCTGTCCAGGAGCTGTCAGCACAGAGTTCATGGCAAAGCCTGGATTTGTGATTTCCTTGGGGTTTTGCCACATTCAGGTTTAACACACAACACTTTCTGAATGACTTTGCTTTGGTTTCGTGGCTCCTACACATTGGGATTTCCAGCACACTTCTGACCACAGGGGCTACATGTATGCAAAGAATTTCTGCACTTGCTCGTCAAAAAGAGAGTTAAAAGTGATATTTTTTACATATATTTCTGCAATGCTCAGTCATGTGTATATCTCAAGTGAGAATTGGATAGCAAGTGGAAAGTCTAAACAGAAGGGAGGTCTTTAAAGCCAAAAGATTCTCTGCTTGGTGTTCCTGTCTTTCCTTCAGATTTTGTGTGGTCCCTGGTGATTTTCCAGACAGTCCCTGCTGAGGTTAAAGGGTGAGGAGAAAAACATTTGTCCACAACTAGTCAGTGTTAGGGTAACATTCATATATTTTTTAATTAAGCAAAGTTAGGATGATAAAGAACTGATGACATGTTGAAAAGTTCTTGTCTCATGTTTTCTCAGGTTGTGTCTTTAAAGGCAAAGATTAGTCAAAAGTATTGTGTGGAATAGTTCATTCTGCTCCTATTTAAATTTTTTTTCTTGCCTAACTTCTTGATGTTGTATCTTTTATGCGCTGAAGACCAGAAAGGACAAAAGTCTTGATCCATTGCGAGACCAGTAAAAGAAAAGATGCCCATCTGGGTCTTTTAGACCATAATTATTTCAAGGATTCAGTTCTGTTTGCTTTCAGCTATTGGCAAAACCTTTGCTAGAGGTAGGACTGGGTCAGAGAAATGCAGTGAAGCTTTATTATCAGAGAATAACGAAAAATCAATCGAGGAGGCTATGTGAGAAATGGGAGTTATTGGTGCCACCTGACCTTGCACGTCCAGTCATGCCTTCAAATGCATCTGGCCGAGGGATCCTGCAGCCAGGATCACCTTTACACCGAGTGGTAACCTAAGAGCAGTCGTGTTACTCCGAGTGATACACCCCCAGTGAGATAAATAATTGCCTTTGTATGCAAGGTTTAAAATCCACAGGGCCAAAAGGGGATTCTTAAAATAAAAAAGCAGCTGAAAACATCTGTCTTAACACAGCGTGAAGGGCACCACATTTTCCCTTGAGAAAAGCAGAGTAGCTGCATTAGTAATGCACTTGTAAAACTCGTTGTAGGATTCATCTTGCCTAAGATTCATCTGAATGTGTAATAGCCAGTTGTATGTGCCTGGGCTTGTCGTCCACATTGCACACAGAGTCAGTGGGGAGAAACAGGCACCTCCCAGAGCTTGAGTCACTCCAGCTTTCTTAGACGGGTGCCTTTGGAACACAAATAATTTCTTTCTGATGAGCCTATTAGTTCATCAAGTGTGCAGAGCGTCGACAGCTGCCAGACCTCAGGGGCTGCGGCAGGAAGGCATTAATCCCACCTGGATGTCGAAGTGCAGACAACATTGTCTCTCCCATTTTCCCCTCTGGAAGAGACTTTTTTTTTTTCATTTCGGTGAAGACATAATTTTCATTTTCATCAGTCCTTTGGCTGGTAAAGGACCAGAACTTGCAGATTTTATATCCAGGCCCATTCCAATGTTCATTGATTGGGCAGGAACAGGCACAGCTGCATTCCCTAATTTCCTGCACAGCTTTGACCCCAGATGAGTAACTAGCTGCCCTTAAGCACAGCTTTTGGGGCTGACTTTATCAGTTTACAGTGAAAGGATGGTCTTAAGCTGCTTCCTTGGTATTTCCCATGCAGTGTGTGCTCAAGTGAGATGGAAGATGCTGGAGAGTGTCATCTTGTGCCTTTTCATCCAGCTGAGCAGGTGAGAACCCCTATTGATGGCTATTCCTGCCCAGAATTCCTAGAAATGATCCTGGCATTCCTTCAATTTCCAACAGATCATTGGAGAAATGATGCAGCATGTGCTGCTTCAAGCTTGGAGCAGATCAGATGCTGATGGTGCTGGCTTTGCATTTATTTCATAGAATCATGAAATCATGGAATGGTTTGTGTTGGAAGGGACATTAAAGCTCATCCCATTCCACCCCTGCCATGGCAGGGACACCTTCCACTGTCCCAGGCTGCTCCCAGCCCTGTCCAGCCTGGCCTTGGACACTGCCAGGGATCCAGGGGCAGCCACAGCTTCTCTGGGCACCCTGTGCCAGGGCCTGCCCACCCTCACAGGGAGGAATTCCTTCCCAATATCCCATCTCTCCCTGCCCTCTGGCAGTGGGAAGCCATTCCTCCTTGTCCTGTCACTCCAGGTATTTGTAAATATTCCCTCTCCATCTTTCCTGTCACCCCCTCAGGCCCTGCAAGACCACAATTCCATCACCCCAAAGCTTCTCCTCTCCAGCTGAACAATCCCAGCTCTCCCAGCCTTCCCTCCCAGCAGAGCTGCTCCATCCCTCTGCTCATCCTGGAGCCTCCTCTGCACTCCTCCAGCAGCTCCAGCTCCTTCCTGTGCTGAGCCCCAGAGCTGGATTTCTGGGCTTTCAGCTTTCCTGGGCTTGCAGGTTGCCCTGGGATCTGTAAAAAGCTCTCAGTACCAACATGAGCCCCTCCTGAGCTCAGACCCCACCAGAAAAAGTGCCCAGGGGTCTTGCTCAGCCCCATCATTGGACCACTGGACTGGTGAGAGCTCTCCCCAAAAGTGCTGGACTTAATTCAGTGGGTGGCGTGGGGCCATTCCCACCAGGCTGTTGGATGTGGCAGTTCTGACATGGTAGAGTCAGAGATTTTCCCACTATTAATAGCCTCTGTGCCAGAGAATGGATCTGGATACAGTCACTTGTAGAGCTGCAGCTTTTGTGCCTTCAGCTGAAGTGATGATTTGTTCTTTACTGAAACACTGAGACTCACTAAATAATATTGTCTTAAGAGAAAGATGTCTGTCAGAATGTGGTGTTAGTGTTATCATTCCTCCAGCTAGATTTCACATGCTTCTTTCTATTCAATTAATCCAATTTTTTCCAGTTTTGAGAAAGCAGGATTTAGTGAATGCCTCAATAATGCTCTAATGAACAGATCTCTGCTCTGGAGATAAGAACACAGCCCTTGGTCAGACCAAACTCCCATCAGCTCATCGTTTCCTCTGACTGCAATGGCCAAGGAGGAGGCAGGAGCAGAGTAACCAGGGGCTGATGCTTTTCCAAAATACTTCCAACAGAGTGGATTTCTGCGCTGAAAGGGTGGTCAGGCATTGGAAGGGGGTGCCCAGGGAGGTCTGGAGGTCCAAGGAAAGCCTGGAGGTGGCACTCAGTGCTCTGGGATGGTGACAAGGTGGGGATTGGGCACAGCTTGGACTCCATGGGCTGGGAGGGCTTTCCCTATCCAAATGAATCAGGGCTTCTCTGTGGGCTGAGGGCTTAATTAAATTATTAATTAAACCATAACACAAATTGCATTTAACAGCTCTGGGTGGGCTTCACTTCCATGAATTCGCTTGTCCCAACCAGTGCAGAGGGTGACATGTGCATGGCAGTGCCAAGGACTTCACTGCACAGCTCTGGTGCCCAGAGCCACCTTCTCCTGTCTCTTTTGAGCCTCCTGCATGAAATCTCCTCTTGGCTCTGGTGTGATTAGGTCTCTATCCATATCCCTCGCACACCCCCTGATTTCAAACACTTCTGTCTGGGTTCCTTCAGTCACATTTTCTCTGGAATGGAAAGTCCTGCTCCACTTGGCTGTTCCTTCAGGGAAGTGTTCTGTCCACCACCCATGTGTCTTCCCTGGTATTTTCTGGCTGAGATGCAGAGTCCATCCAGAGCTTCTGTGGGCCCAAGCACATCTCCCTTTTGACCCAAACAACATTTATTTACAAGGCTGATCTGTCGTGTTTAGAAGAAGGAAGAAGCTGTGTTTTTTTCTTAATTTATTCAGTAAACACTGATTTATTCCATAAGATGCCATTCTTCCCTGTTTCCTTACTGCTCAAAGGAGATCATTGTTCCCTGTCAGCTATTTCATAACAGCCGGTGAGAGAATGGGCTGGAGCTGGTAATTTCTCCTGGGTAGGACTAGATTAGCCATACCTTAGACAAAAGAGCTTAGAAACTTCTTCTCTCCCATTAACAGGGCAGGATGAGAGTGTGTGAGTGAAGTCTGCTGGGTCTGTTTGCTGACTCTTGATTCAGTCTTGAAGTCTTAGAAATGAATCTCCACCTTCCCCTTTGATATCTCTGCCCTCAGCAGACACTTCCTTCAGTGGTTTTGGCTTTTCACTTGTAGCTTTTTATAGCATAAGATCTGGATTTGATGTCCTACACTTATCTCCTATTCCACAAGCATTTCTTCCCTTCAGGTCTTTTCTTAGAAGATTGGGTTTTTCTGTAGTATGTTTGTTTTCCCTCAGAATCCCTCCAACAAGCTACAAGAAGTTACTGCTTTGCCACTGCTCTCTCACTTTGCCTTCACAGGAGCTCTTCAAAGGTTTCTTTTGCTGGTTTCTCAGGTTTGCAAACACACTTTGGGGTTTGCAGTGAGGGAAACACAGATATCATTGAGGTTTTTTGGCAGCACCCAGAATTGTAATCTGTTCACAGATCACAGAATGTTCTCAAAGATGCCCAGATTTCATCATAAAGCTGCTCAGAATTAGCTTTTGTGTAATGTGAGTCATTCCCACATCTGCTTGTTTGGAATGATGGCCACCAGCTCTTTCTGTGTTGCTCAGCTCTCAGGTTTGTTGCTCCAAACTGCACGAAAATGCAGCAACATCCTATTAAAAAGGGCAATAGCCAGAGATTTTAAAAACCTCCTCAGATTATCATAGCACCTCTCTCATGTAAAATCCCATATAGATGACAAGTTAATTCTCTGAGCTATTTGCCATCTCAAGTTATACTTGTTACACTTACTGATTATCAGCGTTGGACTAAATTTGATTTCATCAAGGATTTCTCTCTGGCTCAGAACAATTGCAGAGTATAAAGACTGTCCTGCAAACAATGCCTTTGCTTTTAAATTATTTCTGTGTGTCACCAAGTCATACCTGCAGAAAACTGCCTCATCTACAAAGTTGATTTTTAGAATAAAATCAGCATTTAATTTCACTGTGAAATTCGCATTCCTGTGTGAATCCATTTTCTGTGGCTTGGTGTGATGATAAAGTCAAACAGCCAAATCAATAGGCTGATAATAAGACACTAAATACTGTGGTTATGGAGTTTCTACATGTGTGTCGATCAATTTTCCAATGTTTATTTTTAATATTTATTAGAATATACATAAAGTCAATAGAATATATATACAATAAATAGACTGTATAACAAATATATATTGTATATCTACAATAAATAGACTGTATAACAAATATTAGAGTACATGTTTTTGAAGACAAAAAAAACAGTTTTCAAATCACTTGGGAGGTAAGAATCCATTCCCAGAATTGATTTTACTGCGTGAATCTTGAAATGTTTAATCCAAGTAAGCATCACAGCACTCTGCAAAGCAAGCACAAATTCTGGGACTCTGTGAGCTGTGTTTGGCTCCTCCAGCCCCACCACAGGGCTGCTCAGCCCCCAACCCTCTGACTGGCTGTGCTGGTTCTGCAGCTTCCAGGGGCGTGCAGGGAGCAGGGGAGACTGCAGGGGAGAACTGGAAGCTTATGGATTTCTGAAACGGAGGCTATAAATTTGAAAATGGATCTGCTTGAGAAAGTGAAAGCGTTGTGGGGTACAAATATCTATTTCAAAGAAGGCCTGAACATGAAACGAGTGGTTCTGTAATTCAAGAGAGGTTCCAGGGCAGCAGCATAGTGGGTGTCCTCATCAGTGCAGTGGTTTGTTCTTCAAAAGTTTTTTGCTTGACTTCACCAGAATTTATCTTAGTTAACGAGTCTATGTTTATCTTTGAAGAATGTCCTTGCCTGGACAAAAAGACTAGGGAAATAGCTCTCCTTTTTTTCCCAGACAACTTTTTGCAGTCCCGAGTTTCACTTGATGAATGAGAAAAACTAGAGTGACTTTTGGAATCAGCCCCACCTCCAAGGTGCCTTATTAAAGAGAACTGCAGGACTTACTGTAAATGCCTTATATCATTCCAGTGGGAAGTGCTCCTTACTTGGAGGGCCTGGCTTATCAGATATCAAAAGATCTGAAGTAAAAATGCAAGGGCTTTCTTTTCTACTACAGCATAATGCATATCCTTTTTTTCCCCCCCTCACAAAGGACAAGCAAAGCAAGTTATGTTTATGTGTGTTGAAAATGGCTTGACCTACCCAAGCTTGATCATCCAGTTTTCTGTCTTGCAAATATCAACCTTTGTCTTTTATTCATGATTTTTTTTTAAAATATAAGCTTATCCAAGTTTATCCAACCTTATCCAACATGGCCAGGATAATGTGTTGGTGTAAGGATGGGAATAGCTAGTCAGGCCACTGATATTCCAATATTTATTTTTCACCCAGTCCACCTTTGTCCTCTCACTTTCATCATGAGCTTCTTTTTCAACCAGGACTTAAGGATCAGTCAGAGTGATGGGAATCACCATCACAGGACTTATCTCAGCATGGATGTTTGGGATAGCAAATGCTTTTGGTTTAGTCATGGCAGTCCCTGAAAAAGGCTGGTTGTTGGTGAAATTCCCATCTTCCTTTCCACCACTTTGGCTAAATTTGACCATTTTTCCTCTTGAGCTCAAGTGACCAGCACACCATCAGTCTTTTGAGTCCTGACTTCTCCATCTTTTATCCCTTTTCATTGTTTCACTGCTGTCCCTGTCCCATCCTTGTCTGTCCTATCTGGAGAAATGAAAAGGATTTAAATTGCACTTTGGGCACTTTTTCCAGCTGGCAATGCATATGAGATCCTATATTGCATTCCAGAAGATGACTTCAAGCTGAGGTTGCTGAGAAGAGGCAGAAGAAGTTGCAGGATGGGTTCATTGGTTTGGTTTTGGCAGGATGAGCTCATCCATCCCTGGACAGTTGAACTGGGAACCAGGATCTTACCTAAAATCCTGGCTGCTTCAGACAATAATCAACCAATGGAGCAAAAGTGAAACACCTTGTTAATGGTTTAAAAAATACAACTGAAAAAAAAATTAAATGAAAGGAACTGTGTTTAAACACAGATGATAAAATGGTGGCTTGCCTTTAATGGAAAGGTTCTACTTTTCACCCTAAAATCCTCCAGTTCCAGCTTTTCTCTTCCCCTCCCTCCCCAGGCAATGGCTGTCTGCACATCTGGCACATCTGCATGGATCACAGCAGAGGAAGGGATCTCACCTCCTTGAGTGTATTTCCTTCTGGGGCTTCTGGTGTTGCTGCTGCTGAGAGACCAAGTCCTTCACCAGAATCTGATCTGATACCACCTTCCTAGCAGATGATCCTGTGGCTTCCTGTTTTCATTCAGTCATCCATGGAATTAGCTTTTTATTAACCATTACCTCAGCCAAAAAGTCTGAGGATAATCAGGCACTAAGGGCTAATCCTTCATAACTAGATCCCTTCCAAAATAAACCTGCATTTTTAATATACGTGAGCTTCTCCTCAACATCTTTATATGACTCATCTTTGTCAAAAGGTATTACCTTTCCAGTGTCCTTTAACTCTGATTTATCTCCAGAAGAAGGAGCAGGACAGACACTTGCTGTTAAAATGGGATTCCTGGTTTCACTTGGGTAGGACTTGCTGGTTTTGAAACTTCTCCTTGTCTTCGTTCTGCTTTGAAGGTTGTTTGATCTAGATGAATTCTACTTAAAAAAAAAAAAAAGAAAAATAAAAAGAAAGGCCATTGGAGGTGACAGGGCCCTGTCAGCTTGTAATCCCAGGAAAACATTTCAGCAGTGTTCAGACTTACTCTGTAATGGCAAAAGCATCTCCAGGAGTCATCCCCCTGTAGAGGTGGACAAACCCTTGAAGAGGAAAAAAATGTTATTTGCAGGGACCGGAGTGCAGGTGTGTTCATGGCCATGAAGTGGAAGCTTTTTTAAGTTCTATTCACATTATATCAAAGAGTATTTTGACATTTGCCACCAAAGGAGAACTCCAAACTCTGCCAGCTCTGCCAGCTCCTGGGCTGCAGCTTTAGAAGTACATCACATGGAATGGTTTGAGCTGGAAGGACCTTAAATCCTATCCCATTCCCCTGCCACGGCCAGGGACACCTTCCAGAATCCCAGGCTGCTCCAAGCTCCATCCAGCCTGGCCTTGGACACTTCCAGGGATCCAGGGGCAGCACAGCTTCTCTGGGCACTCTGTGCCAGGGCCTGCCCACCCTCACAGGGAGGAATTCCTTCCCAATATCCCATCTCTCCCTGCCCTCTGGCAGTGGGAAGCAATTCCCCCCGTCGTGTCCCTCCAGACCCTTGGAAATATTCCCTCTCCATCTTTCTTCTCAGCTCCTTCAGGTACTGGGTATTTTCTCTGTTGCTGAAGGCTTTTGGAGTTTGGGGCCCAAATTTCCTTCTGGAAACTGAAGGATCAGGTGGTGAGCCCTTTGTTTGGGGGGAGGTGGTTTTGGTTTTGAGGCCCCATGGCTTGTGCAGCTGGTCAGAAGGCTGATGGTGGTCCTGGACATGAGCTGGTTGAAAGGCTGGAGATTATTCCGTGTTAAAGAGCAAGTCAGGGACTATCAGCCCTTTTGTTTGACAGATTCTCTCTTTTTTTTAGAAATACCCTGTGTCTAACTCTTCTCCTCTTCCCAGACTTCCATGGAGATTCAGTTGCTGTATTTGCACAGGCCTTTTGCAATATTGTTATACAACATTGTCAAATAAAGCATTTGTAATTCTATTAATATGATAGTCATGTTATATATTTTTATATATTTGTGTATATATTTAATATATTTAACACTGAGTGGCAGCAAACTCACAGAATCACTGTGATCACTGAGTGGTCTTTGGTCTTCCTTCCT
>VZRM01000384.1:278134-355751 GCA_013397955.1 Grantiella picta | reverse complement strand
GGTGCTGGCGCAGGTCGGGCGATTGCATGCGGACACTTCGCTTTCAGCCATGCCTGCCCCGGGAGCTCTCTGTCTGCCGTAATTTTCTCCCTTTGATCTCCCTGGATCCTCTTTCGGGCTGTGGAGCTCCGCTTGCACCTACCTGCCTGCTGCGTGTGCGCGAGTTTTCCTCTCTTTCTTTTAATGCTTTTTTTTCGGTTATAAATACCAGTTTTTACTTTTTAAGACCGAACCCAAACATCATCAGAGCCACATGGTTTTGTTAAGCTACTGGAAATAACTTTTGCCTGGGATTTACAGCAGCATTCCCTCCCGGCCCCTCCGGACTCCAGCAGCCTCGCTGCCTAACAGGTTTGCAAACCTTTTTTTTTCCCCTTGTAAATCCCTTTTTCTCCCCAGAGCCGTGCGATCACCGTACCTTCACTTTTAACCGCCAACACCTTCCTGTCTAAATTCTCCCAGCAATGAAGACTCCTCGGTGCGTTTCGTGTGACCTTTGGGCAGCCCATGGAACTCCCTATTTTATTTTGAGGGGCCTTTGAGTCGCGATCTCCTTAACGTGTGCTTGGAAGTGGTCATACCGGAACTCGCACAGAAATAGTGCGAGAGAAACCAGATACGCCGCAACTTTCTGCCTGATACCTGTTGGGCTTCGTGGCTAAACTTTGGAAGTGTTCGGGGAGCCTTTTTATTTCGTGGGAGCTTGTGACGATGGAGAGGAGCTCTGTGTTTTGGTAATTATCTTTGAGAACTCTAGCCGGAGTGAGACTCTGAGCGTGGATTTTTAAGGGGAAGGTAAAGCTGACCTCCAAACTTGAATGAAGCACTTCTGGCGTGAGGAAGATGGAAGGAATCAACCCCGTTTGGAAGGGAACGGTGGCGGAGCGAGCTTTCTCGTCACCGTAAATCCAAGGAATACCGCCTGCCTCATTTCTGGGAAGGATACCAATCGGGGCAGATAACATTCAGGGTTGTGCTTATGCTGTGGGAAATGCTGGCAAGAAGGTGAGGTGTCTCTCGAGGGTGTTTGGGATGGATGTTTTGAACCTGTGGATCTTCTCGGCCGGCAGACAGGAGGCCTCCCCATCCCCGGGGAGATCATCTCCGTGACACCGAGGAGCTCCTAATGCTCCCCGCGCACCCAAACTGACTTCTCCCTCACAACCCGCTTCGCTGATCCTTCTGGATTTATCTACCGGAGGAGGAGGGACTCACAATTTAGGGATTTTTTTTTTTTTTTTTCCCCCCAGTTTGTTTGTTTAAAATATGCCTCTGAGCTCCCGGCGGCCTCTGAGCACGTGGCACGGGGCGAGAGGAGCGGTGATGGCGAGAGCCGGCGTCGCCCGGTGAGCCGCGCTGGCGGTGACCGAGCCGCTCTCTGCGGGTCTGTCCGGGAGCTCGGCTCGGAGCCCTGGGGAGCTTTGCCGCCGGCCGGGGCCCGCCGCGGTGAGGACGCGTTGCCGAGCGGTATGAGCGGCCGGAGCCCGCTGCTGGTAGCATGAGTGCTGGCCCCCAGGTGCAGCTGGCTGTCCTCTGGCCTTGGCTGCTCATGGCGACCCTGCAGGCGGGACTGGGCCACACCGGGCTGGCGCTGGCGGCGGCCGTGGAGTCGGAGCGGGCGGCGGCGCAGAAAGCCATCATCAGGGTCATCCCGCTCAAAGTGGAGCCCATCATCCTGGAAGGGGAGTTCGCCAACGTCGCCGAGGTGACTCCGGCCGAAGGGAAGCTGCTGCAGGTAAGAGCGGCGGTGCTTTATCGCGCTCCGGCCGCCTCAACACCTCTCCGGCCTCCCCGCGCTTTCCCCTCACGGCCGCCTCGGCTCCCCGAGGGACTCTTCGGGTGGTGGCTGTCGCCGTGGGTTTGTCCCCTGCTCCCTGCGCTGTCCCCACGCGCTGGGCTCTCGGGGACCGAGGGGATGGCATGGTGCGAAGGGCTGATCTTCCTCCGGGGCCGAGCTGTGGCTGCGCCTTATTACTGCTGAATTGTGGATGTGGTCGGCTGATTCCGTGGAGATTATTTCATATCTTAATTGATGCTATAAAGCTGAGTGTGTGTCGAGTCACATGTCGGGATGCGAAACGGCTGACAGAAAATAGGATTAGTGCTTTTTTTCTCTGCAGTCCGCGAGGTTTTCCACACTTCCTGCTGAGGTTGGGGTTCTTTTTTAGCTCCAAAACCCATTCTGGCTGTGCCTCCCAGAACCTCTGTTTGCCTGTACCTGAAGGGTGAATATTAGCTGCACAGGAGCTCCGGTGCTGTCAGCACCAGGTATTTTTATAGCTGAATTAATGCTGCTCTCTGACCTGTATGAAGGGGAGAGTATCTGCACACCTGGGCAGGAGGTGCAGGTGCTGCACAGCCAGAGCTGAGCCATTCCCTGAGCAAACCCATCTCCTGCACATGCTGAGCTTGGAGCTCAGTTTCCTGAGACCTGCTGTGCACTCTTTCTAAGGGTAATCTACTTGGTAATGATGCACTTTATTCTTGAGAACAAAAGGGAAGACAAAATAGCCTGCGTTAATATTAAATCGTAATTTTCTCTTGGCTTTGTCTAGTCTGGACTTTGCAAATGGGGTATGTTGACATCTTAATTAAATTTGTCGTTTGGAAATTTGAAGGAATACATTTTGTGTAGTTTTCTAAGAGAGAAATACAGTTGAGCCAGCTTTTAGAACATGGTCACCTGCCTTGAAAGTGAACGTGGACAATTTGTGACGTGTATAAAGCCTGCTTTTCCATGCCTTTTGGACTCCTCAGAACTAAAGCTCTGCTATAAAATTATATTACCAGGCTAAAAAAAAAATCTGAGACAAATGTACTCAAGGTCCGTTTCTGTCGTGAGGCAATGTCCAGGAAAGTCAATATTTATTCCTTACAAAAACTACAGTGGTGTTGCAACCGAGCACAAAGTATAGAGTGGGACCGTTTGGAAATGGGAGAATGATAACCTCTCCCGAGGGATTGTGGAGGTTTCTAACCAAATGCAGCAATATCAAGGGGGAATTTTGTGCCATCACAGCAGCACCAACGAGGTGTTTGGAATAAAAAGCTGTGAATAGTGTCCAGTTTCATCCTTTAAAAGTCACCCTCCAAATGGAGAAGGCTGGGGAATCACTGATCCAGCCTGTGGAGTTTGGGCACAGAGACACTGACCTGCCCTGGGTGTGTTTTCAGGCCTTGACTCGGCCGGTGTGTGTGCTCAGGTGAGTGCTCCTGTTCCATATCCCACTGAATCCAGTGCGGGAAGTCCTGGTTTCAGCTGGCAGCACTGGGACAGGGGGTCAGGCTGTGCTTTTCTGCAGCAGGATGTTTGCCTGGTGCCAGGCACTGTGCTCTGGGAAGGCTTAGCCAAGTGTACCTGTGACCTCTCCTGCAGATCTCCTGATGTGGTTTCTGATTCTGCTGCTGAATACTGAAACTTGGAGTATAAAATGACATTTAGAATCGTTTGGGTCCCAGTCCTGCAGTGGGTTCCTGCTTCTGGAAGGAGAAAATGGGAAATGGGGATGTAACACTTTAGGTACAAAGTAAGAAATTAGCGGGAAGAATTCTTTTCAGTTTGCTTTTAGATACTCGGATATTAAGTACACCAGAATTAGGCTTTATTGGGACATCTCATTTTGCACGTGGTTGTCAACATCCCAATCTTGCAAAAACTTCAGGTCACGTGCTTAAGTTTGAAGTCAGTGGAACTCCTACTTAAATAAACTTAGGGCTGTGCATGCACACCTGCACAACCGCTTCTTCCAATGTAGTTTAGGGATGTAACACGGTCACGTTTACAGTTAATGAGTCAAGAAGTGGGCGTTTCACAGCATTTTTGGATAGGTCTTGGTTATGTCAGCCCCTGTAAGGTGCAGTCAGCCCATCCAGGAGAACACAAACTGCAGAGAGGCATGGATGGCCCAGTCCTGTTTGCAAAGCTATGCTCTCTTCCTTCAGAGGTAGAGTAGGATTGCTCAAGGATCAGTGGTGCAGCGTTGGCTGTGTAGTCAAGTCAGGTACTCCTTAACTTGTAATTATCTTCATAGTGCTCTGGTCAATATGTTTTTTAGAAATACGTTCTTAATTTAACACAGAAAATCCTGCACGTAAGTTGTGGAGCCTCACCAATGTTACTTCTACCAGAATATTTTCCTGGTTTCACTTCTCCCTGCCCTATTTTCCATTATCATCTGCAGAAATGGACTTTGATTGTGGTGTGCTACATCTTAGAAGCCAACTTCAGCAATATCCTCTTTACCTACAATAAAATAGCCCTCAAGGTCGAATTCCCCCTCACAGCCTTTGCCCCTGTGACCGGTTTTGTGGGAAATCTCTGGATTTCCATTGTTGCCCAGTGGGTGAGCAGGAAGATGCCAGGGAGCTGCCTGTCCCTGCCAGTGTAACCCCGGCAGTGTTTCCTCTGGCACTCCAACGCTGCTGCCGTGTGATGCAAAGGGAGAGGAATTTCTCAAGCAGGCAGAGCCACTTAAGCCTTTATAGGTCAAAAAACCAACACCTCAGAGTTCTTGCAGAAATCATCTCCAGGCTTGTGCAGTGCTCCAGCTTGTTCAGGGAACACCTGCTCTGAGCATTAACTCTTGCTGGATGCAGGAAACAGCCCAGGGAACTCGCTGGCAGTTTCCAAATTGGAAGTTTAGATTTGGAAGTTTGTATTGGGAAGGAATTGTTCCCTGGGAGGGTGGGCAGGCCCTGGCACAGGGTGCCCAGAGAAGCTGTGCTGCCCCTGGATCCCTGGCAGTGTCCAAGGCCAGGCTGGACAGGGCTGGGAGCAGCCTGGGACAGTGGGAGGTGTCCCTGCCCATGGCAAGAGTGAAGTGGATGAGTTTTAAGGTCCCTTCCAGCCCAAACCATTCTGGGATTCCATGATCTCTGTTGGGCCATTGCAGGAGGCTGAACTGCTGTTAAAAGTCCCATGGGAGTAAAAAACTGGCCCTTTGTTACAGATGGAGGAGCCAACCCTTTTAGACAAGCAGGTTGGAAGGAGCATGTGTGGAACTTACTGACCATGGACAATCCATGAGCAGCTCAGGATTCGACATGCCCTTGGAATTGCAGTTCCTGTGGCTGTTTGCAGATGAGCTCCTTTTCACAGGATTGCTACGGAGATTTTTCAGCCTCTCTTATTGATACTTCTGCTGCTCTGTTGGCTGACTTTTGAGGAATAAGTCTCAGTTTCAGCCCATTCCTCAGTCTCCACTTAGTACTGGAGAGACTTGATGTTGGTTTGAAGATAGATGGGAAAGTAAGGAATGTCTTGGAAAGAAAAGGAGAGAGCCACTGGAGAGAGTTGAGAGGAGACTTAAGATTTTTCTCATTAGAATTACAACAGAGTTCAAGTGCAAATCTAATTGTGGAAGAAAAAAACCCTGTTTATTTGAGAAATAGTTCATCACTTATGGTCTTGTTTAGGACAGTTCAAGGATGATCAGGATTCAAGGATGCATTATTAAAAGTGAGCATTAATATCTTATTTAAGTGTGTATAACCCCAGTCTTCTACACAGGGGAAAGGATGATTCCTCTAGTCCATGCAGAGTGGCAGGGATTGGTACAGTCTCTAGTTCTAGGGCAAGTATTTGGGAAAAAGCTTTAAAAGTTTGAGAAAAGTCCCTAACAATGATATTCAAAAAGAGAGGGATAACCTCACGTTACTACAGGGAGGGCAAAGTGTTCAGCAATCCCCAGCCCTTCACATGCTGACACATAGAATATTCTACTGGATATGTGGGACAGTGGCACAGTCTCACTGAGCAGGCAGTGTGTAGAAGTAGCTTTCCCAACGTTCATTATTTCATTGCAAGTCTCACAATACTTTGTTCCACTTCGGTACAAACTCAGCAGTTTCACAATGAGTGGATTGTAGGGAAAAGCCAGCTTTCACTTACCACGGAGTGCATTGTTTTAGCTTAGGACTGCAGGAAAACACCTTGAAAAACACAAAAACAAATGAAAAAACCCACAGAACAAGCTCCCTAAAGGCTCTGAACCCCCACACCAATTATTTTCCTCCTTCCTTCTCTCCCCCCAGAAAAGTAAATCATTTAAAAAACCTTCAAGTTGATCTATGTAGGACGGATTGAGTGAGAACTGGAGGAGGAGCTTGAATCACCATTTTTTCAGGCGGTGTGTACAATTCAGAAGGAGAAAATCAATCACACATCCAGTCAGAGGAGGAGCATACAGTGATAATTAACCCTTGGAATTGCTGCGAGGAGCCCTGTGGGATCACCCTGGACATGGAGAGTGTTGCTGGTGTTGCAAGGCACAAGCAGCTGGAGTTGGAATCACCTACTTCAGTGCCCACAGAGGGTTACACTCCCAACCCATACCAAAGTAAATACCTTAGTAGTCTTCTGTACTCCCAGCTCCTGGATCAACAAAAGGATGTTGAGTGCATAATGTTGACAGAGATCAAAGAAGTGGGAAAGTCGAACCAAATGATAATGGGGACTTAAATTACCTGTGAATAAACTGGTCAGATAGCACAATACGAGGCGGTTCAAAGAAGCAGTTTCTGCCTCTTGGAACAGCTTGTACTCAGTACACAGACTTGACTTAGCATTAAGTAATGTGCAAGAACTGCCTCAGAAGCAGCAATAATGGAGTCACTTGGCCTGACTGCAGCACAGGAAAAATGGGTGCCTAAGTACCAAAAAGCATGGCTCTGGCACGAATTGTAAAATGGGACATTGCACTGAAACACTGAGATAAATGGCCCCTACAGAGTAAAAAAAACCCACATTTTTACCTGGGACATAGGTACTGGTCAGGAAAGGCTGAGAGATTTGGAATTGTTTAGCCTGGAAAAGAGAAGCTCCAGGGTTACCTGGTTGTGGCCTTCCAGTACCTGAAGGGGTTGACAAGGAAGGTGGAGAGAGGCTGTTTACAAGGGCCTGAAGTGACAGGACAAGGGGGAATGGATTCAAACCAAAAGACAGTAGGTTTGGATTAGATACTAAGAGAATGGTCTTCCCTGGGAGGGTGGGCAGGCCCTGGCACAGAGTGCCCAGAGAAGCTGTGGCTGCCCCTGGATCCCTGGCAGTGTCCAAGGCCAGGCTGGACAGGGCTGGGAGCAGCCTGGGACAGTGGAAGGTGTCCCTGCCATGGCAGGGGGTGGAATGAGGTGAGCTTCAAAGTCCCTCCCAGCCCAAACTATCCTGTGATTCTGTAATTTTATAAAAGTAAAAGCTGTTCTGGGGAACACACAAAGCAGTGACTCAAAAAGGCTATAGTCACCCAGCACAAGGGCATTGGTAGTGTTAAAGAAACCATTTAAAGACCATTCGTTAAAGAAACCAAACAGATCTCTTAGAAATTGGACATAGAGTGAGTGTAGTGTTGGCAGTGTCCAGTGTAATCCACAAGCGTGGATTAGTTCGGTATTAGTGCAGGATTTTAAGTGTAGCTGGAAGGTGAACCATTAAAATCCAGATGCAGAGTAGGAACCTCAGTTAGAGCTGTCTGCTAGAATGGTTGCTCAGAGGCTCTTTCTGAACCTCCACCCCTCTCTTGAGCATATACAGAAGCTGAGCTGCAGCTTTCCATGGTGTGTCTTCTCCTTTCCTCATCCAGAAAACAGGAAACTCCCCTGTTTAAGGGGTTTAAAGGACTTTAAACCTAAATCTCCCATCTTCCCAGTGCACCATCTGGTGCTGGTCGTTGTTGCAGTTAAATTATTTATGACAGGTGGGCGCAGATCCATCCTGACCTGCAGATTTTCAGTGGTAAAAAGGTGACAAATCTGGAGGCTCCAGCAATGACATGGGGCAGGCATAAATGGGAGACACAAACCCAACTAAAGCAGAGAGCCATGGTCAGGAGGCTGAACCTACAGGGCTGGAGTGAGTGACAGTCAATAGAGGACGTCTGGCCATGCACAGGCCCTGGAAGACATCCAGGGAACAAGTGGACATTTCCCAAAGATAAGCTGGCAGAGGGGTGAGATTACAGGAGAAGGGAAACAGGCCCCTGCTGTGCTTGCAGGCTGCAGCCAGGCTGGGTTTGTGGTGGAATGGTTCTGAACCATTAGAGGAATGACTTTTTTTCTGTGCCTCCATCGAGCGAAAGCTTCGGTGGGCATTTCCTGTGGGTTGAGGAAGGCTGTTCTGAACTGCGTGTGGATTCATGATTTTTAAATGAGAACTTGCAGAATTGTCGAAGTAATGCAAACAACACCCAACTCGGTATGATCAAAGAGAGCTCTGTTGTATTGGCTGGATTTTGGGTGAAGTTTGGCATGCATTTTTATTTAATATATCTCAGTGGTTTTCCATGCAGTGAAACATGCCAAAAACATGCCTAAAAGCCTAAAATGTTCATGAACTTGCCTGAAAGTTTTCTGTGGACTTTCCTCAAAAGTCATAGTCTGAAAACAAGCAAGTTTTAACCTAAACTAAGAAAAGTAACAAGTAAGTACAATGGGAAATATGCAGTGTAGTTTGATCTTCAGGTCTGTCATCTTCAGTATCACGACAGTCTGTATTGCAGGGACTGCCAAGAGTCAAATAAATGAAATTTTGAGTTATAAACAAGCAGAAATGTAAAATGAATCTCAGTACAAGGGGATGTATCACACTTGAGTATTGCACATTCATATTTTATTACCCTTTTGCCCTTCCCTCCATTCAAGGTCTCAAGCCTGGCTGCAGCAGCACAGGTGTAAAGCAGGCAGGAGTGCTGTGGATGGTCATGGTGGTCTCTTCCTTCTTTGAGTTCTGTGATTTATTACTTCGTTTTAATACCTGTTTATTTTCCCCCTTATTTCCCTGGCTGTAAAGAACAGGAAGCACTGCAGAGCCTTTCATTTGCCCACACTTTCAGGCTGCATTAAGGAATTGTAATCACATCTCATGCTTCGGAGCTTTGGGCCTGCTGCCAGCACAGCTCAGGCAGGAGTTGGCCAAGAGTTGTCTTGGGACCTTTTCATCTTGTTTTTAGGAGCATCAAGGATTGGCCTTACCTCAAAACAAGGCACTCAAAACATGTAGGTCAGTGTTCAAAGGTGGCAGAGAGAAGATTGTTTTGGATGTGCTTAGGTTGGATGGGTTACTCCTGTGCTGCCAGATTTCTGTGGAAGACTCTCTTCCCCCCTGCAGCCACCCCGTTCAAATTATCTGAAATTTTGGGTGTGTATCCTCTTCCTGTGCATGTTGAGATCTGAATCATCTGCCTAAATCAACGGATGTATTCTCACCTCGTCACTTCCCCATCCCTGAAGGGACTGGTTAAGGGCATTAGTGGCCCTTTGATCTCTCTTTTGTTCTGCATCTCAGTAATTTGGTCTCCAGTGATCAAATGGGTTAATCTGATGCTTATTACTGTGCTCAGCATCAGGGTAGTGGCAGAGATGTACTGGATTGTCTAATACAGCAGTTCTGACTGGGGAGTTGAGTGAATTCCTCTGGCCATAAACTCTGTGAAACAAATTAAAAGCTTTTGACCAAGTTTGGTTATGACATGCTACTTCTGAATGTAAGTAAAGCAGTTTGGGGATTAAGTTTGCTTTGTTTTGGTAAAAGGTATGTGAATTCTAGTTCAAAATGACATGAAAGGGTAGATTTCAACTTCCTACTTCCAAAGCTCCTCAGCAGCTGTGGTTCTGTGGTCTCTGTTTCAGTCAGAACTGTTGGTGCAGCACTGTAGGAAGGACAAGTCCACTGCAGAAACTCGGGGAGAATGACCCTGGGATTGAGCTGGATCCAGATTTAAAACATGAACAGCACTCCAGTCCTGTTAGAGATGTGCAACAGTTCTCCTTTCAAAGGCCAGAAAGAGCAGGGCAGGCATAGTGGTATGGGGTGATGACTACATGGCAGAGCAGTAGAGACAAGCTGAGGATGCCTAGGGAGCGAGTGGAGAACGTTGGTTCTTTCATTAGTTGAATTTTTAGTTGAATTTTGTGCAGGATCCTGCACCCAAATGTTTCTTTCAGATAGTTTAAATATAGGGAATGTCTCTAAGAATATAAAAGTCAACTAAGAGAGTGAATTGTGATAATTCCTGTAGCGTCCTGTGTGTCAGTGTGAATCAGAAGTTAAATCTTGGCAAGTCGGTCTCTTTACACCACCATCCAGGTTAGAGGTACAGCTCCAGAAACCCAACCTTGCCTGCATTTTAGAGTAGTAAGAGAGATTGTGTTTATGTTTTGTGTTACTGCTCCAGTCCTGAGTCCTGTTCCTTGCAAAATGATCTGAATAACTTTTTATTTGCTAAGACAGTTCTATTCCAAAGCAAGTGGAACCTCCCCAAGGTTAAGATAGAGAAGAGATAAGAGTTCCCCTTCTTCTGCTGGTCACACTGTACCTCAGCTGTTCCTCTGTTCCCTGAGTGTCCTGTTGGGGTGGTAGTCCTGCAGCCATGCTGGGGGTGCACATTGCCCCTGAATGTCCATGCTAGAAACTTCTTTCCAAACATTTCCCTGGAGCCACCAAAATGTCTCTGTCCTCCCCGTTACCTTCTGTTTCACCTGGTCTCATTCACATAACATGCCCCGTGTCATACAGTCCCACTCAGCTATTTTTTTGTCCTCATCTCCTCTCCTAAGTGTCTTTTTTGAATCTTTTATAATTTTCATCTTTCTTTTGCTTAGAACCATGGTCATTCCCATTACTCTTCTGCATGTGCTGTTCTTGTTCAGTAGCAGTTCACAGCTGTTGCCTGTCAGCATTTGCTTCCAACACTTTGCTCTCCTCAGAGAGATAATCTGGTCTTTCCATTGCCTCCTTCAGAGGACCTCTGACCTCTGTTTTGTCACTCCAGGGGACCAACAGCTGCTGTTTGTAAACTTTGCCCAACTTCATGAGAGAAGCACGTCAGATTTGAGCGATGGACAAACCCCACGTGCTTGTACAACACACAGCACTTATGTTAAAAAACATCAAACAATTTGTGTTGGTTTTTGGTTGAGAAACCACCATTTCATAATTTCTGGCAGTTGCACCTGGTTGTGGCCTGAGTTGGTGGCTGCTCTTGCCTTCATGCTCTCAAGGAATACTTGAAAAATGATAAAAACGTATCAGGATACCTAAACATAAGAAGGTACATGAAAGCATCTTGGAAAAGCAAGAAATTTGGAAAAGTTAGAAAAAAGAGGAACAAGCTAAAAATACATGAAGACCGTCAAAAGAGGAGAAGAGAAATAACTTGAAAATGATAAAAAAAACTTATACTAGATTCTCTTCAGTCACAAGCAGAAAGCTCACCTGACAGTTGGTAGGATCTATAAAAAAATTAAAGTATAAAAGTTGTGCTTAGGGCAGCTAAACTCCCAGCAGAAAAATGAATGCAATTCTCCTTGTGCTTTCATCTGTCTCGGGCTGAAATGTCTGGAGATGAGATGGTGATGGAGATAGACACAATTATCACTATCAGTCGCTGGGATCAGATGGTATTCACCCAAGGATTGGCGAGGAAGAAATCGTTGAGCTATTAACTTGTCTATGAACTCTTGTTTAAAATCCCTGGAAGGTGGCTGATGGGATTCCAGTTTAGCTCTGAGCACCAATTCATCCACAAAAGCCCAGAGCAGTGTGTTGCAAAATGATAAGTTGATAGGAATTATGATACAGAGTGTTACAAGTGGATGTGTGGGACTCAACAGAGGCATCAGTTGTGCAGGTCGGGCTGAATTTCCCAAATGCAAAGACTTCCAGGGAAACTAAGACATGGATTAAGAAGGAGGCTCCTGGATAAATAATTATTGGAAGGTAGGAAGCAGGTGGAAGGAATAGCTGGCAGATTTTTCCTGTGGAAGAAGCCCGTGACCACAGCTGTGTGTGCTTTAACCGTGCTCTCCCAAGTGTTGATGAGCAGGTAGAAACAGGATTGCTTGGTAATGTTCTAGAGCTTTCCAATACATGATTTAATTAGAAGTAATGAAGACAAGGGTCAGCTGGGAATCATTGCAGGACCTTATGAGACCAAAGACTTGAGGAGAATGTGAAGAATCAGTGATTTCTTTACAGTTCAGGTGGTGAGCTCTGATTTGCCCATTGCCACAGCTGTGCCTTGTGATTTTAACAGACTGGTCTGTGCAAGTGTCAGCTTGGTGGTTGTCATGAAGACAGAGGGAACATTAGCAAAGAAGATGAGAGAATAAGCCAGAGAATCTCTCTGAGCTCCTGTGGAAAGCCTAGCTACATCCAGATGTTGAATCCTGTGTGAAGTTCTGTTCCCCACAGCTCAAAAAAATCCATAGCTGTGTTGGAAGATATTTGGAGAAAAACATGAGGATAAAAAGAAGCATAAGATGTGTTTATCCAAGGAACAGCAAACTGGACTAATACTCTCCTGGCTGGAAAAGAGGCAGCCAAATGTGATACGAAGAAGATCCACAGAGTCATGAATAGGGATTGACTGTTAGTCTCTCTCAATATGAAAATAATGGGGCATCACATGAAGCTGTGAAGAGTCAAGTTCAAAGGGAAGTGCTCTTCACTCACTGTACAATTAACATGTACAATCCCTTGCTGCAGGAACTGCTGTGGATGCTGAAAGTTTACAGAGGTTCAAAAACCACTGGGGCTAATGAATGGGAAAAGGCTCCATCAATGGCTATGAAATAACTGGTCCTAGCTTTGCCTCAGGGAGTCTATAAAATGTTGGAGGCTTGGAGAGTGTCCTGGAGAGAAGCCCTACAAGCTTGTCCTGTTCTCACTTCTCCTTCAGAAAGCAGCTGCAGTAAGTACCTCCTTCACCCTCCATCACTGACATGGAGCTCAGCTGTTTGTTTGCATTGAATGTACTGCAGGGTTCCTTGGGTTCAATTATTGCAAATCTCACAATGTGGCTTTTAGCTGGTGCTGTTAATCAGTGTTTGAAGTCCTTAGCACTTCGGCCTTCCTGTCGTGGAATCTTGGAATGGCCTGGGTCAGAAGGGACCTTAAAGATCATCTTGTTCCACCCCCCTTCCATGGGCAGAGACACCTTTCACTAGACCAGGTTGCTAGGTGTCCTGTCCAGCTTTACGGGATGTGCCATCCTTTGTCAATCTCATCCTTCATGATTCCCTCAACTGTGTTCCACTGTTGGGATAATAACTATTATAATCCCATCATTTATGCTTCCTGTGTATATCTCAGGCAGCAGTACCTGGGTCTTTGGTACTTTCCAGAGTTTGGGTACAGCACATGCTCTCAGGAGTTAACTTCTCTTTATAAGAGCTGTGTCTCAGTCAGAGACTGATTGGAAATTTGAGTCTCTCTACTTATTAATGTATTTTTTGAAGGTCTGTTGGCATATTCCTTTTTCCTTGCTTTGGGAATGAATCAGGGTGACCTGCAAACATCAGGTGTTTGATCAGTAAGAAAACCAGTTGATGTAGAATCATAGAATTATTTAAGTTGGAAAAGGTCATTAAAATCAAGTGCAACCATAAACATTTATCTTGAAACAAAAAGGACTGAGACATCATACTACTGGGGGGAAAAAAAACCCCAGCCTTAATCCTGTGGCCATCAGCTGAATTACTCTATACTGCTAATTTAATGAAGCCCCTAAATGTACCCTGAATGGCCATAAGTACTTTGTGCATTTTAGAAAGATCTGTTTCCTTTAGAGGTATCAGATAAATCAGTCAACTACTTCTGGGACATAAATTCTTACCCCCACCTGGGATGCGTTAGGTCAAAAATAGCTTCAAACCCTTGCCAACCATTCCGTTTTAGATTGGATTTTGGTGAAAATTTCTTCACTGAAAGGTTGGTCAGGCACTGGCAGAGGCTGCCCAGGGCAGTGGTGGAGTCACCACCCCTGGAGGTGTTTAGCAGCCGTGTGGATCTGGCACTTGGGGACATGGGTCAGTGGTGGCCTTGGCAGTGCTGGGGAGTGGTTGTACTCAATGATCCCACAGGGCTTTTCCAACCTGAACACTTCTGTGTTTCTTTGATTTGCATTTTGAGATCTTCTTGTTCGGCCAATGTCGAAAAAGGTATTTTGAGGTGCTGTCGTTTCTGTCTCAAGCAGTAGAGCCAGGGAATGAAGGGTGTCTGATGGAGCCCAGCACTGGGAATGCTGGCTGTTCCAGGGGCAGAAAGCTGGTTTGGCTGACAGGCCACAAGTGAGAAATGTGGGATAATGCCCCAAGGGGCTTTGCAAAGTCCATTTCCTCATGTGCCAACGTGTCCTCGCCCTCTTGCCCACAGGCCAGCCTGTTCCTTGGAATCCTGGTAACACATTCTTGATTTTGCAGCCTGAAAGATTAATTGATACCTGGAGAACCCTTCTTCCCCAAAAGCTGAGTGCAAGATAAGGCAAGATAGTGATACTGCAGGATTTGGTCTGGCTGGGACAGGCTGAGGAAAAGTTAAAGCGTGAGGGACTGGAGAATCTTGCCTGATGTCCCAGTCTGACTTGCACAGAAAACAATCCATTTGCTCCAGTTTCTCCTCCAAATTCTCCCCTCCAGGTTTTGGTGGCTGTTACTAGAAGCAGCTTCTCTTCTCTAGACCTCTCATCCCTACTGTGTTTCAGTGGTCCTGGGTGGTTCAGTGGGCCTGGTGGGCAGTGATGTACACGTCATTCCAGTGTGGACACCTGGGCAACTTTCTGTCCATCTGAGGGATTTCCAATTTTCTTTGACCCTGTGGTCCTAAAATTCTGTAGGAAGCTTTGGTAGGAGAATGTTCACTTCTCTCCCAGTGCAGGATCTTAAGCAGATAAACACAAGCCTGTGGCAGCTTGTTTGTTATTCTAACCATGTTCCTAAATGTGACTTCCCTGGCAGCACAGAGCTCTGCCAGAGGCTGAGAAGGACGCACTGTGAAATTTCTGACATCCAGGGTCTTTGGTTCCCCTTCCCAGATAAGGTTTCTTGTGTGCTTTCCTGAGGTCATACCTGTTTCACTGGAGCCAGAAAATAGCTCTTCTTTTCACCCCAGCAACCCCCAGACTTTCATGGACAGAGAGCTTTGTCTCCTCAGATGTTGATATCAAGCAGAACATCTTCTGTCAGCCCAGGACCAAACCCCTCAGGTGGCCTCTGTCCATTTGTATCATGAGCTGGGAGATAAAGAGGTGCAGTGATACTGGTGACTGCATAACATATTGTATCAGGAGATGTTGTGATACTGCCCAAGTGTTGTGCCTCTGGCCATCAGTAAATTCCATCAAAGGTCAGGTTTTTCAATGGCCTCTCCAGAGGATGGCTCTATTCCTGATGTCTGCATGCCTGTGGAGTTCCATTAAACTCTATACCATTGCTGATGCTTTCGGGAATGCTGCCAAATTAGGCAGATTGTGGTTTGCAGACCACTCTAAAATGCTTGAGACACCCCTTCCACTTACTGTGAAGAGGGAATTACTGCCTCCTGAATTAGGGATTGTCATTTAAAGGACAAAAGGAGATAAAGGGATAGTAATTGGGCTGTTTGGAGATGTACAAATCCACATGAACTACTCTCCCTTCTTCAGCTGGAGTCTTGTGCCTGGGGAGTCTGTCTCTGCTTCCCGTTCTGAACACACACTTATGGAAGTGTGCATCCCAAAGAACACTGCTTAATGCTGGGAAGCATTTTCCTTCTTCCAAGGCATGCTCGGACCCTTGTGCCATGAGTTATGAAGTGAGGGGAAAAAAAGGTGGAATGAAACTGGTGGTATTTTTGGGTGGCCATAGTGCTTTGAGCAAACAAGATGAATGTGTGGAGTGAGAGGCCAATGTTTCCATGAAGGCAAACCTCCTTATGTTTGTTTAATTCTGTTGACCATGTTAAGAACTTCAAGAGATTTTTAGTACCTTCTAAATTCTGGCTAAGCAGCTGTGTGAACATGGGCTTAAGGAGGTGGGCTGGAGAATTGTGGGTGTTTTGTGAGTATTCCTTTGCTTCCCTGAAAAATCCTGTGCAACCCAGGTGAAAGCTGCTGAATCTTAAGATAATTGGGGATTTTTTCTTTTCTTGGATGTGTCTGTGTTAGCACACATTTGAAGGACAATTCTGTATTGAATTGTAGCTTGTCTGTGTCCTGCTGGAGGGATCACACTGCCTGGAGAGGTCAGTGATGGCTTAGCTGCCTCCTGGCCGTGCAAAACTAGTCCGTAGTTTGGGTGTTTGTTACAGATTTCCTTTAATCCAGTCTGGCAATTCCTGTGATCTTCGATCTCCTCCATCTGAATTGTACCCAGAGGTTCACATCTGACCTTTTGACCATGATATCAGTCTGGCAGCCTATGGTAATTTGTTATTTCATCATGATACTGTCCTTTCATTGACCTTTGGTTGTTTTCAGAGTCGGTGCTTTCACGGGTACAAGTTCCCCATCCTTTGTATTTTCTGAGCTCTTTGTTCTTGGATTATATTGATGTCTGTGACTGTGTCTGGTCACACCAAAATGTCTATTTCCCATATGGAAGAGACATCAGAGCTGGTAGCAAGCCTTGTTTTTGACATTATTTATGAGGGTGCAGGACTTCGTGTTTGTTATCTGCAGCAAGATTGCCACAAAGAACTAATCTAAGTTCCTCCGTTTGATCGACTTTCCCAGTTAAATAGGTAGTTATTAAATGATTAAACTCAATTGATTAGAGCAGGGTGAAGAGAACAGAACAATGTATGGGGATCTCAAGTGCATTTCTGATTTATTCTTCACCTGTGGAAACTTCAGTGTGTAGAGTCTTGTCCATAGAAATGTTTGAAGCCTGACTGTTATGTGTAGCTGAATTATTCATTAAGCAACTCTCTGCCAAACTCCCTTTTCTCTCTCCAGTTGAGAAATGAAACATCTTGGGGTAAAAAATGAGCTGAAACATTCTGTTTATCAAATGTTTCTGTGGAAGTTATTCTTTTTTTCTTACACAAAGCCCAGCTCGATGATGTGTTCAGCCAGCAAGTGTTGGTGGAGGGGAAGAACTTAGAGTTTCAAAGTAATTTCTTTTTCATCTTTAGATTTGGATATTCAGGTGTGTTTTGCAGGAATTCAGAGTAACTTCAGGAACTGAACTGTCTTTCGGATATATTTACAGGGAAAATGTATCTGCCATTTCCACTCAGGCTGCACCTGTAAGCTGATATCTTTGGGGTTTCTCTGAGCTTCACTGGTTTGTTTTGCTTTGTTTTGCACCATGTTTTAACAAGATAAGCATCTCTCTGTATTTTCCCTTCATTTCAGTAATTGCCTTCTCTAGTGACCCATTTCCTGTGCTCTTCTGTTCAGATATCAAGACCTCTGTGCACAGCCCACGTACCCCAGTGCATAAAGCCCTCACTTAATCATATTATCATCTCAGGTAATTCATTAAAAGCTCCTCAGAGCAGCAAATGGAACAAAAAAAAAAAAAGCACTCATTTCTCTCAACTCCCTCCCCAAAGACAGAACCCTTGTAAACAGAGCTGCATACCAGATGCCTGGAAATTTGACATCATCAGGCACCGAGGTGGGAATTGAGCTTCTTTCAGGTTTTCAAAGTTCTTTCATTGAAATCATTTAACCCCCTGAAAATTCAATCCAGTTGTTATCAACTTAGTGTTTGCCACTTTCTGATGTGCTGCAGAGCAATAAAGACATGGGTTTGAGTCTATGTGGGATTCAAACCATAAAGGAATTTATAACAAAACACAATAATTGAGGTTCTGCATCAAAAAGGTAAGGAAAAAGCTCTGTCTCTTGAAGCCAGATGTGATGTGTTGTCTTAAAAGGAGCTGAGCAAGTGTTCAGGTCTATTCTGCATCCTCAGAGCTCCCATTCATGATCTTGCCAGATAAAAATTCTGGATAACTGTGATGCAATCTCCTCGGGAAGTGGGGGAATGGCTGCCTTGCAGGAACATGGGAATGCAATGTACTTTTACCTGTGATTGACTGGAAGTTCAGGCTCAAATGAGAAACCAAGGTTGTAAATTCAGATAATTGAACAAAAGTCAAGTTGATAATGCTTTTTCTCCTTCTTCTTATTGCCCTTCTTATTGCTTCTTATTATTATCCCAGTAATTCGGTCTTACTGGGACAGTGTTGGGTCAGTGTTTGTATCGGTGTGATCCTGCAGGAGCCAAGCAAACACAGACTGCTGTGTTCATCTTCAGGCTCCAGCAAACCAATAATAATCAATTGAGATTGTTCAGCCCAGAGGAGACAAGGCTCCAGTGTGACCTAATGGTGGCCATCCAGGAGCTACAGGAAGATGACAAGGAGGGTGGAGAGAAACAATTTACAAAGGCCTGGAGGGACAGGACACAGGGAATGGCTTCCCACTGCCAGAGGGCAGGGAGAGATGGGATATTGGGAAGGAATTGTTCCCTGTGAGGGTGGGCAGGCCCTGGCACAGAGTGCCCAGAGAAGCTGTGGTGCCCCTGGATCCCTGGCAGTGTCCAAGGCCAGGCTGGACAGGGCTGGGAGCAGCCTGGAACAGTGGAAGGTGTCCCTGCGATGGCAGGGGGTGGTTCTGGATGAGCTTTAAGGTCCTTTCCAACCCAAACCATTCTGGGACTCTGTGATTCCATGATATTAAATGTTGTTGAACTTCTCCCAGCAGTGCACTGTGGTACCTGCTTCCATCAATTGTTCTCTCCTCACCTCCTTACGGTCAGGGCTTTTGGACAGGTGAGAGACTTACTTTGCTGGTTTAAAAATAACAGTGTTCTTACTTTTATTGGAGAACATGATGTCAAAGGTGCCTTTACCTCAAAGTAAGAAAATGATTTACCTATAACTGAAAAATGACATCTGAGATGGTGCTTCTTTCTTCAGGGAGTCCAATCCCTGCTGTTAGACTTGACCTCTTCAAAGGGTTCTTTTCTGTGCAGAGGAATTTTACCTCTTTCACAGAAAGTCACTGGAAAGGACTGGGATTTTTGGGTTAACTGCTTGAACACAGTGTGGGCAAAAATACATGCAAGGGCCCATGGTTTTGGGGTTGTCTCTAAAGGGAGATGGGGCAAAGCAGCTCAGCAGTGTGGGCTACCCATGGGCACAGTGAGCTTGGCAGGTGCTTGGAGTTGGGTCAGGGTCCATCCTCCCAAATCCCATCAGGAGCTTTGGGGCCACCCAGGCTGGAAATGACAGACAGGATACTTGGATTGTGAGCTGGAATGGATCTTGCCCTGATGACTATATGGATCTTTTATATCTCCACACCATCTGTCATCAGGGAATGTCACCTGTCAGAAGAATTCTTTTTGTTTACTTCAAACCTTTTCCATGGAAGTGGTTTGAGGTGCCACCTTCCTCTTCGCATTATGAAGAACAGTGAATAATTAATCTGTATTTACATAATTTCTGATGTTCACAACTTTACAAGGCACCATCCTCTCCTGGGTGGAGCATCTTGGGCTCATCTTATCCACAGTTTCCCACCTTTTTGCTCCCTATTTTTGCTACCTGTGCCCTTTTTCAGATTTTCCCATGTTCAGATAGGGTCACCATTACCAGATGGACTCTTGGGCTATAAGTATGCCACGGACAGCATTTCCCAGTCCTCTTTTCCCATCTATTCCTAACTTCATCTGCTTTTTTGGTAGGGCAGGAATATATGTAGAAAGAAAAAATAGATCCAGTGCCCACCACCAGTGTGACGTTTTCACAGAATGATTCAGAATGCTGAATGCTCCAGAATGATTCCAGGATCGCTCTGCTGAACACAGAATGCTCCAGAATGATTCCAGGATCGCCCCTGAGTTTAATGAGCTCTTTTGAAGTCTATAACCTTGTTTTTACAGCTCCAGTGATTGTTCCCGGGCACATCCCTTTGCACTCACTGGTACTGAATTTCCCCTTTCTTCAACACAGAGCCATTTCAGCAGCAATTACATGCAGGGCTGATCCCAACTCCTTGCTGAAGAAGACTTGCTCTTCTTTTGCCCTAATTACTGCTTTCCCCTCTCCTAGTTTCTGTGCCATAATTCATCCCTCACGTGCTGTGACCTCAGGCCTTGGGAGACCCTTTCCCAAACCTGTGCAACTCATTACAACTGCAGCAAATGCTCAATTTTATTTGCTGGGTTCATTTTCTGATGTTTTCATGAGCTGAATGAGCTCATGGAGGAGTCAAGGATGGGGTGAGCAGTGGGCAATGTGTGGCCAGGAGCATGGGAGGAGGTGGGAGCTGCTGGCATCGTGTTGCTCAATAAACCATCCATGGGTAGCCTGAGATCCTTCATGCAAGTCTTCCCAATCAATTTGAGATTGGATAATTTGGAGTTGGAGGTCTGGATAACTCAACAAAGTACTGTTTCATCTGCAGATTTTGTCACCTCATTCATTTACCCTTTCCCAAGTTATTTATGACCGTGCTGAAATGCTCTGCATGGGAACTTCCTGACTTCCTCCGTGGTGCCCCATGATACAAACAATTCATGTAGCTTTTTTTGCAAATATTTTTTGAGTGCTTCTTTCATTCCCTGAGTTACTTGTTGGCCACAGAGACTCACTAATAGGCATCCTTCTTCTAATGTGTTGAAAAAGGCTTTATTGTTTGTATAGGAGCCCCTGGCATATTTTTCTCTTCTGACCAGCATTACAATCTTTGCTGTTCTCATCCTTTGGATTCAAGTTCTACTTTTCAAAGGTTTCCTTTTCCTTCTGGTCTTCTCCTTTCCTATATTATTCTCTGTTGGGTTTTGGGGTCCAGCTGAAGTCCTGGGCTCAATGGTGTAAATTTACTCCAAGACTCCAGCACAGAATCTCTCATCATATTCTGTACAACACAAAAACATTTTGCCTTCTCATTTGTTTTCTAAAATGTTTTTCCAACTACTTTTCTTATTTTTAGACTTTTAATGGTTTGAGAGTGTTGTTTTATTAATTTATTCTTCTTTCCTACAAATGGGGGAATTTGAATATACAATGGGTACAATTAGAGAAATAATCTGTCTTCAACCACCCCCCCTGTGCACTATCCAGGATTGCACCTACTTTGGAGGTTGCTCCAAATTGCTCCATAAAGAAGCTGATAAAGATACCAAACCTGTCTTTTGATCAGACCTCAGTTACAACATTTGCCCTGCCTGCATGGCCATCATTTGAAGTCAACCCATTAATTATGGGCTGCCCAGGGAGGTGGTTGGGCCCCAATCCCTGGAGGTGTCCAGGGAAGGACTGAATGTGGCACTCAGTGCTCTGGGCTGGTGAGAATGTGGGGATCAGGCACAGCTTGGTCTCAGTGGTCTTGGAGTTCTTTTCCAACCTCAGGAATTCTGTGATTCTGTGGTTAATACTGTGCTTTTCTACTTTTGTAACCTCCCTCGCTTGCCTTTGCCTTTCCTGGTCTCTGGCATCACCATGGAGAGGTCATCAGTTGGTAGCTTTGGTTTTTTTTTTTTTACATACTGGCATGGAATTTCAACCCATAGACCTTTGGAACTCTTTCATGCAATTAAATATATATTAGTGCAGTCCACTGAATTATTGCTGTATCTCTGTTATCACAACATCATCTGAATTAACTTCTTTACCTTGAATTTCCCAGGTGCTTACGAAATTAATTTTATAATTTAAAAGCAGGCAGTTTGGTTTACCCATCTTAACTTCAGGCTTGGATTTTCTGTCTGCAGTAGAGGTAAATATTTATATATATTTATACATACAGATGTATATCTGTGTATATATATACACATATAGATATATACACACACACCCATATGTAGATGTATATACACACACATGATATACATAGAATATACATTTATTCATAGGATCCCGGAATGGTTTGAGTCGAGATGGACCTTAAAGATCATCCAGTTCCACCCCCTGTCATGGGCAGGGACGCCTTCCACTATCCCAAATTGCTTCAAGCCTCATCCAGCCTGGCCTTGAACACTCCCAAGGATTATTGATACCCCGAGCATGCTTGCATGCAGGATAGCAGTGCAATATTCAGGGGTTTAGGTGCAAGAATTAACAGACAAATTGCATCCCCAGCTACCAGCCGCGAATGCATAAAACCTGCCTTACAGAATGACTTCTGGGCCCTGAGGGATGCATGTGGAGTGGGGGTGCTGCTGGAGAGGGACACTCCGGGAGTTCTGCTGTGCCTTGGGAAGGGCAGTGGGTTGGGAAAGGCTCCCTGGAGAGCCTGGCCCAGAGCAGGGCAGGCAGAGCTGGAATCGAGCACAGACTGAGGCAGCCACGGAACGTCTGCACTGCTTGATCTCTGCAAAGCTTCTTCAAAGTCTGAGCAGGCAACAAGTTTCCTCTTGTTGTGTCCTGGCTGGATCTCACTCACAGACAGCACGCCACGATCCTCATCTTCCCTCGCCATCCCTCACTCCAGCAGCAGCTTTCCCGAGCCTCAGGCACCGCAAGCTCTGACTCATTTACTTAATATTCCTCTAATGAAACTGCCCAGAGCTCTGGACCTATTCTCCTCCAAAACAATCTTTCTCCTCCCTATTTCTCCACACCCTTTGCTTTCTTCTCAGCTCCAATCACATTCCTAATCAGACTTTAGCTGAGCTCCCCTGAGCAGACTTTCCCTTCCCTTTCCCAGCCAGAGCCCTCCCCTCGTGTCCTGCCAGCCCATCGGGATTGTGAGTGGCAGTGGAGGGACCAGGTGACCTTTAGAGCAAAGCCAGGAGGGAGAGAATCAAGCAGGAGTTTCTTCAGCCCTGGTGTGATGGGAAGAGGCGAGGGACATCCCGGTGTCCTTGGGTTTGGAGCAGGACTCCGGCTAGCTGGAAGCTCTGATTCCAGGGAATCCTTCACTATGCAGAGGAGCTGGGAAAAGCATAGGTGCTCCTTGCAGGAAGGATGGGAATGGCAGGAAAGGCTGAGAATGGGAAATCTCCCCCAGAGCTGTGTGCACTGGTTGGGTGGGCTGGAGGGCACTGGGATGAGCAGAGCCCCAGCCCAGGGGCTGCCACCAGACTCAGCTGTGGAAATTCTTGCCCAGCCTTGTTGAGGACCATGTTACCACTGTAATTCAAAGATGACAAGGTGCTAGTGTTCCTGGAGTCCTGATCTCGTGGTTTCATGACCTGAAATCCCAGGTAGCAGCCCCAGACTGCTTGAGGGAGACTGGCCAAGATGGTTTTTCTCTTTTTATGGAATCTGCATCTTTCATGATCTACATGAGGCACCTCCCAGGCATTTCCTGGAGGCTTTTCATGTCTCCTTCACGCAGCTGATATCCCAGGTATCATCTCCCAGAGCCTTTTCATCTCTGATTTAGACACTGAATATTTTGGGTAGCAGTCCCAGACTTCTCCAAGGACGTAATCTGAAATTATTTTTCTCCTTTCATGGAAACTACATCTTCCAGGCTGCGCTAGGCATCTCCTGGAGGGTTTTCACATCTCTAGGGAGCTGAGATCCCAGGCAGCAGCAGCCCTATACTCTTCCAAGGATGTACCCAAGGGTCTCTTTTTCTTTTGAAGGAAAATACATGGATCTGCTCCAGTTGGACTTCCCAGGATGGCACAGCTGAGTCAGGAGATGCTGGTGGGCCTGTGGTGTTACCTGTACTCAGGATGTAGAGATTGTCAGGGGGATTTTAAACCATTCTGAAAGATTTCTGCATTGTTGGTGTGGGGAGGGTTGTCTGTATTTGTTGTTTTACTGAATCTGAAGGACTTTGCTCCTCTTGGGAAGCAGATGGGGTTGATCCAGAGCAGGACTGGCTGCCCAGGGAATGATGTTTCTTCCTAGGGCTGGAAAACATGAAACCTGTGGACTTGGCTTCTCAAGCTCAGTGTTGATAAGCAAATTCCTTGCTCCTAATGAATATGTCCTGTCAGGATTTCTTTTTAAAAGCATTGCTGTGGCATCTGCAGAATGGCTGCATCCAGGGCAGAGGATTTGGTGGGGTATTGGTAAATATTAAGTAATAGGTGGGTGGATGGGCCAGCCTAGATCTGGGGTCATTATGTGGAGGATTTCTTCCTCCTGAGCAGCTCTGGAGGATGCACAGGGTGGTTCTGAGCAGCAGGAGAAAAGGATTTGGGGTTGAGTGGATGATGGGGCTGTCAAAGGGCGCATGGGGCAGGTGAGTGGGGAGATGATGGGGAGGTTTGGCTCTGCAGGAGGGGATTAGTGGGGTGAGGAGGACGAGGTCTGTCCAGGGGTGCAGATGGGAGGAGGAGTGGGGCCATTTCCCATGCACGAGCTGGAGGCTGGTGCTGCACAAGGCAAGGCAGGGACTGCTGAGTGTTGCTGGAACTGCAGACACAAAGCTCTCCTGCTCCTGCAGCCTGTACAGACAGGCCTGTGCTCCTCAAAGGAGGGATCGGATTCTTGCCCTCCGGGGCTTTCCAGCCAGCTCGCAGTTCAGAGGAGTCCTTTCTTTTCTCCTGCTGTTCACGCCCTGCAAAGAATTTTCTATCAACAAAAGAAATTGTTTTATAATCAACTTGATGTTCATCCCCAGTCCTGGGCTGTGAAAGGGGTTTCGAAGGACCGGGGAAATGGAGCCTGGAGGTTGTGGAAGCAGGGGACAGCAGCCAGTGGCACAGCCCTGCTGGGATGGGGTGGAGGAGTTTTGGGGACACTCCAGAGCCAGTGAAACTCCTGGGTGCAGCTCTGGGAGTGGGAGCAATTGGACAAAATGCCAGCAAAGGAATAATCCGTGGAAAGAAAGGGTTAGGGGATCCCCTGTGTGTGCCATGGTAGGCTGAGAAGACTTACTCCTGCAGCTTCTCTGGCTGGATCTAAAGTCTGTTGGGTGCTCCATGGCGTGAAAATCCTTGAAATCCTGATTGTAGCTCAGGTTGTACCTCATCCAGTAGGACCACATCAAACTCAGAACAATTTTCCTTAAACACTGTTGGTCATCATTCCAGGGAAAGATCAGTCCTGTTAAACTCTGCTTGATGGCAGCCCTGTGATGAACTTTCTCAGGTCAGGGTGGGCAAAAGAGCTGTTTTGAATTATCTGACCATGCCTCAGGCTTTTGGAAAGCAGCTCCTGTGTCCCTTTGCAGTACAAGCGTCCCTGCCTGGGTCTGTAGTTGTGGATCGGTATTTTTTAGAGAAGGATGGAAATATGGGCTGCCTCAGGAGCTGGACTCAGTTACCTGACTGGTTTTCTTGGCTTTCATGAATGTGTCCAGAAGCTGGTGAGTTTGGAAAGAAATTTTTTGTGGTTATGAAAGGCGGTTTTTAAATGTCAAAGTTGAAAGTACTTTTTTTAGTAAAAATAAAATCACCACCTAACCATCCCAAGCTGGCTGGGCACAAAACTGCCTGAGCGGCTGAGCTGAATCCATGGCATCTTCTGGAAGATTTTTTAGGGCTTTAAAAGCAGCCCCACGTTAGTGTTGTATCTCCCAGGCAGGAGCTCACACTGCCCGACACTGCAGCCTTTAAGTTGTTTGTATCCAAATTGTTTGGTTACTTAATTCTAAACCGACCACATCCCCATATTGGGAGGAATTGCCACATCATGGTACTCTGGAAGTGTCCTTTGGCACTTGATTTACAGCAGCTAAATAGCACTGGGGTCACTGGCCAGCTGGCCACCGAGCAGGAAACTGGATGACAACGAGAATAAATAGTTTTCCATGGAGCTGGAGTGTCTGACGGCGCTGGAAGCTGTGAGGATGGATCAGTCTCCAGGATATTAACCATGGAGATGGCTCTCAGTGGTTGCTGCCAGTGCTGATGGCCCTGGGAGCAAAAGGCACATGGATTCATCCACCCCATTGCCCACCGAGCTGATGAGCTGGGCTGGAGACGAGAGAGTGATTGATACAGCTGTACAGAAGCAGCGTCTCTGCAGGTTTCCAAAGAATGAGAAACAGCCATTCCTGGACAGATCTCTGGGAGAAGCAGCAGTGTTTGGGAATTCCCCAGCTCCCAGTAGCAGGAGTGATTGATGGCAGCTGGGAGATTGTGGGATTGGTACATGAGGAGTTGTGTTTGGCTGTCAGGCTGCCCACGCTGCGAGGGGAGCTGGTGATGAACGGCGCTGTCAGAGAATGGACATGAGGGATTGATCATGGAGCTGGAAGAGAGCTCAGGCCAAGAAGTGCAGGAAGGAGGGGCTGTGCCACTCCATCTCGATTAGATCCAGCAAGGAATGTCACTTCCAGGCTATTTCTTAGTATTAGAGGAGGACTTGAACGCTCCTGCAGGAAAAGTGCCACCCCCACTACCCCACAGCAGTTTGTCCAAGTTGACCTCAGTGGTTTCCTGCCAAAAATACCTGTGAACAATAATGACTTGTTAATGATTTATCCCTGTGTTCTCAAGTGCTGCACTGATTCCAAATACCACAGAAACCTATTGGGGCAGGCTCTAAGGTTTTGGCTACAATGGCTTTTTGTCCTTCCCCCATGACAGGGATGCTGGTTGCATGAGGGAACCAAGGGCTCAGTGTAACTGCACATTGTTCAGTGTGACTTTAAGGAATATTGCTGAGAAAAGCAACTGCATTGGATCAGGGGAGAAATCAACTGAGCTGTAAGGAAGGATTGTCCCTTGCAGAGTTTGCAGAGTCCTGAGCAGACACCAGCAGGTTCCCAGTGGTGCCAGCAAGTCACAACTGTAGAGAGTCTGCTCTCTGCAAAGAGCTGCAAATCCACGTTGTGTGGACCCAGCATGGCTCTGGAGATGGGATCCAGCACAACAAGCTCTCTCCTCCCCTGAGAGACGGGCACCTGCTATTTTCCCAGGCTATCAGTGCAGAGTATGGAGGTTTTACTGCACACAGGGGTGAGGTATGACACCAAAAAGCTGTTCTGTGTTTTTCCAGCATGGCTGTATAATAAACCCCCCTCAGCCATCCTACCTTGGGAGAGGGAGCACTGCAAGATGAGAAACAGCAGATAGAGAGGGAGAATCTGTGATTGCAACAAGCACCTCCACCCTGCAGAAGCAGGAGGAAAGGCAGTAGAGCCCAGGAACTAGAACCTGCATGAGTGAACTCAACATGTTCATGGCTCATTTTACACAACAAAGTGGAGTTTCAGTGCTGAGCAGCCGAAGCAGAAGCTCCAGGCAGTGCTTGATTCTTTCCCAGTGATCTTTCCCTGGCAAGGGCCAGTGTCACTGTTAAGAAAAAAGCAGAAACATGCAGAATTGACAGGTGCCAGTGGAGACTCCATGTCTCGTGTCTCCTCCTCTGCAGGAACCAGGGATGAGAGCAGGAGACTTCCCTCCTGTAGCCAGGAGTACTTTCTCCTTTCTGAACTTCTCCAGATGTCCTCATTATCCCAGCACTCATCCTCCTCTTGGATATCTGTCCCCTGTCACAGAGATATGGGTTGGCAAGGCCTGGATCCCCCAGCAGAGGTGATGCCACAGCTCACCTCCTTTCACTGTCCCAAACAAATGGGTTGTGAGTGGCTCCCTTCCCATTCCTTGGTGTAAAACAGCTGGTAGAGCTCAGTCATTTCAAAGGAATGTTTGGACAAATTATTGAGGGTCTTGAATGAAGACAGTGGGTAGAGCATCCACTGGATCTCACCCTGTTATTCCACTTCCTGCCCTGTTTGTCCATCACCCTGCACGTTCACTGCTCTGAGCTGCTCTGGACACAGCAGCAGCAGTGCCTGAAAATGGAAATTTCTCCACATTTGTGGCCTCTGTCTCTTGAGTCCTGGGGCAAGACCTGTGTCATCCCTGTCCCTAGGGGCCTCCACATGAAGACATGCCCTTTGGTGATGAATTCTGGAGTCTCCAGAGGCTCCCAAGAGGTTGGAATTAGTAAGAGCTTCATGCTTACTGCTTCAAGCTCCTCGCAGTGTGCCAGCTCACTTCACATTCAAATTCACATTTGAACGTCTGTGATACTGTGGAGCAACCTGGTCTAGTGGAAGTTGTCCCTGCCCATGTCAGGGGTGGAATGAAATGGTCTCCAAGGTTCCTTCCAATCCAAACCATTCTGGGATTTTGCGATCTTCGGTAGCTGAAATCCCCAGGATGCAGCAAGAATGGTAACACAGTTGACTCTTGGAAGATTCCTGTGAAATTATCTTCAGTCCAAGAAAAAGTATTTATGGACTTCTCTGAAATCCTTTGTGGAGATCAATTGCTTGGATTGTTGTGGAAGAAGTATACATGGGCCAAAAGGGAATGAGGTGTGTTTGTGAAATCCTTCAGGGTGTTCACCAGTCTGCTCCAGGTACATCCCCCAGATCAGTAACTCCAGTAATGCTGGAAAGGTATCCCAAGTGGAACATCAAGTGGAAAACCACTCTGTGAGTGGTCTCTGCCGGCTTGTGAGAGTCAGGTCACACATTCTCAGAATCCCAGAATGGTCAGGATGGAAGTGGTCACAGTGGGTCACCTGGTGCCACCTCCCTGCCCAGAGCACAGGATTGTGTCCAGATGGGTCTGGAATATCTCCACACCCTCTCTGGGCAGCCTGTTCAGGGTTTTGTCACTCCACAGGGGAGAAATTCTGCCACATATTCAGGTGGAGCATCCTGGGCATCAGTTTCTGCCGAGGTCACAGGGTTATGTCACTTTAGGGTCTGACCCCTTGTGCCTGTGCTGAAATTCTTGTTTCTGCTCAGCATCTGAAGACATCAGTGAAGGAAATTTCCAAGCAATTTCACTTTTGCTGTTTATACTGTTGCAGCCACGTGTGCCCAGGTGTTGCGTGGCCTCAAGAGGAGCAGTGAGTGCAGGCTGGAGGTGAGGCAGGAGTGTGACCCAGGCACCCCATCTTCGCTGCCTCCTGCAGCAGCAGATGAGCTCAGCATCCCCAGGAGCCCAGACCTGCATTCTCGGCATTCCTGCAGCTCCTTAGATGTCAGTGATGTCATCCATAGCAGCCAGGGAATTGCAGATCCCAGAGGGCCTGGACTCATGTCTTAGCAAGTAAGCGTAGGAGGAACCAATTTCTGTCATGTACTGCACTGTACCAGCAAGCTTGATTGAATCAAATCACAGCAAATGTATTTGCATCTACATTTCTGCTTCTGGAAACATAGCGACATCCAGCAAGAGAGACTCGTGTCCTCCACCAGCCTCTCTCTCATCCCTACTACAGAAAACTACATCTGAGCAATAAAACAGTGGGAATCCAGTGCAGAGTGAGATTGAAAAGCAAATAATTTATTCCTTTAGCTGTTCAATCTTTGTCCTTTTGCCCGGGACCTGCTGGCATCCAACATATCTCAAGACAAAACTGGCATGGCGTGAAGGCATCAGCCCTTCCCTGGAAAGCATCACTTGGAAACTCCATCTCTTGTCAGCCTGTGGAAGAGATGTGTTTGCATTTTTTTGTGCAGGACAAAATGGCTCGTTTTAGGAACACAGGAACAAAATTTTAATTGAAGTTTCATACCTTTATCACCTGGCTTTTTGTGCCAAGAGCTTTGGGATGATGGCAACCCAGTACTGAGCAGGCTCCTGGTAGGCATGGGATGCATCAATTCCTGCTGCTGGTGTAGCTGTGAGTTTGAAGCTCCGGGATGGACTGAAGCAGCATTTTTTAAACAATGGTTAGTGTTACCTTGAAGCCACGATAGCACAGTCTGCAGGTGGTCTAGTGAACAGCATTAAAAAGCATTTTACAGCCTAAAGTTTGGAGGTGAGGGAGACTGATGGACCACGAGACACGTTTCTATCTGAAATGAAGATCCTAATTTTTTTTTTCTAGCTATATTTAGGACGTTTCCTCTGACAGGACCTTTCAGGGGCAGAGCATGGTGCAGAGGTTAACTTCTGCTCTCGCTGAGCCTCCCCAGGTGGCTGTGGGTGCAGAACCATGGGTAGGACAGACCCTCCTCTGCAGCTGCGGAATTTCCTGCTCGGAAGCAGAGTTTGCTCTGCAGCCTCGGCGCTGCTTGAATGTGGCTCTGTGTTACTCAGCTGTAATTAGAGCAGCTTGCCAGTTCTTTATTTCATGCCTTCATTTCAGCGGGATTTCCAGACCTGGTGCAATTTGCCCCAAAGAGCTGGGGCTTGTTTTCTAGCCCAGATCTAGCCAGACCTTATACCTACACCTGCATTTCTCCAGCTACAAATAACAATGGAAGTGATTTTATCTAATCTCCCACCACCTGGTTTGTTCTTGTCCTCACTCTTAGGCATGAGGGTATTGAAAATGCTTTTGGCAGGAGGAGCTTTAAGCTGCATAACCACCGGCATTAGCACAACCACCCAGGCCATGTGTAAAGAGCCAGGGATGGATGGATGGATGGATGGATGGATGGATGGATGGATGGATGGATGGATGGCAGGCAGAGAGCTCATGCAGGGAGGGAAACCTGGACAGCCAGAGCTCCTGGGTTGTGTGGTGTCCTCTAAGAAAGCCTGGAAGGCAGCAGAGCAGAGCCACAGCTGATGTCCTGCAGGAGGAGCCCACTCTGGGCAGGGGGGGCTTCAGCGAGCTCTTGGGTGTTCTGCGTCTCTACGTGACTTGGCACCCAGATCCCAGGACACCTCTCCAGAGCAGATCTGTGACTTTCTAGCTTGGGTTTCACGACGGAGCGCCCAAGGCCCCTCCTCTACGCCGGCATTTCGGCGCTGCGCTTTGGAAGGACTCCAGGCCAGCAGTGAAGGGCTCTTTGATAATATCTGACGGGCGGGTAAGAATTTTGGGCAGCAGCCAAGGTACACATTGCCTGTAATCGTTAACTCGGTCTGTAAACAGTTCAAACGGCACTGAAGAGGCCGTCAGTTATTACATTAGGGAGAAGCCTTTCATGTGCCCGCGCAGGAGCCGGAGCAGCGCAGCGCCAGCCCCTGCGGAGCAGCTCTGGCTGCAGGGCTGCAGGCACGGCCTGGCCGTACAGCGAGTGCCGTGAGCGCCTGACCTTCAAACCCTCGGCGCTGCAGCAATAACTAAATCATTACTTTCCTTTTGTTCTGCACCTGGCTCGGCGGTGGAGCCCAGGGAGATGGAGGGGGAAGGGATCAGGCAGCGCTCCCCCCGGCGCCAGCCGTGGAGGTTCAGCAGGGCTGGCTCCTCCACCCCAAGCCCATCTCCTGCCTGCAGCTTTTCCTGGGGTGACTCCTCCATTCCAAGCCCATCTCCTGCCTGCAGCTTTCCCTCGGGTGACTCCTCCATTCCAAGCTCATCTCCTGCCTGCAGCTTTCCCTCGGGTGACTCCTCCACCCCAAGCCCATCTCCAGCCTGCGGCTTTTGCCTGGTGAGGAAAGCTCCTAACAGATGTTTCACTCGTGAATGAGTGAAGCTTCCCTGCACCGTTGCTGGTTGCTCCAGAAATGGCCACAATGGTGGTTCAGGGCCACGTCAGGGTCCTGCCATCTTCAGGCAATGCTGCTGCTGAGCTTCATCTTCAGGAGGGTTTTAGAGAGTTCCCCAGTCCACATTAACCTCTGCAGAGCACTTTGGTCTCTTTCCAGGAGCAGTTCAGCCCTCCTGGAGATGTGTGGTGCTTCAGAAGAAGCTGTTGCTTAATTTGCCCCAAAAGGAATTTTCTTGCCAGTCTTTGCTGTTCTAGATCTGCTGTCTCCCTTTTAGAACATCAAAAATGCTCTTTCTAGCATCACTTGTCAAGGTTTTAACTTTGAAACCCAGTGTAAATAGCTGGTGGTTGAGGAAGAGTGCGCAGCGTTTGCAGTGAAGTGCTCTGGGTTTGGGTGAGTCTCTGTATGTGGCCCATCAGTGAAGAGCTGCTTTCAGGGTCACAGCTGTCTCAGGTGCTTCACAGACCAGTTGTGGGAGTCCTTCTGTGTCTGTGTCACCGTACACTGTACAAGGGACAGTATTCTGTGCATGGTGAGCTGCCAGCACAGCTTGGGCTTTGCCAGTGCTTCGAGGGCTGCACAGGGACAAGACTTGTGTGAGTTTTGTGGGACAGCTTTAGCCTCCCAGCCACAGTGCAGAGGGTCATGTGAAAAAGGGTCTTCAAGTACGGAGATGGCTCTGCATGGGGACAGGCTGGGCCCTCCAAGGTGTGTGAGGTGAGCAGGTCAGCATGGGTTGGATGCTCTCCATGGGATTTGGGATCCAGACTGACTGCAGAGTGCTTGGAGGCAGAGGAGCATGAGCTGTTCTCCTGTGACTTGGGCCAGCTTGCCTTTACTTTCATTTGATGCTGTGAGTCAGGGCTGACCAGACAACCTCCCTTTGCCTTTGATACTCCAGCATGGATGTGTGGACCAGACAGAGACAATTTAACCAGACATTCTTATGGAACTTTGCTAGAGATTTCCTTGCCAGTACACACAATCCTCGTGGTGGCTGGGCCAGCAGAAGTGACACTTGTTTCCCTCATGTGAGACCTCTGCGTCCACAGGAGAGCAGACTTCAGCAGAGGGGTGTATGAGAGTTTTCTCCAACCCCATGGGAATCATTTAGGTTGGAAAAGTCCTCCAAGACCATTGAATCCAGCCTGTTCCAAATCCCCACCTTGTCCCCAGCCCAGAGCACTGAGTGCCACATCCAGGCCTTCCTTGGGCACCCCCAGGGATGGGGACTCCACCACCTCTCTGGACAGCCCCTGCCAATGCCTGACCACCCTCTCCAGGAAGAAGCTCCTCCTGATGTCCGATCTGACCCTCCCCTGGCACAGTTTGAGGCCATTTTCTCTTGTCCTGTCCCTTGTTGCCTGGAAGCAAAGCCCAACCTGGCTCTGAACTCCTTTCAGGGAGTTGCAGAGAGCAACAAAAAAGATCCACACTTCACCTAAGCCATCTAATCCTGCACGTGTGATAACCAAATAAACATCCCTCTTTGGTTCAGCACTGCTCTTTGTTGCTCACCAGCTTGGTAATGAAAAGGAGAGGGAAACACAGTCATTTCTTGATTAGGGACTGATTTGTTGTATCAAAGCCTCAGGCCTTGCTGACCCTTGGCTTGGGCTAAAGGTAGTGAAGCTCATAAGCACGAGTTAGGGTAAAGCACAGGAATATTGCACTGGCACCTTGTAGGTCCTTTGTCTCCTCTCCCACCTCTGGCCACTCCTTCAGGGGACTTGGATGGTTGTTGGAGGTGTTTGCACGTTGAGGTAGGACCTGAGTCTCTCTAAGAATAATGCATTTGTTATCAGTGAACGTGTTTGTCTGTGACTCACATGTGGGTAAGGTGTGTTTGCTGTTATAACAGCTCTTGAAACTTTATGCAGGTAAAATAAAAAGCCCCACATCCTGATGGCTGAGCTTCATGCCCAGGAGTCATGGAAATGGCAGTTTTTCCTTGGGCCTCTTGAAACACTCTGCCGTTCTTTTCCTTTTCCAACCAGCCATTTCCATCTTCTTCACGCCTAAAATCCACTTCATCTCCCTGCCTCGTCCCTCGTCCTTCTAGCAGTGTCCCACAGCACTTTCCAGCTCCACTGTTGCTGTGTTTCAGCCTCCTGGCAGCATCTCCTGTTCCTATGGCAGTGTCCTGTCATTTGTGCTGCTGTCTCTGTGAATGGTGTGGAACGGTCTGGGGGTAAGAGGGGCTTCTGTTGAGCTGATAAAGCTGGAGAGTTCAGGTAAACTGGGAAGAGCCTTTTACAGGAATAAAGACATTCACGCAGCATTAATCGCAGAATCACAGAATCATCGAGGTTGGAAAAGACCTCGAAGGCCATCAAGTCCAAACTGTGCCTGATCCCCATGTTGTCATGCAGCCCAGAGCACTGAGTGCCACCTCCAGTCCTCCTTCAGACACCTCCAGGGATGGGAACTCCATCACCACCCTGGGTAGCTCCTGCCAATGCCTTACATGCAGAAATGCTTACTAATACCCAATGTAAACCTCCCTTGGCACAACTTGGAGCTGTTTCCTCTTGTCCTGTCACTTATCTGGAAAAAGAGTCTGATCCCCACCTGGTTCCAACCTCCTGTGTCAGGCTGAGCTGTGGGGGAGGCTGGAAAGGAGGATCTGGTGACTGGGGCGTCCCAGCAGGGCAGTGTTGCCATGAGGAGCATTCCCTAGGAACTGAGAAGTGCACAGGGCCTGTTCCATCTTAGCCATGCAAGGTTCCTGGAGGTTTCCCTGGTGCCAGCAGCTGGGACAGTGCTCTGACACCTCTGGGAGATGCACAGCTGGCTCTCAGAGCTGGGACATCTACCCTGCTCCTTCCCACAGAAATCCCATCTCAGGTGCCCTGTGTCCACCTCCTCGTAGACCCAGCAGAGGATCTTGCCCAGTAATTCTCACTGCCAGGTCAGTGTTGCCAGCAGAAATGCAGAGGATGGTAGGAGAGCACTTCCATTTGCCTTTTGAAGCCTGCAAAGGAATATAAACCTTATTTAGCTCAGAGGCTCACTGACAATTCCAGCAGGGAAGAGGTGTCTTGAGGCAGACATATCCACAAAAACAGGATTGTCCATATCCTGCCTCAGGAGCTCATGCTGGGTGACAGTGACATGGCACAGCTGGGTGAAGCCAGCAGGGCAGTGGGCACTGGGTGTCTCCCGCAGACACGTGGACATGGCAGGACAATGTCCAAGATGCTCCATGGCCCCAGAGGTGCTCTTGTGGTGCCACAGGCTCCTGGCTCATCCCCTCACTGCTGCTTTGGCTGCAGCTCAGCTGTGAAGGAGCTTTTCCACAAGGCGTTTCATCCACTCCAGGCTGTGGCACCAGTGGCGCATGGAGAATGGGCCTGGCATGACCTGTGCTAGGGGAGGCCTTGCTATCCTGGGCAAAATCCTTGCTCCCATCTGCTGGAATGCCAGTGAGAGGGAAGGGAAGCTGGTGCTGGGACACAGCCTGGAGTCACAGCGCTGTCCCACAGATAAGGCAGCAGCTGGCTCTGCTGATGTTCTGGGGGCAGAGGCTCTCCTGGCTCTCTGGCACTGACCATGAATCCCAGCTTTATTCTGGAATTTGGTTCCTAGATGAAATATTCATGGCAAAAGTCTTCTAGTGGGTAGGAGAGCGTGCAGCCAATTGTGCTGCCTGGTGAGTGCAGAACTCTGTGCGTGCAGTTCCCTGTGCAGCCCCAAAATGTGCAGGGAGCAGGTGCTTCTCTAAAGCCCCCGACTGCAGCAGATCTTTGCATTTAACAGCTCTTCTTGGTGTTTTGATCTGTGAATTCTCCATATTTTTAATGAGTTTCTGTAGCTTTACCATTTCCTACCTGTACTAAGCTGAAGAGTTCTTGTTCCCTTAGTCACTTTTACAAAAATCTGTGTTTAAGATGGAGTGAGCAGGACTTCTTGGAATAGTCAAGTTGTTGACATACTGCAGCTTTATCTGGTAGATTTTCTTTTTTCATTTGTTTTTTTACAATAATTCCTGTTTGCTTTTTGACTTCTTTGGGTGATTCAACAACGGTTTCCATTGAACTCTCGACAGTGACTCCAGGCTCTTTCCTGTTCATTAACAGCTCACCTAAAGCTCATCCGTGTGTAAAATACCTGGATATATTTGTTCATATTCGCATTTTTTGACATCTTGTATCACTCCATCATTTAGTATAATGAGATCCTTTTCCAGACAGTTTTAATATTTTCCAACTTGGAATTTTATGTCTTACTGAAGAACTTGGTCATTTCACCACCCCTCTCATTTTTCCAGTGGTTTGTGAATATTTGGACGACACAGTTTGCCTTGGGACTGTCCTGGTGAGTTCATTGTAAAGGCTGCCCTGCTTATTTCTCTTTTTAGTTCTGAGGATTGTAGAACCATGGGATGGTTTGGGTTAGAAAGGACCTTAAAGCTCATCTCATCCCACCCCTGCCATGGCAGGGACACCTTTCACTGTCCCAGGCTGCTCCCAGCCCTGTCCAGCCTGGCCTTGGACACTGCCAGGGATCCAGGGGCAGCACAGCTTCTCTGGGCACCCTGTGCCAGGGCCTGCCCACCCTCACAGGGAACAATTCCTTCCCAATATCCCACCTACCCCTGCCCTCTGGCAGTGGGAAGCCATTCCCCCTTATCTTGTTCCTCCAGACCTTTGTCCAAAGTCCCTCTCCCTGAGCAGTACTGCGCAATATTCCATCGTCTTCCATAGCCTTGACCTTGTAGGAGAGGAGACACCAGAGTGTGGCAGTCATTGAATTGCCTTCATTCCCACACTCACTGACTGCTTTGAGGAGCCCTGTTGCTCTGTGAACCATCCCTTTCCTTTTCTCCATTAGTTCTTCTCTTCATTGGCCTGGTTTTTTAACCTGGCTTTTCTTTTTGGTAGGAAGGTCAGGATTATCTGCCAAATCTTCCATTCCCTGCATCGCTCTCAATTTCTTCAAATGCAGTTTGGTATTTGCTACCTGCAGTTTTTCTGGGACTGTGGTCAGTGTAGTGAAGAGTTTTGTCCAGGTTTTTTCTTGAGCCCTTTGGTGAACACTCTCTTTTCCTGCCACTTCAGATCAGATCAAGTTTTGATTCATCCCCCATGAAGGAAGCATGGGAAGTGCTCTGAGTTTCTTTACAGAGAAAACTGAGGACTTTCTCTGAGTCCTTTTTCAGCCCTTGTCCCTCAGGACTCCTTGGTGAACAACAAGGGGAGCCGAAATGTTTAAATAATCCCTGGGGAGAAAGGATTATCTTTTTTCGTGGGTATACTTGATTCAGTGAGAATAGGCTCAGACTGGAGCAAAATGGACTCCAGTGAGGCACTGGGATACACTGTGCAGTGTGGAGGAGAAGGGAGCCCTGGAGTGGGTGACGAGTCTGCCTTTTTGGAGATCTTGAAAACAGGTTGAGCAAGTGTCTCTGAGGAATGTTTTAGGTCTGGCTGATCTGCCTTCAGGCAGCAAAGTGGGCTAGATGACCTCTCAGGGTCGCCTTTTTTCCCTCCTGTTTTACACATAAAGCTCCCAAGTGGGAGTTGGGCACCTCTCCACGCCTGATTCCCCAGGACCTTTCCCTGTGTTTCTGCTGCTCAGTGCAGCCTGTGAGTGATGCTGGGAGGGACAGGTTGGTGTGAAGGTGGTGGGTCTAGTAGGAATAAAGTGGGAAAGATGGCAAGGAGGAGTTGAAAAAGTGAAATTCAGTATTGTAGGAGTGGCACAGTGGACAGAGAGAAGCCATTGGGTAAGGAAACAGGAAACCAAAAAGGTGATAGGAAGAAGATAGGGATGAGGAGGAGCTCTGCATCTTCCTTGAAGGGGTGACAGGAGGGATATGGTGACAGGGACAGATGGAGTGACAAGGCCAGAGGGTCACAGGTGGACAGTGTCTTACCAGGGCCAGGGTGTGGCCAGAGCTGCAGAGCTGAATCACCCAAGAGTGGGTCCAAACCCTGCCAGCTAATCCCTGCCCATCCTTGGGATCCCAGGAGCACAGAGCCAGCAGGGATTGTCCTGGGAGAAGGATCTGGTAGAGCAGCAGTGTGACTGCCACCAGGCAGGGAACCTCAGCTGGAACAGCCCTGTGGGTCCAGCAAAACAACCTCTGAGGTCCCTCTGCTGGCTGGGAGCCCCTGGGAGCAGGGAGTGGATCAGGGCTGTGGTGGGATTTAGGCAGCATGCATGAAACCACTCTGATTTTGGGTATGAACATACCACCTCTCTCCAGCAATGGGATTTTTTGTTTCCTAGCTCAGAAAAGGTGTGGTGAGGAGCTGGGCTGTGGCTGTGGCAGTCAGTGCTGCAGAGGTGCCCAGCTCAGCAGAGAGGGGATGCTCTGCCTCAGAGCCCATCTGCAGCCACAGGTCCAGGAGGGAACGAGGGATCCTGACTGCAGCCAGAGCCACACATGGGCACAAGTCCTCTGCACTGAGAAGTCTCATAATACTTTTTTTTCTGCATCACCCTTAGATTATTTTTCGAGTCTGCTCTTGTCCTGTGAGCATGATACGCAGCCAGAATCCCTCACTCATAATGCCAGGGAATAATCCCTCAGAATCATTCATAATGCCAGGGACCAGGTGGTGGAAGTGCCAAGAAATGCTGTTGTAGGATGTAGAAAATAAGATCCAGCTCTTGCTGCTGTGCTGCTGCTGGAGGAGATGCCTGTATAGCAACAAAGAGGAGAAGGAGCTGGTGGGAAGAGAGAGAAGAGGTGGTCTGGAGCAGAGATGAGTGGAGTGTGTGGCAGTGTTGGATGGGTCTGTATCCCTGCCACCCTGAGCTGCCCCTGGGCATTGCAGGGTGCTCAGAAAGCTCCCAGGCTCAGCCTCCAGCCTGGTCCATGTCTGGGGAGGAACCCAGCACAGAATAAGGAGGAGCCACCACTCTGCCACAGCTCCATGGACAGCTGCCCGCGTGGGAAGGGTCTCAGGTGCAGGGACCAGCGTTCCTCAGCAGGTCTTCTCCAGATTTATCAGCTGGGTCTTGCTCCAGAACAGCTGCCAGCATTTTCCATATGCTCCCCGTGCACATTTGGAGCTGCAGAAGCTTGGCCCATTGCTCATATTCCTGCTGTTCATCATTAATCCTGGAATCATGGAATGGTTTGGGTTGAAATGGACCTTAAAGCTCATCCAGTCCCACCTCCCTGCCATGGGCAGAGACACCTTCCACCAGACCAATGTTTCGACAAAAGGAAATGAACTTTTATTTTAAAATATTTAAAATTTCACCGAGATGTCTTGCTTTTACTTTCGTTTTAAGCAGTTCCAGACATGATTAGGAGTTGAATAGAAACAAAGCCACAGACGTTTGCACTAGATGTTAGAACTAGTTGGTCTCCATGCTGTGATTTTAGGATTTGATGATTTTAACTCGCTTTAATGGTTTTGCCAGACCTGTTCTTGTTTTGATGCCCAAGATTTGGTGCTACCAAAAGCAGCTGTGTGGCTTTGTGGTGCCTTCTGACTCTGCAGTGCCAGGTGCTTGTGGATGAGGGATTGCTGCTGGGTTGTATCACTGCACAGGCAGCAAAAATTCCCCCATCACTGCCAGCAGCATTCCTGGCACTTTTCTAATGAGTATAACCCTGGGATTGAGGGGAAATACCTGCCAACCACCATCCTGGGAAGCCCAGTGCCAGTGGGGTCAGTGGGGAGCAGCTGTGGGTCACAGAACTGTGGTCTCCAGCTCCACAGAGTCCAGCCAGGCTCTGGGGACACTGTGGTGGTGGCAGTGGCTGGGGTGACACCCAGCTTGGGCAATGATTGTTTTTTTGTGGCATTCTAAGCCTCACTGGCTCAGGCAGGGCCATGGGATGTAGCAGTGTTGTGGTGATGCCCAGCGACAGGGAGTCCTACACCTCTGGGCAGTGCAGAGAGTTTGCAGGGTGGGCTTGAGCCCCCTTTGCAGTGCTGAGCCCCAGGATCTGAGTGTCCCCTTGCTTTTGTCCCGCAGTCCCACCCTCTGTCCCTGTGCAACACCAGTGAGGATGAACACACGGAATCAGGATTCATCACCATCGTCAAGCTGGAGCAGCCGGATCGGGATCCCAACCCCTGCCTGTCCCTGGCTAACAAGGTAAGTGCAAAAATGGCACCAGCCTGGGAAGTGAAACCTGTGCTGCAGCCAAGAAAAGGGCAGGAGGAGGCAGCAAGGTAGGAAAGAGCTGTTGGGAAGTGGAGAAAAGGATGAGGACAAAGCAGGGTCCTTGGCAGAAGGGGTCCTTTGGGAGAGATGCTGTGCCAACCATCCCAAACACCCATCCCTCCACCTTTGGGACTGCCTGACTTTGTAAAAGGTCTGGAGTTCCCCCTAACCTGGCATGCTCAGACCTTACCCCAACATCCCACACTCTTTGCTGCCTGGCAGCCTCGTGCCCTCCTGTTTTACAGCCTCGTGTTGCTCCCTGGCCTGTGAGGGTATTTGTGTTTCTCTGTGTTCCTTGCCCTGTGGGAAAACATGGACACAGAAAATACCTTGTATGGCTCTGTTTCCAAAAATGATGCTGTAATACTTCACTGGATGAGGCGTGAGAGGAGTCAGTGCTGAGCAATGAGATAAATGCAGATCAGCTGAACTAGTGGTGGATCTTGACTGCTTAACAGCTCAGGCCCTGGGAGATCTCAGAGGTCCTTGGATCAGGTACCTCAGTGAAACAGCAGTTTCTGTGCCAAAAGCTGAGGTCACTGGTCCAGTTCTCTGGTAATAAGGAAGTCAGGTAGGAACGAGGGTCACTGTAAGCCTTAAAATCTTTGTGACTCTGATAAAGTTCCATGGATAAGGATGACATTGGCTTTTTCTTTTGATTGTCTCTGCACCAAATGTTGTGTTATTTTCCGCAAGCGTTGTACAAGCATGAAAACCCCCTCGTTTAGCTCTTCTTGGCTTTACCTGGATTGCCTTCAGGTGATTCCACCCTGTTGCCTTCTTCCTGCTGGTGGTGACGTGGTGGGGATGGGGACAGGGTCCTTCTCCATGTTCCCTGCAGCTTGGCTCAAGCAGGCAGGCAAAACCTGGACCCAGCACTTGCTCCTTGACAGCAGGAGGTTTTCACAGAGGCTGTGGCAACAAAAGCAAGGAAAGGGATGCGATGCCATGATGGATTTGCCATCCCAGGGTTGGCTCCCCCTGGCTCCATGGGGGAGTGCTCATCCCTTCCTGGGCTGCCCAGCCCAAATTTGGGTTGCTGCTGCTCTGCAGCTGGTGCCAGCTGTTGGCACAAGCCAGCGTGCTGGAGTTGTCAACCTGCTGTCGGTTCCCCCACACCTGCAAAATGTCCTGGGCCCACCTGGGCAGCTTGTGGCAGACATGAGGAAAAGGGCTGTGCAGGTGCCTCCAGCTCTACTGTGTCCATCCAGACGTGGCCATCACATGACAGTGGTGCCAGAATGCCCCAGGATGTTGGGGCAGGACAGCAGTGGCTGTTTGGTCAGTGCAGCTGCTGTGGAGGATCATGAATAAGAGAAAGGAGCAGCTGCAAAAGCCTATCTTCCATTTCAGAACCTTAAAAGGTTTCAAAACTTTGGGCATGTTGGATGGAGCTTGGAGCAGTCTGATCTAGTGGAAGGTGTCCCTGCTCATGGCCCGGGGTGGGATTGGGATGAGATGAGCTGCAAGGCCCTTTCCAGCCCAATCCATTCTGGGATTCCAACTGTTTCACTAGTTTTGTCCTTCATCTTTGAGACTGATCACAGCACTGTAAGCACTGATGTGTTACTGAGTCCAAGGATCAGCTGAGGAAGGTTGGCACAGGGGGGACAAGACACAGTGGATTGCTGCCCTGTGCTCACCCAGCTTGATCCCTTCTCCAGGACCACTACAGCCCCCAAAGCAAGCAAATCCTCTGCTTACCTGGTAGACTGACAGTTCACTGGCCATCCGTCATCTCTGCTCTGTTACCAAAGCCAAATTCAACACTGGATTTTGAGATCCAGTTGCCATCATGCAGGTATTCCTGCTCTCAGATTTCACCAAGGCAGGCTCACAGTTCTTCTCCCACAAGTAGGAGTAGTTTAGCCATGAAATCCAGCAGATGCTGCTTAAGCTGGCCACATCCCTGAGCCCTGCCTTGTATCTTGGATCCTTCACCCCCTGAAATTCCTGCTTGTCTGCCTCTCCATCCTTCTGAAGCCTCTGCCAAGCTCCTTCCCTCCAACATTGTACAGATCAGAGAATCCTAGAACGGTTGGGATTGGAAGGGACCTTAAACATCTCTTTCCAAGCCTCTGCCATGGGCAGGGATGCCAAGATCTCTTCCTCAAAATCCCAGACCATGCTCCTCCTTTGGAGCAGGGGTGTAGCTGTGGGATGTGGCTGGTGCTGGCTGGAGCAGGAGCCTCGTTTTCCTGGCAAGTGTGTCTTGGGACAGAGCTTTGCATGTGGAATTGCAGCACTTTATCAATGATGATAAAAATAGCCATGTGCAGAGTGTTATCACAACCTCTGCTTCAGCTGTCACCCAGCCAAGCCCTGAACACAGACAGCCCTGGCCAGCCCAGTGCAAGGAGAACTCCACCAGCCACCTGAGGCACTTCCCTGCTTCCTAAATTCTATCACTGCTTCATTAGCCAAAGCTAAAACCAGCAGGGAAGTCGTTGGAGGAGAGAAAGACATGGGAAGGACCTCTGGAATCGATTCAAATTGATTTTTTTTTTTCTTTCTGATCATAATTTGTAAATTTTTTTTGGAGGATTTTTTTTTTATTTCCGAGTGAACCAGTGGTTGCAAGTCTGGTTGACAGACTGCTGAAACCTCCAAAATCATCCTGTAAATACATATTTGCACCAGAAGTGTTTCAGTCCTCAAAGAGGGAGCTCAGCTGGGCCACGTGGCTGAAGAGATCCTGCACAAAGACAGCAAGCACTGAGATGATTGTAGCAAGCAGATTGTGAAAGGCTTGAACAGAATCATAGAATATCCTGAGTTGTAGAAGACCCACAAGGATCATGGAGTTCAGGTCCTGTTCCTCCACAGACACCCCAAATCGCACCCTGCGCATCCCTGGCACTGCTGTCCAAACACTCCTGGAGCTCTGGCAGCCTTGAGAGGGGGAAGAACCTCTCCCTGAAATCCAACCTGACCCTCCCCGATACAGCACTAGCCATTCCCTGGGCCCTGTCCCTGGTCACCAGGAGCCGTGTCCTTTGCTACAGGAATCAGAAAGACGTTGGGAGAAGTCACTTGTCCAGTCTCAGTTGTTCATTGCCCCACAGTCAGTGTCTTCAGCAGGATAAAATCTTTGTAGAGCTGTTTGTTGTTCATCAAAGCCTGACTGACAGGTGGAAGTCACTTCCCGAAAGTCCTCTTCAGTGCTAACAAACACCGAGGCTCCTTCAATCCGAGGCAGTTCCCCAGTCTCTGATCCCCGTCCCAAGCCTTGATCCCACTTTTCCAGCTTCTCCCTGAGTGTCAAACCCTATCAGCAACTCAGAGCTTCCACTGCTGCCTCTTCCCGACCATCTGCAGCTCCATTCACACCTCTGTCTCCAAAGCCAGGTGCCCGGCGCTGCCCTGGGAGTGAGGGATGGAGCTGATCCCACGTGGCCGTGCTGGGAATGCCTCATCCCTGGGCTCTGCAGGCTCGGGAATGCCTCATTCCTGGGCTCTGCAGGCTCGGGAATGCCTCATTCCTGGGCTCTGCAGGCTCGGGAATGCCTCATCCCTGGGCTCTGCAGGCTCCCTGCATTCACTGGCACAGCTGGGAAGGGCGGCAGTGCCCTGTGGCCCCCGAGCCCATGCAGCTCCTGTTTGCTCAGGACGCACAGATCAAAGGGCTCCGCCTGAGCAGCCAGCCCAGCCCAGGCTGTGCTCACGTTCCATCTCCCGAGGCTGCCTGCGAGGAGCTGGGTGACCCGCGAGGTCCCGGCTGTGTTACCTCACCGAGGTGGCATGTGTGCTCGGCTGGGTGGGTCGCTGGGCTGTCCCTCCCCGCTGGGAAAGCCATCACACTGCTAATCCTAGAGCAGAGCCCTGGCTCCACCTGAGCTGCTCCCTGATGAGCAGGGAGAGCCAGGCAGAGCAGCCTGTGTGGGATTCAGGCTCTCTGACAGCCCTGGTGCTGCCAGGTGACAGGTGGGGACCTGCAGAGGTTTTTGCTGTCCCGGGAGGTCAGCAGGGATTTGCACATCCCTCCCCAGCAAATCCAGCTCTGAAGCAAAGGAGCACCTGGCACATGGACAGCTGGGCAATGGTTAGGTTTGTGTGTTGCTGTGACTGCAAGGCCACCAGCTAGTTCATTTTCACAGCTATGGGAAGAAACCATCCCTGAGCCACAGGGCTTTAGCAGGAGCAGGCACTGCAGCCCAGTGCAAGCTCAGGAACCAAGATGGGCACAGTTTCTTCAATCCAAGCTGGTGCTTCTCTCTCCTGGGAAGAGCCCAGGAGGCAGGCACGGATCCAGTAGCAGGTGTGGATACAGGTTACAGTACAAAATGTCCACTGAAGCTTCTGTTGTTTTGGACAGGCAAAGCTGGCAGGGGAGCGTGGAGCCCGTGCGATCCTTTTCGACATCACCGATGATGAAAGTGCTGCTGATCAGGTACAGACCCCAGTGTGCTCCTGTCCCATCCTGAAATGTGCTCAGGGCGGGACCCTCCCGCCACCAGTGGGAGATCCCAGGAGGATACTGCTCGTGTTGGCTGTTGGCTCTTATCCCACACACAGACACTCTCCATGGCACACCAGTCTTAAAAGACATTGTCTGGTCGATTGAGCTTTTCTGCCAGGAGCTTGATGCTTCCTCTTGAGAAGTCACATCCCATCTAGTGCAGACAGCCCAGTACCTCAAGGGAAAGGTGATTTCTCAAGTTTTCAATCCAAAGTCACAGCTCCCTGCTTTGCTGTTGGTGCAGGTTTAATCCTGGTTTAGACACCTCCAGAGGTCCCTTTTGCCAGCACTGCTGTCATCTCTGGAAGGGAATCAGTTCCCTATCCAGATAATCCAGGGATATGAAAAACATCCAGCTTTAGGCAGAGAACAGACCAGGGAGCTGGTGCCTGAGCTTATCCAAATCCTGGGCTGATTCCTTGCTGGATCCATCCCTCATGGCTCTTTCATGCACTTACAATTAAATTTCTGGTGCCAGAGAAACACAGCAGCAAATGCAGATCCATGAGGTGATGCCAAGGTTGCTCAGATCCCAGTCTCTGATCCCTACCCCAAACCTCAGCTCCCACTTTTCCAGGTTTCCCATTTGGTCCGCCAAAGCCAAGAGTGTCAAAAACCTATCAACAACTCAGAGCCTTCAGCGTTGCCCCAAGAGCTTCTGCACGGGGGCTTGAAAGGAGCTCGGGACACCAAGCAGTGTCCAGTTGTGCATACCCAGCAGGGAAAATGAAGAAATCCATGCTGGAAAATGGGTAAAAGAGAAGCTTCCATCTGATTCATCATGGAGGGATAGTTGCTGCCAGGTGACGCAGCCAGTCTCTGAAGTGTTGCAAGAAGCATCACGAGGAGCAGACATGCCTGGGGGGCAGGAGTCATCCTTGTTTCAGGCTGTTCTGGATCAGCTCTCACTGTGTTTGTTTCTTTGCAGCTGAGGAAGCCCAGAGGCCTGAGCCAGCCCGTGGTCCTGATCAGGGGCCACGACGCTGAGCTCCTCATGGGTGTTGTGAACAAGAACAGAGAGGCCCACGTGAAGATAGAGGTCAAGGAGCCACCAGCCTGGGTGAGAGACACACCATTCCCACTGCCTCCTGTATCCTCCCTCCCATCCTGCTGGGCTTTCCCAGAGAGGCTGAGCTTTCCTCCTCAGCGATGGAGATCACAGCCTGTTGCAGGAGTTGTCTGTAGCATTCAGACCTGCTGCAGGTAAAGGCTCAAAAGCACTTTCTGCTTATTTAGGTTCCTTTGCTTTAATAGTGTTGCAGAGGTGACAGGATTGTCACCTTGGTCTAACTGTCTCTTCAAGTTAGACCAAGCCTTGATTTTCTCATCTTGTGCTACCTTAGACCACGGTCTCAAGGGAGCTGAGATGCTGCAAGACAGATATTCCATTCTTGGTGGCACGTGCAGAAAAGATTGAGCCCTTTTTTCTTTTAGCTGTAAAGAGCAAAGAGGAGGAGCTTGGCCAAGGATCATATTTTCCAAGGCTGATGGTTCCGAAGAGATCAAGATTCCCCTACCTAGACTCCAATTCCCACCCCTGCCTAGCCTCTTAATTCCCACTGAGAGTAATTTCCACACAAGAGTAATTTCTGTCCTGTTCTATCCAACAGCCAGACTACGACGTGTGGATTCTTCTCACGGTGGTCAGCACTGTGGTCGTCATCATTTTGATTTTTGTTGTCCGCACAAAGTGCCAGCTGAACAGGACTCAGGTAGGGAACTCATGGAGCAGACATGTCTGAGCAAACAGAAATACAGGAAAATACTGTTTGGGAGGGAAAAGGGGCAGATGGTGATAGGACAAGGGAGAATGGTTTTAGAGGAGAGATTTAGATTAGATGTAGGAAGAAATTCTTCCCTGGGAGAGTGGTGAGGCCCTGGCACAGGTGCCCAGAGAAGCTGTGGCTGCCCTATTCCTGGAAGTGTCCAAGGCCAGGCTGGATTGGGATTGGGACAACCTGGTCTACTGGAAGGTGTCCCTGCCCATGGCAAGGGAGTGGAGTAACATGAGCTTCTAAGGTCCCTTCTAATACAAACCTTTCCAGAATTCTGTGATTGTATGATTTAGTATACTTAATAGAAATTTACAAATTATCTTCCCAGAGTCAGATGTGCTTCCAGGGTTGAGAATACCCCATTTGTCCTATAGAGGGACATCCTTTGGGGTCAAAAATTCAGCACTGCAAGTGATTTTGAATGTTCAGGGCCATATGTCTCCTGCTGGTGACAAAGGCTACTCTGGCCGAGTCAACTTAGACAGAAAGTCACCTCTGCAAATGAGTATTGTCCCCAGATTCCTGATAATCCCATTTTGAAGACGGGAGGGCAGAGTAAGGCTGCAGCTCTCCTCAAGCCCCTTCTGTCTCCACAGGACTCGGTGCAGCAGCAGACCCTGCAGGCCATCGGGCAATTGGCCACGCGCCGCTACCAGCCCCGAGCCCGGCCAGCCCCGCGCTGGGACTCGGCCAGCAGCTGCAGCTCAGCCCCTGTCTGTGCCATCTGCCTCGAGGAGTTCAGCGAGGGGCAGGTAGGGTTTTGGGGCAGGTGGGGTTTTGGGCAGGTAGGGTTGGGGCAGGTAGGGTTTTGGGGCAGGTAGGGTTGGGGCAGGGCTGCCGGCAGTCACACCCTGGCTTCCAGGCAGGTGGGTCAGCAGTGGGAGCTGAGCATGGCAGGAGCTGGAGGCCCATGGGTCACTTCCTTCTGAACTCCTGAGCATTGGAATGGGGCTGTGTCCCTGGAGGTGTGCCTGCCCCTGGGCTGTAAAGCCTCTGCTGAAGCTGTGTCTCCAGACAGGTGTCCAGCTGTGGCTGTAGGGTAGAATGCCCATAAAATGCCCATGTTGAAACAATGGGACAAAAGGGGGGGTTGCTGCTCCAGAGCACCCAGCCTGAAATCTCCCTATTTCTGAGGGCTTGCACCTTTCTGGACGTTCACAGAGCAGAACCAGAGCAGCCTCCTCCATGCACAGCTGGGCTGCAGATCCCTCACTGTTAGCCATCTGTCCATCCTTCCAAACTTGCTTCCATCAAGAAGGACCCATCCAGGTCTTGGAAAATGGTTCTCCTTGCTCATCCTTCTCCTCTCCACTTCTCTCTAGGAACTGCGGATCATCTCGTGCTCCCACGAGTTCCATCGGGAGTGTGTTGACCCTTGGCTGCAGCAACACCACACGTGTCCACTTTGCATGTTCAATATTCTTGGTAGGGCTCAAACACAGCATTTCCTGGCTGGGGACAGGGTTGGGTGCAGGGTTGTGCCCAGGAGCTTCAGGTACCCTTGGGAGATGGATCAGCAGGTCCTTGTGTCCCTGTGCACAGAGTGGACAGTCCCTGCATGGAGAGCAGTCCTTTGCCTGTGAGCCCCTTAGGGTACAGTGAGGTGACGGGCTAGGTTTGGGACCTGCACCAAGAGGGGGGATTCCAGTCCTGTGGCCTGTGGGGAAGGGAAGGTGGGATTTAGGGGTCAGGGCAGCAGGGAGAGCACTGAGTGTACAGGACCATCAGGCTGGTTTGGTGGTGGCAGTGAGGAGTTGCCAGGCATAGGTGGGATGTGGGGCTGTGGTGGGAGGGCAGTGGAGCATCAGTGCCGGGGTTGCTTCAGGTGGGCTGTGGGATGTGTGCTGCATACTCCCTTCTCTCTCCACAGCCAGAGACTCAGGAGACCAAGCCACGGCCGCCAGCTCCAGGCTGGTCCCTCACGACATGGAGCCTGGACGGCGACTCCACCTTTTCCGCCAGCATCCCGGACATGCCCTTTACCACCTCCCACACGCGTATCCTCAGAGGAACCTCAGGAGCTTTCCTCCGGAGCCACCCCATGGCAACCCCTTCTTCCACTCTCCAGAGCTGTCCCAGCTGGATTTTGGCACCATCCACTACATGCCCTACAGACCGGCCACCTCCCTGCTGGCCTGTGGCCACGCGGCCCCGCTGGCCGCGGGCTTGCTGGGGCAGCAGCACCCCAACCCCTCAGCGTGCGGGCAGGCGCTGGCACCCCACAGGACGTGTCCCCTGCAGCCCCAGCCCCCCTGCCTGGCGCCCAAGGCGGCCCTGGCACAGAAGCAGCACCGCGCGCCCGCCCTGCGCCGGGGCTTTGCCCACGGGCACCAGCACAACAGCAGCGGCTCCGGGGAGAGCTATCTCACGGAGCACAGCGGGTACCTGGCCGACGGGCCGGGCAGCGACTCCAGCTCGGGGCCCTGCCACGGCTCCTCCAGTGACTCCATGCTGAACTGCACGGACGTCAGCCTGCAGGGCATCCACGGCAGCTGCTCCACCTTCCGCAGCTCGCTCAGCAGCGACTACGATCCCTTCGTGTACTGCAGCTCCGAGGGCCCTGCCACGGACCATGGCCAGGAGCAGCTGCGGCCGCCCAGGGACAGGCGACCCCGCTCCTTGGACCTTATGGTGCCCGGGGGGGCTGCTCCTGCCAAGCCCCAGGTGCTCAGCCACGTCCACTACCACCACCACCAGCACCACCACTACAGACGGGACGCGGAGTGTCTCCCCGGGCGGACCGGGCAGGGGCTGGGGCCGCGCAAATCCCGCTACTCCGGGGCCAAGGTTGCCTTCCACAGTGCTCGGACACAAAAGAGGACTGAGAAAAGCCATCACTCTCAGCAGCCTCTGGAAAGCAGCACCGTGCTGCAGGAGGCAGCTCCGGCAGGACAGCCAGCCTGTCCCCAGGAAGGCCGGGAGCCCCCTCATGCCCCCTCCACTTCTCCAAACAGGTTGGACTTCAGTGTAGATGCCAACAGACAATCGGGAGCAGCTGGCACAGCCGCTGTCCCGCTGCTCCCCAGACACAGCTTACAGAGCCGGCATCACCGAAGGAAAAGAAAGTGTCCCCTGGAGCCTGACCCCGCTCTCCTGCCCAAGGACTCAGCTGAGCCCAGAGCCTGTGACGCTCACCTTCCTCCCAGCCACCCCTCTGGCTACCGCTGCTCTCCCGAAGTCCAGCCCCTGATCCCAAGCGCTCCCCTGCCCAGCGGCTCCCGGCCACTCTGGAAGTGTTTAGTGCTGCAGTCCAGCTCCGAGATGAGGAAGCAGGAGGAGGTGTTGTCAGGACGGGAGGGAAACCGCTCAGTTCCTGCAGATTTCTCAGGGACAGGCACCCCCAGACACAGTCTGAGTGTCCGCCTTCACTGCCCTTCTCAGAAGGGTGGTCAGGGTAAGTCTGGCCTTTGCCTCTCCTGGCAGAGAGCAGGTGAATGAGGGGGTTTGCTGAAGGAACTCTGGCTGCCAGGACACCTGGTACCTTCCTGATGGGCTTTCCTACAGGAGCACTGACTGCAGGAGCATTCCAGAGCTCACCTGGGAGGGTGATGGCCCGAATGACAGGCAAACGTGTTAAAGAGTGCACCAAACCCTAAAGTACTGCAACTGAGAAATAAGTTGGCTAATTTTAACTAAACATCTCTAGCAGCTGGAATATCTCCCAAAGGAAGGGGTGGGACCATGTTTCTCGGTGTCCTTGCACCAGTCTGGGTGTCTCACTGGCAGAGTTGTTATCATGAAGGCTTTTTGGGCTCCAGTTGTTTTAGCCAAGCCCAGCTAACTGGAATCAATGAGGAAGGAAGTGTGTGTGGCCAGGGGTAGTAGAACAGACTAAATGAGTTGCTGGATTTGCACATCCCTCATTTCTCACCTGCCTCTGTTGCGTGGGAGTTGCTTTTTAGTGTCTTTTGGAAATCAGATGTAATTAAAGTTTGGCCCTTTGCCTAACTGCTGCACGTCTCTTACAAAGAGAGGGAAAATGCCTTTGAGACGAGGCTCTTTGAAAGAACCTGAGTTTAGCTCCCAGGTCCTCTGAAGGCAGCAACCTGCGAGTCAGCAGGGGCAGGTGCTGGCTGGGAGCAGAGGCTGGCTCCCTTCCTCACCTTGCCACTGACTCATTGCAGCTCCTCAGGCAAATCCTTTTGATTTAGGTACCAAACACAGATCTGGCTGTCTAATTTCTGTTAAAACACTGGCCTTAAACTCGTGACTCACTGTGCCCATTGTGCCGCAGAGATAATAACTTCCTCCCGGTGCTATCCAGCCCCACCCCACGCCCAGGCTCCCGGTGCCACGGAGGCAGCGAGGCAGGGGAGGCTGGATGGGCACAGACCTGGCTCCCCGTAGCCCTCCGGCCTCCCAGACTGCCAGGAACAGATATTTTTCCCAGGCACAGAAGTGCCTGACACTGCAGATAGGCGATAGGGAGGTTCTTCCGAGGCCTGGAGGGATGCTGGTGTTTGGAGAGATAAGGAGGCATCAGGGCAGAGATGTCTCTTGTTGCAGGGAGCTCTGAGTGCTGATGGAGAGAGCCTTCCTGGCTCAGGGCAGGCTGCTCAGGGCTTGCTTTGAGCTCCCAGATGCGCCTGGGAGGGTCCAAGAACAGCAGTTTGTGCACCTAACACAGGGTGCTGGGCACCAAGGTCTGTGCTCGGATGCTTCTGTCTCTTTGGAAATGGTCCCAGTGGCCCCAGTCATGCCCACCTCCTGATGGCTCTCTGACCCCCACCCAGAGCCAGTGCCAGCTGCTTTGCCAAGCACACCAGGCTNCCTTCCCCTAGAAGGACCACTTTATCTGGAAATGCTGTGGATCTGTGTTTACTGCAGTAGCTTCTGTGGATGCTTTCAGGGCCAGCCAGAGAGTCAGAATTCCCTTGCAAGATTGAGAGAATACATAGATTTAGGATTCAACTTTATTAGGAGCACAGGACAGAGCAGAGAGCTTGTGCAGGGCTTAGGCAGAAAAGCCACCAAGCTGAAAACACATTGGTTGACATAACACATCCTCTGAGTTATAACCACATTGGTTCTTTATCTTGGGAAAGGTATAAATCAATAGCGAAAAAGTGAAAAAGAGCAAAGAATAATCTCAATACTGTGCAAGCAGGACACAAAACACAGACAAGGAGACCAAGGAAAAATGCATCTCTGCCTCCAGATAAATGGCATAAGGCTAAAAATATAAGTGGATGAATTAGAAAGCCCAGCTTTAAATTAAAGTTTTGACATAAACTTTTCAGAAACCCAGTTTAAAAGAAAAGCAAACAGTGGGACCCTGTAATTCCTAGGTGAAATTACAGAGAGGAGAAGAGTGTGTCTCTTCTGGTGGCATGGGAGGGACACTGCACTAAGGAGCATGTAAAGTCCAATGACATGTGACACAAAAGTCCCCAACTGCCCCTAAGTAGAAGGAGGGTGGCATTAGGGCTATAACAGTGCGTCAGGACAGGCTGCAAAAAGGAGCCTGCATAGACAGGAGAGTCTTGTGAGAATATTGCTAAAGGAAGCAGTCACTAAGATGCTTTTGGGCACGGAGATAATTTACAGCCCCAGAAAAGGGCTGGCCAAGCAGCAGGGCAGGGAGGGCACTCAGAAGTTGTTCTTCCAAAGCCAAGGTGTGGCTGGAGAAGGAAATCAGAACAGAGCTGAATGCCAAGTGAAATGCAGAGCCATGGAGAGGCAGGCCAGGGAATATTTCAGTGAACAGCCAGTGAAAAACAGACTATTAATGCAAACATTTTCAGTTCCATCAGAAGGGAGAAGGCTGCCTGAAGCTCTGCAGATCCAGGGAGTAACAAGTCTGAGGGATGTTCAAGGGCTGTAGAGCAGAAGAGCAAATTGATTTATTGCATTAGTGATCACTGTGGGAGTGCTCGGGGAGGTTCTCACCTGGCACAGCTCTGTTCAAGGCAGGGGGGCAGGATCCCTCATGAATCAAATCACCAGTTTGAGCACTTCTGAAATACACTGGAGAGGAACAAATTGCCAGGGGTACAGATCACCCACTGGGCATCCTGCAGGCTTCAAGCACAAAGCTGATAAATCCTGAACGTGGACTGCAATCTCTTATCCATGCCCAGAGCCAGGAGGAAGAGCTGAGGGCAATATCAGCTGGAAATAGCTGAAGCCACAACAGTGAGCCTGACTTTCCAGCCAAAGCAGATTGTTAAAAATTCAAATACAGGGTCTGACTTGTAGGCACATGGCTGAATGTGAAAACCAGGGGAGGAGGCAGCCCAGCTTTTGTAGGGAGGGATAACACCTGGTAGATCTTTTAGGGGAAGGAAACTCTGAAAGGTTAAAAGGGAAGGTGCTCTCACAGGTAAATAACTCACTGAAAAATAGGAGACAGAGTGCAGACTTAATGGAGGGAAATTACTCAGAAAAGGAGAAAAGTAGAGTTCTCCAACTGTCTGCACCTTTCAGCAAGCTCATAAATATCCTGGACAAGGAGAAGAGATAGCAAAGTGTATAACATATAAAATCCATCAGGATGTCAGTGTTAAAACTGGATACAGAGTGTTACAGGAGGATCTCCTGCTGCTGAGCTATCAGGTAAAAGAGTGGTGGGTGAAATACCCTGGAAGTAGCACAAAATGCCACACGAGCAGAGCCACTTCTAAGTAAAAATCACATTATTACTGTCATTTTTATACTGTGATTACTGTTATTCTTAGCTGGCTGGGAACTATGTGGGACAAGCAGAAAGTACCTTTATGCAGCTGTGTAAGCCTGTGGTGATATCACAGCTCCTGATCACCAAAAAGGGTGGAAAAAGAAAGGGAAATCAGGCTTGGGAGAAGGGCAGAATGGTATCTGGTACAATCCCAGCAGTGTTGTGTTTTTTTTTTTTTTGAGAAAACAGAAAGAATAGTGAGACTTTCATGTGGGAAAAAAGTGATTAGCAGAGGATATGAAAGAGAGGATATGAAATTAGGAGAGCAGAGGAGAAGGCAGATAAGAGAGTACTTAGAACAAAGTAAGTGATGGCATCAAACGGGAGCCAGAAGCTTTAAAACACCCAAAAGGCAACACATGGTGTGTAGTGAAACTGGTGCTGGTTGCCCAGGGGATGTAGATGCCAGAAGTAAAATGGTTTTGAGAGCCCAGATCAAGAGGTAGCAAATGCAGAGATGCAAATCCACCCTCCGGCTCAGGAAGTCCCTAAACCAGGGCTTCCAGAAGCTGCTGGTGCTCCTGTGGGATGCAGCACCCTCCAGGTGTGTGCTTACCTCGCCCAGCTCCCAGGTGAGGCTGAATCTTGGTCCACAGCCCCTGGAGAAATTCCATTTGTGCAGGCAGTGCCATGCGCTGGCATCCTAGGGAATAACGCTGTGGATGATCCTAAAGAGCCGTGCATAATCTTGGAGTTCATGGCTCTTCCTTGAGCACCTCCATCAGCCTTTCTTGGGGGGCTTTGCATAAAGGGGCATCCCTGACTCTTCTCTTGCCTGGGAGAAGCCACACCTGGGAGTTGTGTCTCTGGAGAATCAATCCTGGAGCAATGCTGAATGGATCCTCCTAAGGGAAGTCAGGCAACTGGCAGTGAGTTCCAGCTGGATGGCTTCCTGAACCGCCCCGGCACGCCCGGAAAGCATCCCAGAACAGCCAGATTACTCCAGCACAGGCTGATGAAATCTCTTGATTTCTCTCCCTGGGAAATCTCACCTCCTGCAGCGCTCTCGGCGTCCTCCCCCTCTCCTCCCTCCTGCTCATCCTGAGTCCCTTTCATGTCACGTCTTTGATCTTTAATAGGGAGGGGAAAAGGGAGTAGAGAGCAGAAAAAGACCACCCTTAAAACCTAACAGCCAAAGAACACAATTTCTGTGGCGTCATCAAGGTGTGCTCCAGGTTATTGTCCTGCCATGGCCAGTCCAGCAGCCAAGCTTCTCCCACATCTCCCAGTTCATGAACTTTTTTTTAGCACAAGCAGGGGACACATGCAGGCACAGCTTTCAGAAAATTTTAGTAATGCTGTTTGAGACTGAAGGCATACAGAAGGATTGAAGCTGGACAGTCTCTTTTTGAGTTGCACACAAGGGAAGCAGTTGGAAATGGCTTATTCCACATTGTGACTCAAGTCACAAATGCAAGATACGCTCAAGCTCTGTTTTCAGGTGCTATGGCCATGCCTGCACACGTGTGTGTGTGTGTGTGTGTGTGCGCGCAACACCATGTGCATTCATTTTCCCATGTTGATTAGCTACGTTTTTTCAAGCAGAATCTCATTTGTTTGCTTTCTTCCCACATATTTAATTTTCAAGGCTTTGCTCCTACAGCTGGTGATACATAACCAACAAGAATTTGTTGCGACTGTTCAGAAAAGTTGTTTTAAATTGCCCTCTATGAATATGTGGGCATTTCTTTCCTTTGATGTCAGGAACATTCAGGAAAAGGGAAATAGGAAAAATAATGTCTATATGCCTGGGCTATGCTGATCTTGTGTAAGAGCTCTGGGCAGGCTTGAGAGACATCTGGGAAGGGACTGTGGTGTGTTTGACAACAGGCAGTGACTTAGAGAGAAAGGGGCTGTCTGGAGCAGTGACTTGGGTGCACCTTTTTAGGCAGCCCTTTTGTTGGATGGTTCCAGCTCAGCTCCTGCCTGTCAATAATTCTCCAGGTGGAAGGGGCTGGGGAAGAGCCTAAGCCTCTGAGCTGGACTCAAAAGCAATTTGTGCAACCTCTCAAACACCGTGCAACGTGTGTCATTCCTGTCTTGCATCACTACTCTCTGCTCTTATTGCCTAGAGTTTCTGTTGCACCCTGGCTCTGTGGCATATGAATCTCTGTTATTTTCTGTTCCTAATAATTTTTCAATCAGCTGTACAGGTTTTCTCAAAGAGCAAACATCAAAAGGTCTCAAAAGCAAACAGTGATGTTTGAAGTGATGTGAATCCTGGGGTGCCCTTAGCCTGCCTCTTCTGAAATATTTAAGGAGTAGCTTGATGTCTTATCTTTAGATTTTATTGTACTTCACCTTAGAGGAATAAACTGGTTGGGAGGTGGCCAGAAAATTCCCTCTGAAAAACTGGAAAAAACTTTATAGAATCATGGACTGTCCTGAGCTGGAATGGACCCACAATGATCATCCAGTCCAGGTCCTGTCTCTGCACAGACACCCCAACAACCCCCCCCCGTGCATCCCTGGCAGCATTGTCCAAATGCTCCTGGAGATCTGGCAGCCTTGGGGCTGTCCCCATTCCCTGGGAAGCCTGTTGCAGTGGCTTTTTTAGTAGCTTTCACTTAGTGGCTTTCCCTGCAGCATCTGTTCTCTGGATTGCAGGGTCAAGGCCCCAGCAGCTGCAGAGCCTGGGAATGTTCAGCCAGGTGTAGCTGAAATTTTCTGTTTCCCTTTCTTTGAATGCAGGATCTGAAGAGGAGGCCCAGGATGTCCACGAACACTCAGTTTAATAAAACACTGGCCTGTTTGCTCGCTGGGAGCTGGAGTGGACACAGATGTTCATGGAGCTGCTCACATCTGGCTCTGCCCAGCCCTGCCCCGCCGAGACACAGACTGCCAAGAGCAACGGGACACTCGTGGTCTCCTGACATGTCCCCACGCCCCGACGGCCACACAAAAACAGAGCCCTGCTCTCCACCTCCTCTGAAGGCACAGGCAGCCTGTCATCATCCCGTGGCATCGCTCCCAGCCGGGCAGGGCTCCCGGGGAGAGCTCACCGAGTGAGTGCAAGCTGCTATTTTGGCATGTTCATGCCACAGAAGGTTTTGCTAAACACTGCAAAAATAAACAAGCCTTCGAGACCAAAAGCTGCAGAAATTACTTTCTGTGGCCTGGTAGCTCCTGACTTCATTTCCTCACTTAGGTCAAAAGCCAGACTTCTTCAATTAACTTTTCCATGCTTATTTCAGACACAGGAACAAGCTATTCTCCATCTCACCGCTCACAGGGCTGCCCTGCAAGGTGCTGCTTCTGACTTCAGTGGAAACCAAGAGCTCTCACCACTTTCGGTCACCTCCGTGTCCCTCAGCTGATGCCGTCTCAGCCACTGGCTGTGTTTGCCAGCAGCAGGAGAGGGGAAGACACAGGGACAACATCAGCATTTCTGGGAAGGAGCTGGGTCAGACTCTTTCCATGGCAAAGAATCCACCCTCTCATCTGGCAAAGTGAACAAGTTTCTCACTTACCCTCTAACTCCTCCACCTACCCTCAAATAGCTGTCATGGCCAGCCCTGTTAAGAGCATATTTCAAACATATCTCAGATGTCCCCATCACAAGGAGTCATGGAAAATCCTGGAGTTCACGTGGCTCCTGCTTCTCTCCTTCCTCTCATTGCTCCAAGACACAGCAAAAATTCCCAGCAAAAGCCTTCATAATAAATGCAGAGTAGAACCCTATCTATCACTTAGCCTTAACTTTATATTTCTGAGACTCCTGAAACAATCCTCCAAAAGGATTTTTCTGTCTTTTTCAACATTTTGATGATGCAGGGAGAAAACTTGAGAAATCATCAGGCTCTGGTTTATTACTTCCCCCTCCCCCCACCCATTTGTGGGTATTTTGGGGTTTTCTGAATGTCACTAGTTCTTATTTCCTACATCTCATAATTTGTAGGCATTCAAGTAAAATAAAATCTGCCAAATTCAAAAGATATAGAACCCAAGCAGCTTTCAAACAGCAGAGAATTCCTGTCAGGTTCATTGCCCTAAATGATCAGTCAGGCCAAAGAATCAGCCAGATTCCCACATGAAGTGCACATTTCTATGGCACCAAGTGCTTCCAAGCACAAGGAAGCATTGATGAGGATACAGCACTGGAGCCCAAGATAACTCCTAACAATTTGAAACCTGATGTAGGGACAGACTTCCCCATCTGCTCAGTACAGCTTCCTGTGTCTTCCTTTGAAGCAGCAGCTTCTCAAGAGAGTGCTCTGGGGATGCAGCCCCAGTTCAGGATAATCCTCTGCCTTCCTTTGTTGGTGGGAAATCTTTTTACAGGGTTTGCTGCCGTTAATCCTTGAAAAAGGCATCTTTGTCCCAGCTGCTGATCAATCCCTGGCAGTCAAGTGATCAGCCAATAGCACTGTTTTAGACCAAACATTATTCCCTTGTAGTGCTCATTCCTTGTCTTCCATGACCAGACCGCTGTGGGACCTTTCAGTCTAGGGAAGAGCTGAATTTCTTCCATCAAAGAACCCAGCAGAATTATATTTAGACCCTTCCAGGCTCTTGCTTGTCCTACAGCGCAGGCAGAAGACACAAGCTCAGATGTTTTCTGCCTTGCAGAGAAGTCAGTCTTAAACTAGAGGAAATACCCAGGAGCGGATCTGGATTCACCCTGTTCGGCTTCTTGTGCACTTGCTCTGTGGCTTGTCTGAACCAGCTCCCCACAGCCTTGGCCATCCTGGAGAGACTTTACAGAGGGAAGGGTCATGAAGTCAGGGTGCTCCCATTGCTTTCTTTAGGAGTCAGGAAGGCTGAGAGCCTCCAGGGATGCATTTCACTGCTCAAAGGAACCTGTCCTCTAAAGCTCTAAAGCCCTCCTCTCTTTCCCTCCTTATCCCTAACAAAAGAGGAGATTCCTGAATTTGTGAGCCACAAGCTTCTTGGGGAAAGTGGTCAGCACTCGTGCACCCTCTCCACTCCCCACTGCAGTATTACCAGGCTGCCAGGGCAATGCCTGCTTCCAAGCATCTCCCTTTCCTGACCTCACACTGCTTCTCCTTTTCACGTAGAAAATACTGGATGCTGTCTCGCTCCGTGGGGCTTGAGGAGCTGAGAGTGCAGGTCTGCCTCGCTGGGGGCTCGGGGGGAGGAGAGGGAGGAACTCTCTGGGAAGGTGGGTTTAAGATCCTCTTCAGTAGCTAGAGGACTCTCCTTGGCTGCCTGGAGTATGTGAGAAAATAGGGAATGGTTCCTCACAGTTGCTTTACCTCTGGCTTCTAGAAGGGTGATGCTTTCAAGTGCTCAGTGCCCATGGGCTCCATCATGGAATTTCTCCAGCATCCCTGCAATGACGCAGAGCACATTGTCCTTCTTTGCATGCAAAGAGCAGCAAACTGCTGGAAGCCAGAGCATCCTGAGCTCCTTCTATCCAAACTGAAGGTGCAGCCCTTCCCTGGAGCTCCCACCCCCTGAACTGGGCATGTGGTCGGGCTGGCTGGACATCTCCCCTCCTGCCTGCACAGATCCCTCAGATCCTTTGGAAATGTGAATATCGGTTCGTTTTGTTGTTGTTGTTGCTTTTTGTGTCGTTGTTGCTGAGTCTGTCCTGGCTCTCGGGGCTTGGGAATAAATTATGACCCAGGAAAAAAAAACAAGAAACAAAGACCACACACAGAAAAAGAAAAAAAAAAAAAAGAATACATTTTATATATATGCAAAACTGTGTATTTATGTCCGATAAACACAAAGATGTGTGAATATGCTGATGTGCTCAGAAATATATTTATTTACTAATATATTTATCCACGTACGGTGTGCTGGTTGTGTTTGTTCTCCGTGCGTGGGGCTGCGCTGGCGGGGGAACCCGCCTGGGGAAACACCGCCCGCCTGCCGCTCGGCCCGGGGCGGAACCGGAGCGGAACCGGAGCCCTCCGTGCCCGTTCCCAGGGCGGCTCCAGGGCTCCGGAGCCCTCCCGTTCCTGTGCCGTTCCCGGGGTGGATCCAGGGCTCCGGAGCCCTCCCGTTCCTGTGCCCGTTNCTCCGGAGCCCTCCCGTTCCTGGGCCCGTGCCCAGGGCGGCTCCAGGGCTCCGGAGCCATCCCGTTCCTGTGCCGTTCCCAGGGCGGCTCCAGGGCTCCGGAGCCCTCCCGTTCCTGTGCCGTTCCCAGGGCGGATCCAGGGCTCCGGAGCCCTCCCGTTCCCGTGCCCGTTCCCGGGGTGGAGCCGGGGCCGCGGCGCAGTCGCAGAGCGAGGCTGGGGCAGCGATGGCCGCGATCTCGCTGGAGACTGTCCCCAAGGACCTGCGGCATCTCCGCGCCTGCCTGCTCTGCTCCCTCGTCAAGGTGGGATTGGCAAGGGGACAGGGATTGCGCCGCGCCGACCCCAAACCTTCCCCCGCCCGGCTTAANCCCTTCTCCCCTCACCGGGCCCTTCTCCCCGCACCGGGCCCTTCTCCCCTCACCGGGCCCTTCTCCCCTGCCCGAGCCCTTCTCCCCTGCCCGAGCCCTTCTCCCCTGCCCGAGCCCTTCTCCCCTCACCGGGCCCTTCCCTGGCGGTCCCGGCCTTCCGATCCGTGCCGCGGCCCCTCCACCTCGCCCGGCCTTTCCGGCCCTTCCCGGCTCTTGTCCCTCTCTGCCCCGGCCCGAGCCTTCCCGGTCCTTTCCCCGCCCGTTCTGGCTGTCCCTGTCGCGGCACTTCCCGGCCCAGGCCGCACTCCCTGGCCTGGACCTTGCTGGTCTTTCCCCGGCCGGTCTGTCCCTCCTAGCCCGGCCCGGCCTGTCAGCTGCTGCCGCGGTGCTTCCCCGCCCGGGCCTCTCTCCCTGCCCTGCTCCCGCAGCCTCTGGGCGCTTTCCGTCCGCTCCGGCCCTGAGCCCTCCTTCCCGCGGTTCCCTCCCTCCCTATTCCCGGCTCCCTGACACCCGTGTCCCCTTAGACCATCGACCAGTTCGAGTACGATGGCTGTGACAACTGCGAGACGTACCTGCAGATGAAGGGCAACCGTGAGATGGTCTATGACTGCACCAGCTCCTCCTTTGACGGGTGAGTGGGTCCTGGGCCCGGCCGCAGTCCCCTTAGAGTCTGGGGACACCGTGGTGGCACTGCGGGGTCGCCCGGCCAGGAGATATCCCCTCACTGCCATCCCTCCTGCAGGATCATCGCCATGATGAGCCCTGAGGACAGCTGGGTCTCCAAGTGGCAGCGGATCAGTGAGTAATTTGGGAGCTGGAGATCCTTTCTTAGCAAACCCTTCTCGGGGCAGTGGGAGCTGCCGGTCGGGCTGTGGAGGGGATTCTGCCTTGCAGTGTCCCTCCCCAGGGAAGGGACATCTGCACAGGTAGAGGATTCCCACCTGGCTGCTCCACATGGGGTAACTCGGGGTTTTCTTTCCCCCAGGTACCTTCAAGCCAGGTGTCTACGCAGTGTCTGTGACTGGCCGCCTGCCCCAAGGTACCTGTGTGATGGGGTGAGGGTTTGGGACTCGGAGAACACTGCTCAGGGAACATGGCATGTGGGTGATGGGATCAGCAAAGGTGTGATGGGATCGGCAAAGGTGTGACAGGATCAGCAAAGGTGTGACAGGATCAGCAAAGGTGACTGTGAGGAGGTGCTGGACTGGAGAGAGAGTTTCAGTGTTCAGCACTGCATCTGCCAGAACGTTATATTGAAAACTGCTGGCTAAAATGTGGCTATCAGAGGGATAAACTGGGATTGCTGAGTGATTCTGGAAAGTGAGCACATCTCAAACCATTCAGCTCCAGGAAAATACGGAGTTTTGTTCACAGAAAAGGCTTTTGCAGGATGGGGTGCTGTTATGGCAATCCCAGTGAGCAAACCCCTCCTCGTGCACCGAGGGCTCATGCCATGGTGGATTTGTGTGTTTAAAAATGCAGTGGAGGCCACCGAGGATTTGGTTTATCTCTGGAGTGCAGAAGGGGCATCATCCATCCAGCTGAGCTCCTGCCCAGTTTATAGCCCCAGAGTAGACTCCTAACCCAGGAGAGAATCCCACATCCCTGGGGTGAAAGCTGTGCCTGTGTCTGGAATTCCAGGCTCCTTATTTCTGACTGAGCTCTGCATTGGGAAGGAGCTGAAAACATCATGAGGCCTTCTGGCACAGCCCAGGCACATCTGAAATAGCCAGGGTCAGGGCTTAAGGTGGCTATCAGGGAAAGGTTCTTCCCCCAGAGGTGCTGGCACTGCCCAGGCTCCCCAGGCAATGGGCACAGCCTGAGGCTGCCAGAGCTCCAGCAGTGTTTGGACAGCACTGCCAGGGATGCACAGGGTGGGATTGTTGGGGTGTCTGTGCAGGGACAGGGGGTGGACTCATGATCCTTGTGGGTTCCTTCCAGCTCAGGATATTCTATGATTCAGTGAAACGAACATGATTGTCAGTTTTACATGACAGAACCACCAGATGTTCCCAGGGCTCCCCATCCCAGGAGAAGACTGAAATGTGTTTGTCTCCTTGCTGCAGGGATCGTCCGAGAGCTGAAGAGCCGTGGCGTGGCCTACAAGTCTCGGGACACAGCCATAAAAACATGAAGGGCTCTTGTGCTGCCTGGAGGATCCTGGTGCTGTGTGGAAGAGGCAGTGGGCACTGCTCTGAAATCTCTCATCTTTATCCCCTAGGGAAGTGGGGCTGGACTTGGAGTGTGCTGGCTCAGCTCCCCTCATTTGGTACCTCTGGACTCTGCCACACCACAGACATTTATTTGAGCCTGGCTGGGGGGAGGGTGTTTAATTGTGATGCCCAAGTTTTTATACAGTGGGTGTGGGAAAGAGGGGATTTGGGAAATAGCTGTGTAAATAGTTCAATAAAACCCACTGCCTGGTCAGGGCTGGGTCCAGCTCTCACTCTGTCACTGGTTTCACCACTGCAGGGGTCACACTCACCCCCCTGCCTGTGCAAGACTGTTTGTAGCCTGTGATTATCACTGCTTGTGCCATGGGCCACATTCCTGCCTCGAGAGGGAGATCCTGCCCTGGCTGAGTGTCCTTCCCTGTGGGAAACCTGCGGCTCCCAGCTGGATGGAGCAGATATGGTGATGTCCAGTGTTTCCTGTGGAGGTGATTACATGGAGGTCACAGGGCCTGCAGGTCCTGGACGAGAGATTGGGGGGCAGGATGGACCTTCCAGGACCTTCCACTGGCTGTTGCTGGGCTCCAGGGCAGGCAGAGCAGGACAGCCCCAGTGCTGGTGTGGTTGGAAGGCAGCACCAGGCCTTGCACACGGGAAGGGTGGGCAAGCAGGGGCAGAAACACCCATCTAGCCTGGTAGTTCTGGGAATCTGACTGTTACAAGTGTCAGCCTGGTGTCTGTAACACGAACTGAGGCTTTTGGCCTCCTTGGCTGATGGCTCGCACTTGAGTTTTGTTGTTTCAGTTCACTGATCATGAAGGGCTGAGTCCTTGATCAGTAGCTTTGTGAAATAACCTTTTCTTTTTTTACCTGAGATAATCCAGGAGGTAGAAAGCTCAGGTTTTGTTTTCTGGAGACAAATAGTTGAAAACCAGTACAACCTGAAAATTGCACTTGGTCTGGGTTGAGAGTGGCTGCAGCACAGGGAAGTCAGGACTGGCTGGGGAGTGACACTGCCAGGAGTGTGGAGGTAACACCTCTCTGCACTGCTCTGGCTTGTACAGCTGGCTGCCAGCAATGAGTCCCAGGTGCCCCAGGTCAGCCAGAGCATCTCCTGTGGAGATTTGGAGCAGTTGTGTGGTGGGAGAAGCCTGGAGCACAGCGGGGCTGGAGGGGAAAGGTGCCTTAAGCCATGTTTTGCTTGGCCCCTTGAACACATGGTGCTGAAGTATTTGCTCAGTGCACACTGTCAGGTCAGGTTCCTGCTGGGCTCTGGGCTCCAGCAAATGTCTCCAGGTGCAGATCACCTTTTGTGGGAAGAGCTGAGAGCACATCAGCACCTGGTCTGGAGTTTGGACCCTCCTCTTGGGAAGATGGAGCAGCAGATTCAGTTCTGTGGCCACAAGTGGGAGTTGACCATAACTTCCACACATCCCTGGTGAAATCAAAGCCCTTGAGTTGCCTGGTAATCATCCTTCAGGCTTGCTGGGTTGCAGTCTGGGCAGGAGATGTACCTTGGGAATTCCCAGTAGGACATCCCTGTGGGACAGAGGTGTGACTGTCCCAGCACCCAGGGCCTGTCTCTGCAGGATGCTCTGGTTGAGGCATTCTGGGCATCAACCTCTGGGCTCTGGAGGGCAATTTTGGCCCAGCTGTACCATAAGGGGCACAGGGTGACCTGAGATCACCACAGATGCATTCATCCCCTGTGGAATGGTCTGGGAATGCTCCAGCCATGGCTATCTGGGCAGCCTGACACGTTCAGGATGGAAGGGGACAAGGAGGATGAGGTGGGTGGCTCTTTCTCCAGCCGGCTGGAGATAAGTCTGGGGAGTGAGGGTTTGTCTCCATGCAGGCGGGGAGGATGTCGGATGACACACTCACCGCCCTGCCGTGCCCAGCCCGGGGAACCTCACGCTGGCAGTGCCACGGGGTGGCAGCACGGCCTTGTACTGGGGAGCTGCTGGAGACCGGCTGAGGCACAAGCTCCATTTTCGGCTGTTTGACAGCACCTTTCGGTCCCTGCTGCCTTCCCTGGGCTACAGGGGATGGCCATGCTGGAGCTGCTCCTGGGCTGGAGCCACATCAGGACCCTTGTCCCCTGGCCCCGTGGTGCAGAGGAGGTGACAAGAGGGCTCTGCACAGGACCCTGAGCAGGATGGGCTTGTTTGGCTGGGGTTGGTGTGGGGCTGAGGCTCTGCGGTCCTCATCTCCCTTTCTGGGAAGTTGCAGCCACCGCTCAGGGCTGACAACTTAGCTTAGGAAATTGTCCCCAGGGAGCAATGTGCACAATCTCGGGGAAACTGAAGGGGTTTGGCAACCCTGCAGAGACCTCACCCCTCGCTAGAAGCTCCAGGATGTGAAGAGTTAAGCCCGGCAGGAGCTGCGGTGCAGGTGCAAAGGAGCCACCCCGGCGAGGAGAATGGGCTGCACGTGGTGGTCTTGGAGAGCTGCAGCTCCTGTGCCTGCGGCGATTGCAAGAACGTGGTGCTTCTCACCAGGCTGAGCCACTCCCTGCCAGCTCCCGCATCCCAAATCCCGCAGCCCCGCTGATCCACCGCTCCGGCAAGGCTCCCGAAAAGAGCCTTTCAGCGAGACTCCAGCCCCTGGAGCCGCCTGGAGTTTGTACCAGCAAAACCAGCAAAAAGCAAACGATGCGGCGCTTTATTCGCCGGGAAAAGTAGGGCAGGGAGCTCTCACGTTGAAGAAAGTGGAGGAAAAATGTGCGGCGGCAAGCCGGGGTGGGAATCGGGAGAGAAAAGCGTCAACGGGCTGGGAGCTGGAGATGTGAGTCAGGACGGCTCCTCCCCCTGCACCAAATGACGCTCAAATATTTCAGCCAGGCCTGAAAATCCTGCAGGTTTGGCATCCCGAGCAGCCTGGCAGCTCTGGGCGGTGGGGCCAGGGCAGCCCCGGCAGCGCAGGCAGGAAACACGAGCCGCTGGATTTTCGTGCGGGTTTTGAGAACCGATACCCCGGCTCTCCGTGCGGGCGACAAAAGTGACTTTCCAAACCGCAGGGCGCTCGGTGCTTCTGCCGAGGCAGCTGCCGGGAAATGCCTGTCCCCACCTGCGCGGGGCCCCGCCGGTGCTGCCTGGGGACAGAGCTGCCCACGCCCGGGCACAGTGGCCTTTGGCCTCTCACTTGGCCACCTGGGCGTCAGGTGAAGGGGAGGTGTGTGAGAGCACATTGGACCCTGCCCGGGGGGGCTGTGGCCGAGGCAGGGTGACCCCCCTGACCCCCCTTTCTGCCCCAGGGCTGCTCTGTGCCTGCCGTGGTACACTGAGGTGCTGCTCAGTGGTAGCAGCAGAACCATGGAATGGTTTGGGCTAGAAGGGACCTTAAGCACCATCTCATTCCCCACCTTGCCATGGCAGGGACACCTTTCACTGTTCCAGGCTGCTCCCAGCCCTGTCCAGCCTGGCCTTGGACACTCGCAGGGATCCAGGGGCAGCCACAGCTTCTCTGGGCACTCTGTGCCAGGGCCTGCCCACCCTCACAGGGAACAATTTCTTCCCAATATCCCACCTAACCCTGCCCTCTGGCAGTGGGAAGCCATTCCCCCTTGTCTTCTCCCTCCAGGCCATTGTAAATAGTCTCTCCCCATATTTCCTGTAATTTCCCTTCAGGTACTGGAAGGCCACAATTAGGTCACCCCAAGGCTTCTCTTTTCCAGGCTGAACAATCCCAATTCTCTCAGCTCTTCCTCATAGGAGAGGTGCTCCTTCCCTCTGAGAATCATTCCTGCTTCACCCTAAATCCACTTTCACCTGCTTCTCTCTCTCCCATTGTGGGCTTGGACATTCCCAGGTGCCTTTTGGCCATCCCTTTGTGCCTGAGGGGGGCTGGTTACCTCAGGGATGTGGAAACCTTTGGGGATATGAGATAGGGGTGGAGAAAAAGCCCCAAACAAACCCCAGCTTAAGACTGTTTTCCTTGGAAACTGGCTGAGGAGACCTTGGCAGTGGAGGTGATAGGGAAGATGACCCGAGTTGTCCTGGTACCTGGAGTGAAATGCTGCTGTAGTGACGATGGCAAAGCCCAGGGCATGCCAGGAATGTGTGCCTCATCCTGCCTGTCACCTCTGCCTCAGAGCACGTGGGCAGAAGCCACCGAGGCCTCTGTGTCTGATGTGGTGGGGAGAGGAAGGGCCCAGGGCCAGCTCTGAGCAGCAGCAGGATGGGGCAGGCTGGGGGAGGAGGAGTGCAGCTACAAGAGCTCTCAAAGCGTGGCAGGAAGGGGCCCAGCTGCCATGTGCCCATGCCAAGGCATCCCTGGTGCACTGGGATGGGATGGGATGGGATGGGATGGGATGGGCAAGGAACTGGGATGTGCTCCCTGCTGAGGGGATCTGCGGGGAAAACAGAGAGCTCTGATGCATGATGGGGCCTCTGGGTGTTTCCCCTCAGGAATTGCAGTGGAAGGAGAAGGCTCTGCTTTGTCAAGGGGAGAGCTCCTGACAGAGGTCTGCAAAGGGCACCTGGAATTGGAACATCCATCCCTAGTGAGCTCAGGGCTGTCTACAAACTGCTTTATGGTGGACACCTCCAAACCCATGGGTCTGCCCGTAGAGTTGGGGTTCTGGGGTGTGGTGGGGAGTCCCAACCTTCCTCTAGGCTGAGAGCTCTCACCTCCCTGGTCTGCTCCGTCATGGGAAGGGGAGATGCCATGGCAAAGTGGAGTCTCACCTCGGTAGTGGAGATGGCTGGGGGTGCTGAAGAGGCTTCCTGAGGGCACACGGCAGAGTGAGACCACAGCTGAAGTCCCAGGAGAGATTTAACAATCTGATGGTACCTCCCCATCTGCAGCTCTCCCAGACCTCCTGCTGCATCCCAGCAGGATGTCCTTGTCCCTTGTCCTTCCTCTTCCTGGCCAGATGCATGACACGCAGGCTGATGCTGGTGCTGGGCTGGAAGGGGCTTTTCCCTTCTGAGGGAATGGTCCTTCTGTATGGGCAGCTGCAGAAGAGCCACTGAGTGCCCAAACAGAGCCCTGGGAATTGTGTTGGGAAAGGACATTGTACCTGTGGTCCCCAAACAGCTCAGGTGTGTGACATAGGGCAACACACTCCAGGGGCTGCAGGGTCTGCCCCTTGGCCAGGCTGGGGGCTTTGGAACTGCACAGCCGGCCTGGAAAGGTGCCATGAATGCCAGTTTTGGGGAGATGCTGATGCCCTCAGTGCCTGTCCCCTCTCCTCAGTGTCTCTGGCCCTCAGAGATGCTCAGCACTTCCTGCCCCTCGTCCTGCAGGGTCCAGGTCCAGAGAGAGCAGGGTCTGCCCCACAGAGCTCAGCCCTGCACGTCCTGAGCCCATCCTGCCCCGGGAAATCCACCTCCCCCCTTCCCTGTATCCCTGCTGGGCTCTGTCCCAGAGCATCCTCCATCCCCAGAAGAGGGGGAAAACAGCAGTTGCCCATCTGTGGTGCCATGGGATCCCTCCAGAGCCCCTGGCCCGTGGGCTCCCCTTCCCCCACCGGTGTGGCAGCAGGTGCCACGGAAAATGACAGAGCAGCCGTGCCCTGCCATGGCCTCAGCCCAACCGCCCCGCACCCGCCATTGGCGCAGCCGGGCCCCGATTTTGTCTATATTTGGGCAAACCCAGCGCCCGTGTCCTCCGCCTGCCCTGCGTCACTTCGCCTTTTTGAGGTTTCCCTTCGCGCTCTCATTTGCCTCCCGCCCACCGCCGCCTCGGCCCGGCAGTTTCTGGTTGACTCACCTCTAACGGCCTCCAGGGCAGGGGTGTCGGGCTGGGAGCATTTGGGGAGCTCCCCAAAACACCCTGCTCTGGGTCTGTGTCCCGTGCACAGTGCTGAAATGGGGTTCAGGCCAAAAGGGCACCACGGCTCCTCTTTTGGATGCAGAGGTGACCTCTGAGCTGTGCCACAGGTGCTGCAGTTCTTCCTCGAAGTTTTGCCAGGATGGTGGAAGACAATGCTCTTCCCATCCAAAAAGCTGTCACAGGGGCAGGTTTTGGCTCTCCTGATTTTTTGGTGCTGCAGATGGCCTGGCTATGCTCTCCTGGAGCATTCCAGCTCAGAACCCTCTGTCCTGGGGGTCTTTTAGGTCTTTGCATTGTAAAGCAGAGAGAGCTGTGCCCCCCTTGCCTCTGTCCTGTGTTCCCACAGGGATTTGGTGCCTTGGGAACACTGTCATCAGGCTTCAGTGCTAACAGCGACACGACTGAGACACCATGGCTCCTTTGGGGCCTGGCCAGGAGATAACACAGGCTGGCTGTGGACTCAGTGACTCGCAGGGCCACTTTCCCACTGGCCCCAGGGCTGTGGAGGGGGTTCAGGAAGGGTTTGGGTGAGACCATCCTGTTCCTTCTCCTCCTCCTGCTCTTCCTCCAGAAGGTGCTGGTTGGATGGAAGCTGTGGGGAGCAGGATGGATAGGAGCTGTGGGGTGCTGGATGGATGGGAGCTGTGGGTGCAGCAGGAGGGATGGGAGGGGGGGGTGCAGGAGGGATGGATGGATGGATGGATGGATGGATGGATGGATGGATGGATGGATGGATGGATGGATGGATGGATGGGAGCTGTGGGGTGCTGGAGGAATGGAAACCCCGTGAGCACAGCAGGGCAGCTGCCTGTCCCCGACACAAGCAGGGTTCACAGGCCAGGCAGTGAGGCGCCAGCAGCAGCAGCTCATCTCCTCCAGCCCTGGGGCTGAGGGCAGCACTTCCCCTGCCGACAGCGAGCGCTGCGACCGCAGGCGAGGAGGGGAAGTTGCTGCAAGGGCGATAAGAAATATCAGCGCTTTCGCAGCGCCTCGGCTGCACGGCCCGACAAGAGCCCTTCCCCCTGCCGTGCCCTAGGCTCAGCCGTGCCCCGAGCCCTGGCTCCTGCTCCCCTGTGCTCCCCGATACTGGCAGGGTTACTGGAAAAGCAACAGCCCCGCGGGCGGAGGAGATGTCGGTGCTGCTGGGTGGCAACGAGGCACCCGCAGTGCTCCATGCGGGAGATTTTGGGGTGCACGGCAGTGTCTGGGTGCTTCTGGGTGTCCCAAGATGAGGGCAGGGGAGCAGGGCCCTGGGGGGACATGGTTTGTCTCAGGAAGAAGCACCTGGGGTCCATCAGCACGCCCCCAGGAGATGCTGAGCAGGTGGGCAGGGTGTGGAGAGCAGCCCCGGGAAAGCTGGGGACCGGATATTCTCATGAGGTTCCCAGGGGAGGAAACGCAGATGTTTCGGCCTTCCCCAGCCCCAAAAAGCTCCTGGAGCTCCTTTAGGTGGATATGGGTGCAGGAGGACCGAGCGATCCAGGGCCAAGGGCTAGGGCAGGAATTCCTGCAGCCCTGTTTGCCGGCCGGCCAAGTTAACCAATGGCTGGGGAATGCGAAAAGTTCATCATCAGCTGGAGACTTTGAGAGACCTCTCAGAGCCCAAGGAACCAGATCTGCTGATTTCCTCCTTTCTGAGACCAGTGCAGGCAGAAGGAAACCAGCTCAGGACCCAAAATGTCATATCCCCCATCCGTGCTGGGCTGCGGAAAGAGGAAGCATCACCTCCCCCCACTTCTCTGCTGGGAAGGCACCTGTGGTCCCCTGCACGGCCTCTCAGCAGCATGGGCAGGTGCTGGGCACTGCTGGGGACCCTGCTTTGGGAAGGCACAGCTCCCTCCCTGCTGCCATCCTGCACATCCCCAGCTCCCAGCCACGTGCTTCACCCTCCCATGACATCTTGTCCTCGGGTGCAATCTCCCCCAGCTGCCTCTGTTGGGAAATAATCTTCATCCTGCTTTGCCCCATGGTCAGCGTGAAACGGAGGTTTCCTCATAGGGCCTGACTTCTCACCCTGTCCCCTCCTCCTAGTCTGCAGTATTTCCCAGTTTGTCATCAGCTAGAGACATGGCCTTGACCCTGGGGCACGGGGCAGAGTCCCCCAGCAGCACCTCTGGGGCCAAATCTCTCTCCATTTGCCCCCCAAAAGGCTCCTTTCTCTGCTGTAAGAGCATGGTCTTGTGCAACTTTCACCCCTGATGGCACCCACCTCTGCTGGGGACTGTCCTGTGGCACTGAGGTGGCTGGCAGTGCTGGGGAAGTTTCCAGTGGTCTCTGGGCTGGAAACAACCTTCTCTCAAGCACAGGGTGGGACTGCTGGGGTGTCCTGTGCAGGGCAGGGAGCTGGATTTGATGATCCTTGTGGGTCTCCTCCAGCTCAGGATATTCCGTGGTTCTGTGCTCACACACCCGAAATGACATTTACACATTTCAGGTGTCCCCAGGAGGGCCACTTTGGGAGGCACCTGAAGTCACCTGAGGCCACCACACGGACCCAGCCTTCGCCATGGATGAGTGGCTGCTCACCTCAGCCCCCCGGTGAGGCAGAGCGATGCTCCTGGGCTCAGGGCTGCCAGAAGAGCCCTGGGAGACATCACCAACAGCACTTGGATTCCCTGCTGGATTTCTCTGCAGCACAGGGAGCACAGTGTCCCCAGCCCCATGACACTAAGGGATGGAGATGGGCACAGGGCAGCCCTGGGTGGGCCGAGGCACAGGGACAGGGCAGCTGGGCTCACTGGGCTCACTCCAGCCAGTTCTGCTTGGCTTTTTCCACTGAAACTTCCACCAGCTCAACCTCAGTTTGGAAAGGGCTTCCCAACCAATTCCCTCTCTCCTAAAGCCTCTTTTACCTGCTGCCATCAGCACACGTGCAGCTCAAGTCAAATCACTTCTGCCTGTGCTGCTGCTGGGTTATTTTTGGCTTTGCTCTCCCCCTGCCTCCTGCAAACCTCACCAGTACCATTTTTTTATACATTTCCGTCCAGATTATCAATGTTGAGAGTGAACTGCATTGGCCTAAAAAGGAGCCTTTTGCAGAGGCACATGAAAACCAGTGCAGGGACAGACACAACCCCATTTATGGTCACTTTTGGGGATTTAGTTGGTAGGTTTTGATCTAGTTTAGTGGCACTGGGACAGGGTGATGCTGGCAGTGCAAAATCCCCCTGCTCCATGTCCCAGCACCACCCTGCTGCCGTCACCAGGGCCATTGCCTGGATGTGCCAACCTCCAAACCCAGCTTTCAGTTTTCTTCCTGGGGCCTCACATCCCTGTTGGTTGCTACAGCTGCCCGGGGCCAGGGAAGTTTGGTGTTGCAGAGGGGCTGAGAGGTTCCAGGAAGCCACTTGCACAACGTGTTTCCTCAAGCACAGGTTTAGGGCCTGTGGCCCGCTGTCACCTGTGTCCCCTCTGCTTCACCCCCACGGCCAGGCAGCCCTGAGTCCTGCAGCCCCTCCACAGCCTGCTGGACCCTCCGTGGGTGGGAACTGCTGCCGTGCATGTCCCAGCACCAGGACAGGGCGAGGGGCCACGCTGCAGCCGAGCAGCCGTGGGAGGGGGATTAGGTTACTGTCACCCCGTGCCAACACCTTTTTTTTTGCCCCCTTTCTTTCTTTCTTCTTTTTTTTTTTTTTTTTTTTTTGGCTACACNTTTTTTTTTTTTTTTTTTGCACAAACATGTTTGTCGCTGTCAGCAGCAAAGCCCAGGAGAGCGTAACCGGCTGGTGCTTCCTGGCCCCGGTGCTGGGCCGGCTGCGGTCGGGCCGTGGGGCGGCGCTGGGTGGGACCAGCACCGTTATCTGCTCTGCAGCCACGGCTCTTCCTGTGGTCGGGCCACGTGGGCAGGATGGGGTTAAAAGGAGCCCTGTGCCCCACACGGGCCCATTGCTCCCCGGCCAGCACCCCGTGCAGCACCCCACCACTCTGGCAGCGGCACCCAGCACAGGCCACCAGCACTTGGCGTGGGCCACCAGCACCTGGCGTGGGCCACCCACACCCAGCATGGGCCATCGGCACCCAGCGAAGGTCACCCGCGCCCCAGCCCGGTAACGGGGGACACAGCGAGGTGCTGGAGGAGCAGCGTGGGGTGTCTGGGGGCGCTGGCAGCTGTGGCTGCGATGCCACCATGAAGGGGGTGGCAGGTGCTGGGGGTCACGGGCAGGTAAGGGGGTGTCCCCCACGCGGGGGGCAGAGTGGGGTGGCAGGGAGGAGGTGCCGTGCTGGCGGGAGGGTGGAGGCGGGAAGTGCCCAAAGCAGAAGTGACACCCGGCGGGTTTTGCTGGCGCTGGGGATGGGACCGGGTGGACACGGAGGCTGCTGTGGCAGGTGAGGCTCTGGGGGCTGGGTGGTGTCAGTCATGGGGACATGCAGGTGACCCCGAAGGGCTGTGGGGACATCCAGAGGATCTCCGTGTGTCCTCCAGATGGGGCGAGGGGGGCAAGGGGAGCGCCAGGACATGGAGTCCCTGTGGCCTCAGGACAGGCAGACAGGGCAAAGGGGACATCGGTAAAGGATGGGGAAAAAGGAGGTCCCCATGAGGACATTTGAAGAGGGACCCACTGCCATAGGATCCCCACCATGGGGACAAGACAATGCAAGAGGTCCCTGTCACACGGACAGCGTTTGCCGTGGGTTCCCCACCATGGGGACGAGGCACCCTGTGTGACCAGGCTGCCATTTAGAGGGGTCCCCTCAAGAGGACATGGCATGGGGGTGCCTCTGTGATGCAGATGGGATTTGAGGGACAAAGATGGAGTCTGAGGCGGGATCTCACCCTTGGGGTCCTCTGAGACCGGGATGGGGTTTGAAGGGCAACGATGGAGTTCAAGGTGGAATCTCCCCTGTGGGGACAAGGCGAGGGGATCCTTTAGGAATGGGGTGGGGTATGAGATGGAGGTGTCCCTTTGGGGTCAAAGGAAACACACTGTGCCCAGGATGAGGTTTGAGAGGGGTGATAGGGTTTGAGGTGGGGTCCCCACCAAGAGGGACAAGGCATTTGGGTTCTCTGTGACTCGATGGGGTCTGAGGGGAAGTCCCTCCTTGAGGGACAAGTGAAAGCTCATTCAGTGACCAGGATGGGGTCTGATGTGGGGTCCTTCCTTTGGGAATGAGTCAAAACTGTCCCCTCTGACCAGGCTGAGATATTAAGTGGCCTCCCTGCCTTGGGGACAGAGTGAAGGTTATTCCTTGTGCCAAGGACAGGGCTCAGGGTGGGACAGTGGGGTAGGGGGTAGGGTCTCACCCCTGGGGACAAGGTGAGGATGTCCCCTGTGGCCAGGACAGGGCTCAGGTCTCACTCACGGGGACAAGGAGAGGATGTCCCTGTGGTCAGTGGGGGTTTCAGTGGGACAAGGCAGGGCAAGGCAGCATCTCGCCCTTGGGATGAGGCTGTCCCCTGTCCTTGGCATGGCTCCCTGAGCCAGGAGGTGACACCGCCAGAGGCTCTCTGTCCCGGGGCCAGACCAGAGCTGCCATTTGCGTCCCTGGCCACGCTGAGGCTCGCGGTGGCCCACGGTGGGGCCACGTGTGGCGCGGGCGGCGGCTCGGCGGGCAGAAGGAGCTCCACGGCGGAGGAGAGCGGCTGCCGACAGCGACTGAGAGACAGTGCAGTCACCCATAAAGTAGAAAGCACTACTAAACAGCACTGCAGGGTGTAGTGTTTCCTACTTTATGGATGAGTGTACTGTGGGCTGCGGAGAAGAGAAAACGGAGCAGCGCCGGGACCCACCTGCCCATCGGGAACTCATGGCACCCACCAGGAGCTCCAGACCCCCAAAAGGGGACCTTCTGCTTGTCCCCACGTGTCCCCACGTGTCCCCACGTGTCCCCCCGGCACCTGGGACGGCCACGTGGGCGGGAGGAGCTGCCAGCCCAGTGTCCCGTGTGTGCCACCGAGGGACACATCCCATCGGAGCGAGCCCAGCACTGGGAGGCCAGGTAGGCAGCAGAGCCTCCAATGCGCATTTTCACCCCGTCTTCATTTTCTGCGTGGTGAAGCTCTGGGAAGAGCTGGGCAGTGGTGGCCACGTGCAGTGGGGGAGGCAGTGGGGTTCCTGGTGTTTGCTGGGTTCGGCGGGGTGAGACTGCTAAATAAAGCTCTTTCGGTATTGACTGGTGGATTTTTTTATTCAGTTCCTGGGAAATGCAGAACTGGGGAAGAGCTCCTTGCCGTGCCCAGAGCCACGTGCAGCGGGGTCATCCCGGCTTTGGAGCCCTGAGGAGCCTGGGGGGGACCATGGCGGGGGGTGGTGGTGGCTGGCAAATCTCAGCCCATCGTCACAGGATTGTCCTCTGCAGTCCCTCACTGGTCACCAGCAGAGCTGCTGTGGCTCATGGCAGCCCCAGCTGTGGTCACAAGGCCACGTGAAGCCAAAAATCCCTCCTAAAATCCCAATCTCCCTCCAGCCACACACCCTTGTGTTTCCTGGAGGGTCTAAAATCAGCTTTCACAGCTAATCTTTGGTCCTTGTTCCCAAATGTCAGCCCGCAAAATCCCTGCAGACATCTTCCCTTTGGCTTTGACTCCCCAGGTCCTTCCCATGGGAGAGGGCATCTAAAAATAGTAGAAAAAAAAAAAAAAAACAAACCAAAAAAATACCAAAACCCAAACATTTTTTTTCTTTTTTAAGCCCAAATGTTGGTGGAAAGTTTCCACATTTTGTAAAACTTCTTGTGCTGGTCTCGGGATCATTTGATGGGCATTAATGAGTTTGTGGTATTTTTCTTTCTCTGGGTTGGTCAGAAAGGACTGAGGTGGTTTACTTCTTCTTGCTGTCCCAGCTTTCCCACGTTCCCTGGCTTTGTGGGTGTTCAAACGGGATGTGGAAGGGAAAAAAAAATCAAAACTGTCGTCATGGTCCTAAGGAGACAAGTTTTTAAACAGTAAAAACGAAAAAGGGCTAAAAAAACCCCAAGCAGCCACTGTCGACTGACCTGAGCAACTTTCGGTTTGTGAGCACCGGGAGGGAAAAGCTAGTTCACATTTTTAACATGCAAAAGTTTTGAAGATTTACCTCCTAATAATGAATCTGTAAGTATTAGGACGGATAAATATCAACTTTTCATGACCAAGGACTGTTGTGGTTACAGCTACTCAGTCGTCACTGCTGGGAGAGACTGTTGGAAACATGGTTCTTGCTGAGGGCAGCAGAACAGAAACTGCTACTTTTTTCCTGTTTTGTTTTGTTTTTTTTTTTAATAAAACCCTCCATTTTTTCAAGCCCTCCCTCCATCCTGAAGGCATTTGAGCAGGGGTCTGCAAGAAAACATGTCCTGTCCCTGTTGGGGTAAACTCCCAGTCTCCAAAGGACCTCACTGCCTTCATCCATTCCCTGGTTGAGGAGAATGGATGGGTGGGTGGGTGAGCTCTGCAGACCCAAAAATGCCCTGAGCAGGGCAGGGCTTGGGGCTGAGAGCCCTCCAGAGGCTGGAGGGGATGGGGGTGTCCATCCCAGTGCTCTCAGGGTGGCTCTGGGAGGGCTGTAGGACTGACAGAGCCCAGCCAGGCTCTCCTGCACAGCTCCAGCACCTGAACTGGTGTTTCCACTTCACACCACACCATCACCCTGGCTGGGGCTCCATCAGCAGGACATTCCAGCAGGACATTCCAGCCCAGCACATGCCTTTTCCAGGTTATTTTTAACAGGGGCTCTGTCCCAGCGCTGCTCCAGAGTGTGGAGCCATTCCCTGCCAGTGTCCCTGTGCTGCTGGCTATGGTGGGGTCAGCGGGAAGAGTGGCTGCGGGTGACTCGTCGCGGAGCTGCTCCAGGACACGTCAGAGCAACCCCCTGACCTCAGGGTGGGCTCAGGAGGTGGGAATGGGAGCTGGAGGGCTCTGCTGGCAGAGCAGGTGCCCACTGGTGTCACCGCAAGTCCCTGCAGCCACCAGCATGGCTCATGCAGAGACAGGAGGGACCATGTGCTGGAGCTATTCCCAGGGAGCTGCTGGAAAAAGGGTGGGAAGGGGTTGGCACCCACCAATCACTGCAGCCTGGAAGTGTCCCTTAGTGCTGACACATGTCACTGTCCCCACACCCGTGGACCTCCCTCAGGGCTGCCTTGGCCCCTCATGCTCATCCTTGTGCTTCTCTCCCAGCTGAAACCACAGCAGAGCTCCCATGGCCCACTCCAGTCCGTGCTGCAATCCCTAAAACCAGGGGAGGACTCATCAGGCACTAATTGGACTTAATTGCCTGTAGGAGCTGCAGGTGCTGGGCCAGGAGCATCCGTGAAGTTCAGCTCTGGGCTTCAGGCCTTGGCTGAGCTTTGGGGTAGCTGAAGCTCTCTTGGGTCTGATCTGCTCCGTGGTCCCTGGATCATCACTGTGGGAATCTTGTACTGGCTGGAGCCCAAGCCAAGGAGCTTCTCTCTGGCCCTGCACCTGGCTGGACCCCACACCTTTGCTGGAGCCTTATCTGTAGCTCTGTCTCCTCCTGGTCCTGGCTGGGGACCCTGTCCTGGTACAGCTGAGGCAGCCAAAGGCCTCTGTTCCCATTGCCCTGCTCAGGAGCTCTGGGATGGCTCCCTGGGGTTTGAGGATGCTGTGTGCTCTGCTTCACACTTGGCTGCCCACTGTGGAGCAGCCTGATCCTTGCTGCTCCCTGATGGAGAGGACAGGGAGCACCATGCCCTGGATCCCTGTCCCTGCACCACCAGGCACAGGCCTGGCTGCCTGGAGACCCCTGGAGAGCAGTGGGAGCTGCTGGGATGCAGTGGCTCTCCTGGGATCCTTTGTCACCTCCCCACATTTGAGCTGTTGCTCTTGAGCTCTCCAGTGTCACTGCTTCTCATCATTTCCTCTAAAACATCACCTCCTTTCCCTGAGCCTGAGGTTTCCCCTGTCCTGGGAGAACTTCAAGGATCTTTCTAGGTCTGCTCTGCAGGGAGCTCAGCCCCACAGCAGATCCCTGGGTGACTTGGAGGTGCAAGGGGACCTGTAGCACCCCAGTCCTGCAGCTCTCATGAGAACTTAGTGACTTGCAGTGGCTCAAGAGCTCCCTGAGTCTTCAATAGCCCAGATGAATTTTTCCTCTCTCCTTTTTAAGGAGATTTAATAAGGCTTCAAGGACTTACCCAGCTGTAGGCTGGCCAAGGTGTGAAAGATCATCTCCAGCTTCCCAAGCTCAGGGCCCCAGCAGATATCCTCTCCTCAGGAAAGGTGTAGGGAGTGTGGACACATCATCCTTCACCTCATCTAAGTGGGGCTTTCACTGAAGGCTGTGGGTGACCCAGACTTGAGCCTGGGGGATCCCTGGCCCCCTCTTTCTCCAGGGTAGCAGGTCCCAGCAGTGCCATGGAGCCAGGTAGGTCTGGCACCCATCAGTGGGACAAGGGGAAAGCTGCGGTGGGACAGTGGTGGCAGTGCCTCCCAGATGAGCTGAGCAGAGCCCACGAGCAGCACGGGGCAGTGGAAGCACAAAACAAGCCTTCTCGAAGCCACACAAGATCTTATCAGGGCCCATTTCTCCTCCCACTGCTGCTGCCTCCTGCTAATGAAACCTGCTTGCTCCATCTCGCCAGGGAGGTGAGCAGTGCCTGGGCCTTCTTCCACACTGGCTCAGCACCCGCAGAGCCTGCTTGTGCCTCGCCAGGGGAACAGTCATGGGCAGGAACTGCGGGGATCCCAGTGGTGGGAGGTGGTGGGATCTATCCTGACCCGTTCCTGCAGCAGGACTCATGTGAGCTGGTGGTTTGAAGGTACACGAGTGCCAGAACACACAGGGAGGTGGGATCTGTTTTCTGGAATCTTCCCTGTTCTGTTGGCTGCATTTTCTGCTCATTACCAGCTTGGGGCTTTCCCCCACCACATGCAAACACTCCTTAGGAATGGGCTCAGAGATCTGGGATTCGGGTGGGATGGCAGAGTCCTGCATGATGTGAGAGGTGACTTGCAGCCACCCCCAGAGGTGACAGAGACTCTGCCAGACGCAGTGATAACTCCCCACAGACAGGACCCATCCAAGGGGGTCTTACTCCCATGGCAGTCAGCGGTGAAGTGTCTCGATGGTGACTTGCCTGCGCTGCCCAGGCTCAGGCAGAGGTGACACACAGCCGATGGCATCGGGTTCAAGAGGTGACAGACATGCACATTTGGATGAAGCTGCTCAAAGGAGGTGCCTACAAGGTGGTGTCTGACAGGGGCACTGAAGACCCTGCCATGGTACCTCCCCTGCAGCAGGTGGCCCCGGGCAGGTTCTGGTTCTCCTGGTGGCTCCAGGGCCACAAAGGGAGCAGCACGTGTGGGATTCCAAGTGCCACTCCCATGCCGCAGCGGGGACACACCAGCAGTGGGACTGAGAGCCATTGCCACACGCAAGGACGTGTCCCAGCTGCTCAGGGGCTTGGGGATCATCAAGCCCTCGGGGTTGGTATCAGCAAACCTTGCTCTGCAGTGGGTCAAGCATTGGGCAGGGCTGGAGAGCAGGGCCAGACAGATGTCCCCCAAGGTGGCCCAGTGGCTTTCCCCTGAGCACCACTAACGCTGTGCGGCCTGATGTACGATGTGATCTTCATCAAAGACACAGCAAGACAGGGAGGAGACAGAGACAGAGCACACGTCTGCCTGCTCCGTGTGCTCAGGGATGGCAGTGCCCGCTTGGCTGTAGTGTTATGCTGCCAACTCCTGTCTCCGAGGCTCACATCAACCACCCCCTCCCTCCCTGCCCGCACTATCCTCTGCCGCTCGTCCCGGGCGACCCAGCCCTTTTCAGCAGAGAGCCGTTTCCAGCACGGTGTGTCAGGGAGGTACTGAGGTTTAGCTCACACGGAAGGAAGGTGTGCGAGCATCCCTGGGACAGAACCAGGCACCCTGGGGCAGAACTGAGCACCCCCAGGGCAAAGTCGGGCATCCCCGGGGCAGAGATATACATCCCTGCAGCAAATCAGGCATCCTGGGGCAGAGCTGAGCATCCCGGGGCCAGAGTCGGGTATCCCAGTGCCAGAGTCGGGCATCCCTGGGGCAGAATTGGGTATCCCTGAGACAGAATTGGGTATCCCTGGGGCAGAGCTAGGTATCCCTGGGATAGAATCGGGCATCCCTGGGGCAGAATTGAGCATCCCTGGGGCAGAGCCGGGTATCTTTGGGGCAGAATTGAGCATCCCTGGGGCAGAGCCGGGTATCTTTGGGGCAGAATTGGGTATCCCCGGTGCAGAGCCGGGCGGGGGGCTCGGGCCGGTGCTGTCCCCAAAGCCCCATCCCGGCGGCGTGCGGGGGATGTGCGGTGCGGAGGGATGCGGAACGAGCGC
>VZRM01000384.1:256512-277698 GCA_013397955.1 Grantiella picta | reverse complement strand
GGGACGGAGCGCCCCAGCCCCAGGAAGAGTCCTCGGGAACCCCCCGCGTCCCCCCGCCGGACCCGCAGCGGGTTCACTCCGCCCCGGAGCTCGTCAGGCCGCTGCGAGCGATGGACCGGACAGACAGACCCCCCCAGGTAAGGAGGGGGTGCGGTGTGTTTGCTCGTTCTGGGGGAGAGGCGGCGGGATGCTTCCTCGGGCATCCCGGGGCACGGGGAACGGGAACGCTGGGCTGCGGCTGAGCCACCCACAGAACCCACAAAACCATCCCCGCGGGGCTGCGACCTGCCACGACCGCTGGCACGCACCCGCACGGGAGAAGGGAGCCTGCGCTGCCCTTCCGCAGGGATTTGCAGCTGCCTCAGCCCTGGAAGGCGCTAGAGCTGGTGCGGGGTCTTGCCGGAGCCCTGACGGGGCCAGCTCTGGGCAGAGCCCACCTGGAGCAGACACAGCCCCTGCACCAGCCGAGAGCCATCCCTGCGGCATCTCCTCGCCCCAGCATCATCCATGGCTCCGCACGTAGTGGCAGGGACATGATTCACTGCCACCCCCTGCCAGAGCATCCCCTCTCCTCTCCGGGGAGCCCTGGAGGGCTTGGGGCACCTTGCAGGAGGAGCCAGTCCCTGCAGGCACCTCGGGCAGTGCAATGCCCAGCCCCTGCAGCATCTCCCTAAAAACAGCCCAAAAGGCTCCCTCAGGGTCTCATCGCCTTGAGCCAGGTCACAGAAGTTCATCAGCTCACCCTGTTTAGGACAGCTTGCCGCCTTTTCCCATGGGGAACATCAGCCATCTTCCTGGGGTCTCCTGGGGGAGCTCTGTGGTGCTTTTAAACTAAGGGGAAATTGGCTCTTGGCCTTTTCTTCTTGAGCACAGGGGAGGAGAGCTGACCAGTGCTTGTTGGGGTTTAGCAGGGGGGGTTTGAGCCAGGCAGTGCTGTGCTGATGAGCCCAGCTGGAGAGCAGCCTGCAGCAGCCTGCGGGAGAAACGGCGCCCCTGGAAACCCACCGAGGGAGAGAGAACATGACTGCACTCCAGCGCAGTTTAGGGGTCTGTTTTGAAGGGCTGTTTATCGTGATGCTGAAGGAAAGGCACATTGAATCTTGGTCTGACTGTGACCCCAGCCCTGGCTGTGCCAGAAGCACCACAGTCAAAATATGGGACAGCAGAATGTGATGGATTTCTGCTCCCACCCCTCTTTTGTATCCCTGGAGTCCAATCAGTCGTGCCAGACCTGCTGTCTTCAGAGAATCCCAGAAAGGTTTGGGTTGGAAGGGACCTTACAGACCATCTCTTCCCAGTCTTCCACTAGACCAGGTTGCTCCAAGCCCTGTCCAACCTGGTCTGGAACACTTCCCTTTGGGAGAGCCACCTGGCAAGGGAGGGAGTAGGTGTTGTGCCCTGGTGGAAGCCTGAGTGGGAAGGCTGGGATTGGAAGGGGACAGTTAGAGGGGTGGTTCAGAGGGGTGTTTGTGGGTGCTCCAGCAGCTTTGGGAGCTGTGCACCAGCTCTTGCTGATCCCTGCAGTGGGTCCCCCAAACTGGTCTCTATGGAGGTGACTGCTGAGCACCTGCCATCCAGTTTGCCTTGCCCCCTGAGCTGCACTGAGTGTTTTCCTGCCATCCTGGAGGCTCCTAGCGTGGTGGGAACCTTCCCTTCCCGCTCCCACGGGGTTGTGGCAGCACCATGGCAGTACCATCATAGCACCAGCGTACCGGGGCAGCACTGTGGTGGGACTGGTGGGGCTGTGGTGCACTGAGGTGCCAGAGCGATGGTGCTGTGGGACCTGGTGACACTCTGCTGCATCATGGCAGTGCCACCGTGATGTCACTGGGCTGGTGATGGTGGTGCCATGGCAGTACCACCCTTAACATTGATGTTGATCTGCAGAAAGGTTACCTTGTGTTTTCCTGGGGGAAAAAAATCCAGCAGCTCCTCCTGCAGCCAAGTGGCTTTAGGGACATGAAAGGCTTCCAGTTCAGCCCCAGGAGGGAGCTCAGTACTGCTGTCCCCAACAGTGCTGGTGCTGCTGGGCTCTGGAGCCACATCCTCCAGCCTGGGGACAAGGGGCTGTGTTAGAGCTGGGGCCAGGACAGGCTTGCACAGCTCCCCTCCGAAGCTTGGCTCTTCCTGGCCAGGCTGGGACACACCCTGGCTTCCTTCCCATTTGTCCTTGGGATGTCAGAGCTGCGTTATGTGAACAGGACAGCTGCCTCCAGGGACTTCTCTCCTGGTGTGGGGAAGATCCTCCTGAGGGCTCGTGGCTGACAGAGTTGATTAAAGATGTTGATTTTCTGATGAAGCTCTTGCTGTGTGTCCCAGCCTCAGCCATTCCCTCAGGGACAGACTATGGATGGGCATAAAGACTGTCTATAGGGCAAGTTAATATTGGCATTCTTGCCTGGGTCTCCCCTGAGTGCAGAGTGTGGAGAGCTGTTGCCCTTTTCCCATCTGGCAAAGGAACTCTGGAGTTAGAGAGGTGGAATGAGGGAACACATCTGGGGCCTCCCATCCAATCCCTCCCCTAGAAGGTTCCAGAGCTGGAAGAGGCTGCTCAAGTCCTGACCAGGCAGGTGTTGAGTATCTCCAAGGGCTGGATCCCATCACCTGTCTCACCCTGTCCTGAAGCTGCAGCGCTCCTGTGGAGAGGAATGTTCTCCACAGCCTGGTGGGAATTTTCCTCGTTGAGGTCTGTGCCCACATCTCCCCATCTATTTACCACATGTCCCTACATCCTGCAAGGCTCTGCAGGCTTTCTTGGCAAAGCAATGTATCCCACCATGGCCCCACTGGATAATGCTGTCCAGGGGTTTCACAATTTATCCTTCCTCCTGGGCCTTTGGAATTGCTCTGGTCCTGCTCCCCAAAACTTCTGTGTGGGCGTGAGATGTGAGAAATTACTTTCCTGCTGAGAATCTCCAGGCACTGCAGAGGTAGGATCCCAAACCAAATAATGAATTTCAGAGAAGGAGAGAAACGTTGTCTGTGTAGGAAGAACGGGGTTAAAGTGGCACAGATACAGTCTGGCTGGAAATAGGAAAGTTCCCGGGATGCTGTCAGATGGATTTTAGAGCACTTCCCACAAGAGCTCAGTTGTCTGCATCTCCTAGGGGATGCTGCTCCAGTGGGATCTGCTTTAACCCTGGAAAATTCAGGGTGGTTTGGGAGTGGGCTGCTGAAGGGAAGGCTTCCTCTGGTGCCCTACATTGGACATGAGGAGAGGATCAAGGTCGTTCACTTTCTGCATATTTTCTGCATCCTTCCAGGCCAGGATTACTCATCTCCCCAAACTCCCCAGCTCACTCATGGAAGGGATGAGCTCAGCAGCTGACCATTCCCTGTTCCCATCCCAGAACCACACAGGCAAGGGGCACAGTTAGGGTGCTCTGAGCTGCTTCTCGTGATTCCTTCTCAATCACAAGAGGTTGCTTTGGATTTGAATTTCTTAAAATCCAAGCCTCAGCTTCCCTTGAGGTCATGTGCAGCCGAGAATATTCAATAAATCGCAAACCCAACTGAAAATGCTTAAATCAAGGAGCCCTCCAGTGAGTAGGAATTTAAATAGCCACAAAAAAAACCTGTTGGTCCCAGTGGGGCTTAATAAAACAAAGAAGAGATGCAGGAAGAATTATAAAATGCTGGTAAAGATCCCCCACGTCAAGTGCTCAGGCCAAGCTGCATTTAATGATAAGCCCAGTGCCTTTTGCAGGAATTTGTGGCCTTTCAAGAGCTTCAAATTATTGATTGGCAAAGCTGGAAAACTGTTCATTTAGTGTCTGAAGGTGTGTAGAGCTCCACCCTTGACTGGGAAGGGTAGGTCAGCAGAATGAAGGATGGCAGGCAGTAGGACAAGGACACCTTGAGCAATGGAGCCAGTTCTTGCTGTACAGACAGCATTTCCTGCCATCCCAATTAGAAGATTGCATTCCATCGTGCTCAAAATCTGAGTGAATTAATTTTCCTTGGCTTGGCAGTGCTCAGTCTCATGCAAATGCCTTAGTGTTGTTTGCTGCAGCACTGTGGAGGTACAGCCACCTCAGGTAGCTCCTGCCAGGACGAGTCAGTGCCTCTGGATTTGTAGGAATGAATGGAAAACAAAAGTGAGACTAGGAAGGGGAAGGCAATGTTCATTTTAGCTCTTTTTCTAATTAAGCCCTCTGTGCAAAGATGTGTCCAAATGGCTTGGCCAGGTCACTTGAGCAGGACGTGGAGGGTGAGGGACACCAAGCAGTGCCTTCTCACTGTGCTGGTGGCTCTCTGGGCTGCTGGAGACAAACAGGATTTGGGACAGGGCTGTCACACCATGTTGCTGTTGGCTATTGCCACACTGATCTTCCACCTCAGCATGCTTCTCATTTCACCCTCTACATTTTGGAGGGACTCACCAATGCCTTTCTCGTGTCCTCTGGCTCTAGTCTTCCTTCCTGTGGGAATAACATGAAGAGAAATGGTACATGCAGTGCTGGCAGCCTTGTTGCCCCCTGTTACTGTGAGTGAAGGTGCTCTGCACCTCAGACATCTGCCCAGAGTTCTGGGAAAACACCCTTTAGGCCTTTAGGAGCTTTTGCCATTCACGTTTCTGTAGAATCATTAAGGTTGGAAAAGACCTCCAAGTCCAACCTTGATATCAACTCTGGCTCTGTGGTGGATGCAGAGGGATGATTTCTCCCCCTCAGTCTCTTGTTAAAGCTGTTGGAGATTTGGGGCTTCTCAGTCCAGCACAAAATCCTATAAGTGCCCTAAGTGAGTTCCTGCTTTCCCAAAATGAGCAAGAACACTGATCCCAACACAGAATCACAAAATCCCAAAATGGTTTGGGTTGAAGGGACCTTAAATCTCATCCACTCCCACCTCCTGCCACAGCCAGGGACACCTCCCACTATCCCAGGCTGCTCCCAGCCCTGTCCAGCCTGGCCTTGGACACTGCCAGGGATCCAGGGGCAGCACAGCTTCTCTGGGCACCCTGTGCCAGGGCCTGCCCACCCTCACAGGGAAGAATTCCTTCCTATCCAATCATGCCATAGCCTGGGAAACTAGAGCAGGTTTTTAGCCAGTGTGACCCAAAAGAAGAGGTGCTCTTGGCCCCTGGGAAGCTGCCAGTGATTTGGAAAACAGGAGGAAGTGGGCGAGAACTGCAGTGCAGATTTCCGGACAAAAACTGAGCTGTACATCCTAAATCTGCCCCTCAAGCTCCCTGCTGTACTCTGCAAGGTGGAAGAGCAAATCTGCCTCTTCAGAGCTGAACATGGTGAGGAATTATTTCCACTCAGTCAAAGCACACCTGTGGCCATAGATGTTGCTGCTGAGGCTGTGTGGTGGGAAGAGGAGTTGGTGTTGACTTTGCAAGCCAAGATCCCCTTGGAGGGCTGTGGCTCTTCTGTCCAGGCAGGGGATTTACTGAGCTGCAGCCCATTGCCTTCCCGGGGTGAAGGCAGAAGTCTCACGCCTTTCTTGGGAGTGTTTCTTTGGATTAGAGTTTCTGTTACAAGAAAGATGAGATATCAGAGAACAATCATCCCCACTCCAGCCATCAAATACCAAACCTGGAAACAACTAAATTTTATCATTCTTCCCCAGGGGTTTTGGGCTTTTTTGCGTGCTCACAAAATAGAATTATCTGACACATGGCATCCAAAAAGAGTCCAGATGCTCCACAAAGACCTCAGGGTGGTCTGGGCTGAGCCCGCAGTGCTGGGAGCTGCAGACTGACCTCTGCTCAGAGCCAAGCAACAAAAAGCCCCCAAAATGTCTATAGTAAGCCATGTTTTAGCTCGAACGACTTGCAATGTGCATGAGTACACAGCAGCAGAGGTTGCGAAGTCTTTCTGTGTTTGCACTGAAGTTGTTCACACATTGCTTCCCACATCTTCTATGTTTTGCATCTTTTTTTTCTAGTGGAAATACCATTGCATGAGCTGCTTCTCTGCAGATTCAGTGACTTGTTCAGCAGCACCCAGAAAAACTCTGCAGTGGTGGAGGAAGACAGCTTAGCTGTCTTGGCTTTGGAATACCACCAGGCCAGGATTTATAGTGCACAGCCTGTCTTCCTCATGTTCCCCAGGAGGGCAGGGAAACAGCAATGTCCCCTGAGTGCACTGAGAATGGAGCACAGTCCTGTTTTACCAGAGTGGAGCTTGGCCAAATCTTTCTGGAAGCTGATAAGAGACAAGGGAGACACTTGTACATTAGTGTTCAAAGGGTAGTTGGTAGAACAGGCTTTGTACCTGTTTTTCACCCTACAAAATGCAGATATCTTTCTCTCAAGGTGTGTAGGGGGGGCAAAGACCCTGCAGGGGACACTGGGGTGGCCAGGGGTCACACAGTGGCCTGAAGGCAGGAGAGTGATGTTGCTGTACTTGAGGAGCATTGCACAACCTGGTGCTGCAGGTTATCTGTGGATCAGCTGCAGTCTGAGGCTGCACACATCCTGGGATTGCAAAACACTTTGTACTTGACACGGAGAGAGCTGGGTCACAGCTGGGGAAAGCCTGTCCAGGGCCACACACACCTTGCCATACCTCTGCACCAGGCAGGTCGTGGCCAGCTGGAAGCAGGGACACCTCTCTAGCCCGCTGGAGAGCGGGGCCAGGAGTAAACTGGCCAAACAAAAGGACTGGTGTTAGCAGCAGTGTTCAGCCAGATGAGAATCTGCACCCTGAGCTATACCTTTCCCCTGCCAGAGTCCTCCTGGGCTTCTCCAAACCCTCCATTCCTCACAACTGCCTGCCCTGTTTTCTGTCTGATGGTGAAGGATGAACAATCACGTGTGCAGCACCTCAGGAGCATTTCAGAGCTGCCTTCCCAGCAGCCGTGAGGTATTTCTGTGTCATTTTCTCTCATCTCCTTGCAAATCCTCCTCTCTTTTGGATTTGCTGTTAAAGGTGAGGAAGTGTGCCGCATTGCACCCTGGACCTGGCTGCAGCCTTGGATTTTGGGGAGCTGATCCTCTGTCTTGGGAGTTTATTTTCCACTCACATTCCTCCCTCCATGTCTCAGCTTTGCAGGAACATTAATTCTTCTCCCTGGTTGGGAGGCTGGAGAAGCTGAGCTCATCAAAGGACAGTGAGCCAGGGCCATCAGGGCTACTGAGCTGATTATTCTCCTCCTGGAATAGCTGGGTTTGTGTTCCTGGGATTCATAATGGTGCTTCCATAAAGGGTTTAAAGATAGAGAGAACCTGGATTTGCGAGACTCCAATTTTAGCTGCATCTCATTTTAAACACCCAGTGAGGAGCACATGAAGAGCAGGCAGTGGTCAGAGGGTGTGCAGGAGGAGATGCCTGGAGAAATGTAAGAAACAGCAAATATATAGTGACTGCTCCCCTGAATATTCCCTAAATATCTTCCAATTCATGGCTCCAGCACTCCCCATGCTGGAGGCAGGATCTTTGAAGTTAATGGCCTTGGATGGATTTTTTCTTCCGTGAATTTGTTACATGGGGTGATAAAAATCAGATAAATGAGGAAATCACATAAATAAGGGCAAGTAGTAGGCTGGAAGAGGGATGGGCAGCAGGAGAAAATGCTGACTGACGGAAAGGAGAGTTGGCAGCACACAGGGCTGTGGGGAAGTGCCCTGAAGGCAAGGGCACAAACAGAGATGTTTGTGTCTGAAACCAGGAACGGCGCAAAATGCAGGAAGGAAGCAGGACAAGCGCAGTGAGCCACGCTGCTTGCCAGAGGAGTGGCAGGATAACCACAGCCTCATCCCAGGCATGTCTCTGACTTCTCCCCTAGCTTTGGCAGCACTGTCCCTGTTCCCTGGTGGGGATGTGCTGGCTGCTCGCTCTGCCGGCAGTGACAACGCCAGGGCTGCCTCTGCTCACTGACCGAACAGGAGGTGAGGCTATTTTTGTCTTGCTTTTGACATGCAGTGAGGGCACTGCAGAAGAGCAGCCTGTAAAATAACTTTGTCCTGTGAGGTGGCTGATTCCCTTGAAAATGGCTGGAAGAGGAGAAAATGGATTGGCAATGACAGGCTTCATTTTCAAGTGAAGAGGATTGAGAAGTTAAGGGAACTAATTACTAAAGTGAGGTGGAACGAACAGCTAAAGGGCTTTGACATGGTGGAGGCTTGGGGACAATGATTTCAAATGGAGGAGAGGTGGTGGATTTAATATATCCAAGGTAGCAGGAGAGCTGGGATGGCTTCACCTGGGAAATCACTCTGCAAGGTGACTGCAGGGGAGGGTTGTGCTCAGAGATGGATCCTGCAAAGCAAACCCAGCAGCTGGACCCCGGACCAGCTGCAGATGGAGAAGTCACTGCAGGGCATCTTGAAATCGTCAGTGGTTTATACACCTTCAAACTGTGTTTGTTTTCCAATCAGCCTGTTTCCAAATGCCACCCGAGACCTCTTGCTCATGGGGCCACCTGGTAAATTCCTCCTTCCTGTCTGACCCTCAGCAGGGATTTCAAAGCAACTCTGGGTTTAGACTTTGGCTGTTCTCAGGGGCTGGCTGGGGGAGCCCTGGGCCAGAGGGTGCCAGACATTGCAGAGCACAGCCCCAGCCGCATTGCAGAGCACGGCTGCAGCCACTGCCTGGCTGATTTACTGTCCCCCAACAGCCTCCTGCAAGTTTTCTGCAGGACTTTAAGGACTGTGCTGGATGCTGGGTGCTCCAGAGGGATTTTGCCTGCATGACCCATTTAGCAGCCTGGCTGGGCACCTCTCCCTGCAAAAGCCGCTGCAGCTCTCTGGTGCTTTTTGAAGCTTTCGTGTGAAAAAGCAGCAGTTTTCTGGCAGCTGCCACACTGAGGCTTTTCTTTGTTTGCTGTTCTCAATGCATCCTGGAGAAACTGTATTTTGGGCTCTACCTGCCGAAGGAGACGACAGATGATGCTGATTTCATGCAACGGAGACTTCAAAGCCATGTGCCTTCTGCTCTCCTCCCTCAGCATCCCTGCTGCTCTGCTTCTGCCTTCCTCTCGTTTTAGAAACTTTCCCCGTGGCAAAAGAACACGTCACTTGGGTTAATTTTTTGGTTAATTTTTTATTGGCCAAGGATGCTCCTGATTTGGGGAATGAGGCTGCTTGGAGACCCTGCCTGCCACCCCACGGTGTCAGCTCTGCCGCAGCTCGTGGAAAACCTCCCTGACTGAGGGATGCATTTGGATTCCAGCTCCTGCTGGCACTTCTGGATGTCTTCATCAGGATGAGTCACTTTGGGGGGAGCCTCTGTGTCTCTCCTCCCTAATGATTTATTTCCAGCTCCCCGTGAAAAGCACCGTGGGAGCCCCGAGCGCAGCCAGCAGCGAGGCTGCGCCGTGCAGCGCGGGATCCTTAAGGAACTGCGGAGCGGTTGATAAATTAAAAGCCATTTCATTATAGGAAATGAATGTTTAATGAGCGTGGGATGACGTCTAGACGGCCCTTTGGTTCCAGGCTCTCTGTGGTCTTGGAGGAGGGCTCAGCTGACGCAGCCAGCAGCAGCTCAGAGCCGAGGGGAAGGTTTGGCAAAGCTTTCGTGGGCACTGTGGGACAGCGAGGATCTCCTGTCTCCACGTCTTCTCGCTGCTGATGTCCCTTGTGCCTCTCTGGGCAAAGCCCCAAGGCGCTGTGGCTGCAGAGGGACGTGCTGGCACAGGGGAGGCTTGGCCCCATGCCTGTCCCCAGCCTGGAGCACACAGCCACACTCTCCTGCTGCGTGGCACAACACCCATGGGATGGGGAAGGACATCCCAGCCTTTGCCATGTCACGGGCTCTGGAGTCGTGACACAAAACCTGGGCTGAGCTGGGGACAGCAGGCAGGGTGGGGATGAGGGGTTATTAACCTTTGCATCCTGCCCTGATGAAATGGTTCGTGGCTACAGAAATGTTGTTTCAAGTGCAGAAATTTGAATGTAGGTGCCCAAAAATCCCCCTCAAAAGCTCTCCTGCTCACATCCCAGCGCAGAGCTGCTGGCTCAGGGTGCTCCCCCTGTCTCAGTGCAACCACAGACAAGAATTTTGAGGCCTCTTGGCAGTGGCAAGGAGATGGAAATAATGCACTTTGACTTCATTCCAGGGCTGCCTGCTTGGCTCTGGGGATGGCAGCAGGGGACCAGCCTGAGGCACGGTATACACACACGCTGGTAGGATCCCCCTCCCCACAAACCCGCCCTGCTTTGTCCCCTCTTTGTCACCTGCAGTGTCCCCTATGAGGATTCCCAGGCTGAGGAAGTGCTTTGCTGTTCCTGGAGCTGGTGATGGGGGAAATGCTCCCTGGGACACTTCACTGTCCCTGTAAAGTTGCAGGGATAGTGATACTGCAGGATCTGGTACTGGTCATGATGGTGATACTGCAGGATCTGGTACTGTGCACATGACTCCCAAGGGAGCTTCTTGGCTTCCCTGGGATACTGAATTCAGGGATTTCCTTTGTTCCTGGGCCTACCCTGACCATCCTTGGGAGCAGCTCTGAGTTGTTGGAGAGCAGGAGAGGGAACCCAGCTGTAGCAGTGTGATGTCTCCAGGAATGGTGGCCTAGAGTAACTAGGAGGGGAATAAAAAATAGAGGAAAATATATTCTTGCTTTCCCACATGTGGGTAGGAGTACAGTCTCCTTCCATGGGGCATTTCACTCCAGCTTTCACAAACCCCGGGATTTCTGCAGGGAGGGTGGACATCTACAAACCACTCTGCCAAAAACCTGTCAGCTCATGGCATGTCACATTCTGGTGTTTCAGTGGGTTGATGGGACCTAGGGACATCAAGTGAGGCTGATGGGGAAGGGCTGGGTGTAATCTGATTTTTTTGTTGTTGTTATTGTTGTTTTCAACCTCCTTCAGCTGTGTTTTCCATCCCTGCTTTGCCAAGGCAATTTTGTACAGGTGTGAAAGGTTGGGACAGCCATGGGCATGGGGAATTCAGTGGTGGGGACTTTGTGGCACTGGTCTCCTGCCCTGTTTCTCCAAATGACGTGATGGAGAAACCAGAATTATTCAAACATGTCGTGAGTTTTAGCCAGTCTCAGACCTCCTAGAGCTGAGCTTCTGTCTCTTGCTACCCAGAAAGCTCGGGCAGCATTCCTTTGGGAACGAGGGGTGTTTCCCCCGTAGCTTTGGCTGGAAAACTCCGGGACAGAGCTGTGCACAGGGAAGGTTTGCAGCTGATCAGCGGAGACTTGTTGGGCTCTGGGAGTGAGTCCTGCAAGACCTGCCGGACTGCTGGGAAAACATGTGGCTGGATCTTCCTGAGGCTCTGCCATATGGCAGCTGTGAAGCAACAGCTCAGCCCTGAGCTTTGCTAACACCCAGCAATCCTTGCTGGGAGCCAGCTCCAGCAGCGAGCCTGCGGCGAGCAGCTCTCGGCAGGAAGCAGCAACCACAAAACTCTATATACAGCTCCCGGCAGAGCTGCTGCTGCTGCTTTTGAGGTGACAAAATGAAGGTGGTGTTTGTAAAAAATCCTGCATGTCGCCTTCTTCCACAGCCAAGGCTGACACAGAGAGGTCTGGCTCCTGGGCACTCTCCTGGGCCAAACATGAGCGCTGGTGTGGGGAAGAGGGTGAGGAGGTCTGGTTGCCTCCAAAGCCATGTGGTGCCGGAGGTCACCAGGTCCCTGAGCCATGGGGAGCAGCACACATGTCTGGGGTGCCAGGGGTTTTGTTCTGCCTGCCTGGGTCCTGCTGGCTCTGCCCACGTTTCACCTGAGCCAGTTTGGATGGTACCATGGCTCAGGACAACCGGAGGGTCTGGGCTTTTTCCCTGGGTGGAAGCTGAAAGAATTTTTAAAGCTATGGAGATGGCAGCTGTCACCCTCAGGGTGGCCCCAAGGGCCAGTTGTTCCCCAGAGGCCACACAGCCCCTTGCCTCCTCCTAAAATCATCCCCCACATCCCACTCTGCCACCACCTTGACCCTGCCAGCCCCTGGCACAGCCAGGCTGGGCTCACCACACTGGTGTGAGGTTGTGGCTCCTCGGCCCCTGGTGAATCCTCTAGAACTTGCAGTCCCTGCCCCAGGTAGGTGAAGCCCTGTGGCCCTGCAGTCCCTGCTCCAGGTAGGTGAAGCCCTGTGGCCCTGCAGTCCCTGCCCCAGGTAGGTGAAGCCCTGTGGCCCTGCAGTCCCTGCTCCAGGTAGGTGAAGCCCTGTGGCCCTGCAGGACCTGTCCCAGGCAGCTGAAGCCCTCTCGGTGCTGTTTTGCAGAGCGGGGCTGACTACGGCTTCCTCGTGAGCCAGAACACAAAGCTCCTGAGTGCTCTGGAGGACCTGCGGCATCGCTGCTCCAGCCTGGCCGAGGAGAACAGCTTGCTGGTGAGCAGGGGATGCTGTCCTGGGATGCTGTGTGGGGAGGGAGTCCTGGAGAGAGCTGCTGTGTGCTGCCAAGTGATCACAGAATCACAGAACATGCTGAGAGGGAAGGAGCCCACAAGAATCATCGAGTCCAACTCGTGGCCCTGCACAGAACCATCCCCAAGAGTCACACCATGTGCAGGAGTATTGTCCAAATGCTTCTTGAACTTATGGTATCATCTGGGCAGGGCCAGAGGACAAAGGGGGTCTGGGTGCTTTGGGTCCCCTGGATGCTTTGGGTCCCCTGGGTGCCTTCATGCTGCAGCCATCAGCTGGATCTACCTCCCCAGCTTGGGAGCTGCTCTGAGGAAGAGGAGGGTGAGGGCAATCAGAGAGGGACAGNACCAGGTGAATTTATTTATTAATTATAAAATAATTAGTATTTTATATATAGGAGCAGGGCCTGGCAGGGGAGGGGAAGTCGCTCTTATTTCCTCTTTAACTGGAAAAGCAGAAACACTGATTCATTCGGCCTTGGCTCTGGGTGACAGTGCAGCACTGCCCCCTGCTCCCATGGGAGCTCAGCACCCAGATGCTCCACAGCTGCACCCCAAACCAAGCCAGGCTGCCACAGCCTGAGCCTTCTGCCCCTTTCCCCATCCCTGACTCCCCAGGTAGGCAGCCAAGACCCTCAGGACAGAGGGGATATTCCTCTCCTGCATCACCCCTTGCACAGCCCTGCAGTGTGGGGATGCAGCCACACTGGGCCCCTGCAAATTTGATTGCTCAGCATTTCAGATTTATATCACCCCACTTAAAATGCATATTTTACATCATTTCCTTACACTGAAACCATAAATTCAGCATGACCTGCACCCCAAGGGGTTACCCCTTATCAGTCATCTGGATTTTAGTGAAGCACAAGCCTGTGCTCTCATCAAATTTGACTCTCAAAAATCAGCCTCAGCCTTCCAGCCCAGACACCCATGGTGAGCTCTCACAGGGGGAGGGAGGGAAATAATCGTGAGGATCAGCCGACCTGACGTTTCTGCTGATGTGAAAAGACGGCACAACACATCTGGGTATGACCTTGGGAGAAGGAGCCATTGGCAAGTGGCAGCTTATTGGAACAGACAGATAACAAATAAAAGGGGATTAAGAGCGAGCAGAATCAATAGGAAAAAAAAGGAAATTTGCTTTGCAAATATCATAAAGTCCTTTGTCGTCTTCTCCTGCTCATGCTTTGGTGTCAGGAGAGAAAGGACACGGATAAGCTTGCTGTGGGGGTGCAGTGCAAATCCTCAGGGATGTGTTGTGTCCTGTAATCCCGGGGAAATAAACTGGGAGGACTTTGGAAGAGGAAGCCCAAAGGGTGGGTGGCCAGGATGCCCTGATGCTGGAGACATGTTGAGTCCTAGCAGAGCCTGCAATGGACATGTTGTGGATGGAGGACCATGTGGGATGGTCTGGGGTGGGTTGAGGGGCATCTCATGGGGACCAAGAGGTCACATTAACAAAAACACCAGGCAAACACAGGTTTCAGGGACTGGAGAGGCAACAGAGGTTGGGATAGCTCTAGAAGGACAGGCCCAGCCCTGGCTGGGAAAAGCACACACAGTACCACGTAGGTCAGGTAGAGCCAGGGGTGTTGGCTCCTGAGCAAGGGCTTCACCTGCAACTTGTCCTTCTGCTCTCCAGCGCAGGAGCTGCTTTCCCCAGACCGAGGAGAAGGTGAAGCACCTGAAGAGGAAGAACGCGGAGCTGGCGGTGATCGCCAAGCGCCTGGAGGAGAGAGCCCGGAAGCTCCAGGAGGCAAACCTCAAAGTGGTGGGTGCTGGGTGGGGAGCTGGGCTGGGAGAGCACCTGACCACCAGGACCTTTGGTTTTCTGCTTCCATTGGGCTAGAAAGGCCTTTTCTTTCCCTTTTTCTTAAACCTACAGCAAACATGCTTTGCATGTCATAGCAGAGCAAGAATCACCAACCCCAGCCATCGCCAGCTTCTCTGTTCCTCTTGGGGGAGGGTTTGAGGAATTTCCTCCTGCTTGGTTTCATACTGTAAGGTCATAGTTTAAGGTAATTAACTCAGCTTTCTTTGAGCAAGTCATGAAAATAATTCATGTGACTTCACCAAAAAGAAACAGGAAGGATTTGAATAAGAAAAGGAGTGCGGTGAAGCAAAACAGGAAGGGGTGAGAGGCAGCTCTGTGCCATCCACACCTCACTCAAAATGCTGTGCAAGGCTTCTGCCTTCTCCAACCCAACAGCAGCTTGTTGTGAAGCCTGGAGTGTCTGACATGGTGCAGCAGCAGTGGGAAGTGGCTGTAGGGTGTGGCATCTTGGGCAAACGTTCCTGGAGGAAAGCGGGGATTGTGATGGGGAATTCAAGCCGTTCAGGATAGAGAGGAGGAAGTGAAAGCTGTGTTGGAGAGAAGGTAGGGGAGTTTCCTGGCACTGCTGTCCTCTGTCCCCAGGCACTGTGCCGCCTGTCTGTCATGGGGTTTTGGTACTTGCAGGGCAACAGATGGACTTGTCAGATACTATGTTAAGAGAAACCATTTGACATACCACTAACAGCTATGCAGGACCCTCCAGCATCTATACAAAAACTGTTTTATTTGTTTCCCCAGTGAAACTTTGGGGTGAGGACAGTTTAAGGCCTGGGCAAGTCCTGGAGAACCAACTTCCTGGGCTCCTGTGCTGGCCCAGGTGTCCTGACAGCAGCAAGCACTGGGATGGCTGAGCCACATGGAAGGTTGGGGATGGGACCAGAGAAGAGGCCGTGAGGAGCTAGGGTTAATTTGGCAGCAGGTCCCTTCAGTGCCTTGTACCCAGGTCCTGTGGAGCCAGGGCCACGCAGTTTCTGCACGTGCATGAGATGCTCAGGAAGACTTGGGGAGGAAAAGTTTGCACAGAGGATTCCGTGTGCTTGATCAGGCAGTAGAGAGTTCCCCCTTCCCAGATTGTCAGGCTTTGAGCAGATGAAAATAGCTGGGCAGAGAGAGGCAGGGTTGGATAAACTCAGGGACTGGGTGGATCCTCACTGCCTGTAGGGCTGGGATGAGCAGGAGGTGTGAGCTGCCCCTTCATCCAAGTCTGTGGTGCTGGTATCCAGTGGGAGAGCCCACTGCAGGTGTGGGGATATGCCAGGGACACTGTGCCAGGCAGCCTCAGCTCCTGCCTGGGCAGAGCCTGTGCTCAGCCAGCTGTCTGTCCCTGCCTGCCCTGCTCCCCCTAAGCACACTGCCATTTCCACCTCGTGCTTTCCTCCCTCCCAGGGAGCATGTCAACCTGGAATGCTTTTCCTCCAGTCCTCCTTTTCTCCCAGTCCTCCCTGCCTGTGCTGGGCTCTCCTTAGCCTCTGTCTTTCCCTCTATCTTCTGCCCATCCATGCTCAAGCTCTTTCCTGCTGCCTAGAAACCCATGGAAGCTCCATTTCTCTCCCTGGTTTGGCCAACTCTATCCTTGATCCCATGCTATAATTGGTCCCATGCTGATCTTTCCTGCCATTCTCCCCACCTCTCTGCTGCCTTCTGTCTTTCTCACCTCATCCTGTTTTTCTCTCCTTCCCCACCCCACTGCTGCCCTGCCTGCAGTCCCTGTGCTGGCTGTACCCATTGAATACCTTCTCCTTCCCACCTCTTCTTTGAGCCACTTCTCCATCCAGCCTTTCCTCTTCTACTTTTCCATAGGTCTGTCCTGCTCCTCTGTCTGTTTGTCTGTCCTTTGGGGCCAGTCCTGCATTTTTTGACAGTGCTTCCTGCGCTGGGTGATGGAGTGGTGGTCAAGGAGCACCAAAGGGTGATGGGGTGGTGGTTGTTGAACACCTAGGGGTGATGGGGTGGTGGTTATCACACACCAACACATCTCACTGCTCTCTGGTGTAGGTAACTGCTCCAGTGCCTCTGAAGGGCTCCAGTCTGGAACTGTGCAAAAAAGCATTTGCCCGCCAGCGTGCCAAGGACCTGACAGAGCAGGCCAGTGCTCTTCTGGAAAAAGACAAGCAGATTGAGGCTCTGCAGCAGGAATGCAGGGAGCTCCAGGCTAAACTCTTGGCAGGGAAGGTGAGACACTTTGTGGGACATCACTCTGGGACTCGGGACAAGTGGTCTGACAGCAGGGATGGAAACCAGGCTCTGGGAAGTGGTGTGAGGGGAATTAGTCCCAATGGCAGGCTGAAAGCAGAGGGGACTTGGTGTGTGAGCTGAATTGGGACACTGGGGGTGTGTGTGGCAGAGACAGTGTCCAGATCTCTCCAGAACAGTGTCTTGGGAGACACCCTGTTTTTCCTGCATCAATTCATGGATCTGAGCTGCCATTTTCATCAGAGACAAAAACTCCTTCCCTGGAAACCCCCGAGAAGCCACAGACACAGGGTAACTTTTCGAAGGGCTGAGCTGCAAGCAAGACGTAGAACCAGGGCCTCCTTTTAAAGTGTTTCTTTGAGAAGCCAACCAGCACATTCCCAAAAAACCAGTCTGGATCCCAAGCCTTGAGCTGCAGCTCTCTGAGGACTCACCAGCACCATGAGACTGGTGACAGTGCCTCCTGACCAAGGCTACAAACCACCAGGCTGGGCTGGGTGTTCATGAAACCATTCCCTCCTGGTCTGGTGACCTACACTCCCCTCATCACCAGCCATGCCAAAATAAATGGTGGGACAAAACAATAATGCAGCTCATCCCGAGATCTAGGACTGGCCAGATGTGTCGTTCCTGCAAAGCTCTTCTCTGTGATGGCTCTGAAAGGAGCCTCTGCAGGCAGCTGGGGCTGGGTGAGATGGTTCCCACTCGAGGTGACTAATGCAACCTGTTCAGGGCATCTCAGTTGTATCTTTTATTCCCAAACTGGGTGTTTTTAGTTGAGGTCAGTTCAAATCTCCAGAGAAGCTCAATAACACTTGTCCCCATGCTGGTTTCCCCCTGTTTTGCTAATGCAAATGTGGCCCAGTGCCACCCTGCCTCCCTGCCCCCGGCTGAGCTGAACACTCCCACTTCTACCTGCCCTACTTATGTGGTATTTAGGTGACAAATACTTCCTCACTGAAAACAGCTTTATATTTTTCCCTGAGCTCCCCATATGTTCATTTTAACTACTGGATTCTCAGTCTTTCCCTAATGTAGATCTAGTCAGGGTAAGAACAATGGGGTGTATTTGGGGTTTGTACAGAGCTGCCCCATTGATCCTTCCGGGTGTTAAACCACAGGACAAACTTATCCAGATCTGCCTGTGCTCTACAGTGTCAGCAAGAAGTTTCCTTTCCACTCCTTTGATTTCTCATCTCAGGCCCCCACAGAAAGGGGAACAGACTCTTTCCAAAGCACTCTGATTTTCCTAGCAGAGTGGGCTGGGCAACCTGAACCTGCCAGGGACAGGAGAGTGACAAATTCCAAAGGAATGTGACAGAAGCCGGTCAGTGAGATTCATTCCTGGCCAAGGAAAAGCACATGGGTGCAACCCTCAGGGCTGACAAATTCAGTCACTGCCTTCCTGGGGCACAGGTGACCTGGGTGACCACCTTGTTCCAGAAGGTGACACCATCTGTGGCACCAACAACCAGGACATCAATGCCTGAGCAGGGAATCCACACAAAAGAGAGCAATATAGATCATTCTGTCTGATCTTGTTTTCCCCATTTCTCTCCCAAGCAAACCACTCATTAAATTTTAATTTCCAGCTACTTAAAATTCCAAATTCCCCTAATCTGTCTGCAGCATGCAAAATGCATTACGCCAATGAAGGGGGTTTTATGCAGAGATATGGTGTGCACGCTCAGAGTTTGTAACCAAATCAATTTTAATCTCGGGTATTTAAATCAGCAGGAATTTTTCAGTAGCTAGGAAATGGATCCACTCAGTTCCCTGGCAGTAGCAGGGCTCACTCCCTGTACCCTGGGCTGCAAAGGCATTGGACTTCTTTCGCAAAGCCAGGGCTCTTAGGATGGGATAAAATAATTTCCTGAGATCATACTCCAGTGATCTGCTTCCGACCAAACCCCAGCTTCGGCTAAATCCAGGCTGCAATTTCTTGCAGCATGGATTCTTGGTGGTGGGGGACTGGGGGGAACAGCTGCAGGGGATGGGTATAATAGAAACTGAGGGGAGGACTGAGCCTTTTTTTCTACCCCCTTGTTCCCCCAGGCTCTGGAGGCTGTCTGTTGGGAATAGCTGCCTTCTTTTGGTGGGGGAAGGGAGATTTTATACATAGCCACAGCCCATTCTGTTTAAAGAACTACTACCCTGATAGCCTGAACACAGGTCTGGCACAGAGAAGGCCCAGCTGCTCACTTCTTGAATCTATAATCAGTTCCCATTAATGCTGCCTCAGTTTCCCCCTTGCAGCATGAGAGTAACCATGGTTTTCTCCACAAATTGTATTTAGAAAGCACACACTATTTTTAGGGCAAATAAGAAGCGAATGGGGAAGCAGATTAAATTTGTCCTGGATACCAGTTATGTCTTGAATTCTCTGGCTTAAAAGCTTTCCAGGGGAATGAACAATGTCTCCTCCAGCAGCAGATTTGTAAAGACAGGTTTTCATAATCCAATTTTGTACGTATGGACATGCAGGTACGTGTTTCTTCAGCTTCCTGAAATCTGAAAACCTTTGAAGAATCAAACAAGCTGGTGACATATTCTCCCCAGTTTTGTGAGAGTCAGGTTGTGCTGGTTTCCTTCAAAAGCTGCTGTGTTTGGGTCGTGAGCGGACGGGAGTGACACCTTGTGCGAAAGATAGGTGTCCACCACACATACTGTCTTGAGAGGAGAGAAATCAAGAATGTTAGGAAACCAAATATTATCCCGAGGGAGAACTGACCAAATCCCAGATGGTCTTCATTGCTGCAACCTCTCAAAGCCCAGTGCCTGCCAGCACCCACATCAAAGAGCAGAGAAAGCAGTGAGAGCTCTGGTTTGGCTGGGCCATGAAATGACATTATCCTGCCACGCTCCCTGCTGGCATGTGCTGAGATGGCCCATGCTCGGAACAGCCCTGGGTGGCTTGCTGGGAGAGCTGCAGGAGCATTCCAGCTGGGTTTTATCTTCACGAGGAATAATGTATTTGCATGAAGGATGTAAAGTGAGTTTTGAGGCTTTGGAGACCCAGGAATCAGCCATGCGTGTGCCACACTATCTGGGTTTCCCCTGCCTCTCTTCTTTTGGAGTTTGCATGTTAAATGTGACCTGTCTGTCCCACCTTTTGGAGCTTGCCAGTGCCACGGTGCCATGTTTGGTTTCTGATATAAACAAATTCACCAGCCGGCATTTTTAGGAATAGAATATTGAACATTTATTAGGAGAACAAAGACTTACGGCCAGGCGGGAGTGGCTGGTTTGCCGTATTCTCAGTCCCGCACTGTATTCATTTTAATGTGTGCTTAAGTACTTTCTGTAACTGTTACATATTCATTAAGTCCAAAAAAACCGAATTACACTTCAGTCTTCCTTCTTCGCTCTATTCCCCTGTCCACCAGGCCAGGCAACATCTTGGTCTTCTGGTTTGTCTCAGGGCTAAATGCTGAAGTCTTCTATAGCTCTAATTCAAGTTGTAGCTGACACTCTTCTCAGGGAGGTGTGACTGTAAATAACAAATTTCCCGGGATGCATGAGGTCTGTTTCTTTTTATTCCTTCAGTGCGTCTTGATCTCTGGCTTTGTGGCTTATCAGTTTAAAAGACATCTATGACCATGTATTTCTTACCACATTTCTAGCATACTCCAACATATTGCATATTACATAGTTTATATGTAATATTACATATTACATAGTTTATATTACATATTACATATTACATAGTTTGTAATTCACTCTAACTTTGTTTCTACGTAACTCTATTTTATCTAAGTGCTGCTTTACACAGTACCTTATCACTTATAAATGCTAAATTCATATATGCGAAAGCCAACATTCACTATCCACTCATTTATCACAATTTCCAACAGGATGACCCTCGCTGCCTGAATGTCATCGAGTTCGACCGCCTGCTGCGGGAATCCCAGCGAGAGGTGCTGCGGCTCCAGAGGCAGATCGCGCTCAAGAATTTCAAGGAGTGTCTGCGTTCCTCCAAACTGAGCTCAGGCAGCGCCGTGCCCAGTGCTGCCACACGTCTGGGAGCAACAAATTCCTGCCTCAAAGGTGCACCTCGACCGAAGGAGGCCTTGGGAGACCCAGCGCTGGGAGGAAAAGCTCACAGGGAGGTGAGACAAGTGGGCCAGCGATCGGAAAGTTTGGCTATTTAAATACTCAACTAATCGCTGTTCTTAGGGAGCTTCACTTGGAGAAGGTGAGGGCTGGGGTTCGCATCCACTGCTGGTTTCCAAAGGGAGCAATTCCAGCACCAGGTCTCACAGGGTGAGGAGGGACAGGGATGCTGCTGGCAGCTCAGACCAGGAGCTCAGTCCTGCTCATTTTCCCTGGAGTGGGGCTCCTGTGCTGTGTTTTTCAGCCTAGGAAACCAGGTAATGTTTCTTTTCCATAGAATCCTGGAACGGTTTGGATTGAAGGGATCTTAAAGTGCATCTCATTCCACTCCCTGCCCATGGGCAGTGACACCTTCCACATCCCAGGCTGCTCCCAGCCCTGTCCAGCCTGGCCTTGGACACTGCCAGGGATCCAGGGACAGCCACAGCTTCTCTGGGCACCCTGTGCCAGGGCCTGCCCACCCTCACAGGGAACAATTCCTTCCCAATATCCCATCTCTCCCTGCCCTCTGGCAGTTTGAAGCCATTCCCTGTGTCCTGTCCCTCCATCCCTTGTCCCCAGTCCCTCTCCAGCTCTCCTGGAGCTCCTTTAGGCCCTGGAAGGTGCTCTAAGGTCTCCCGGGAGCTTCTCCTCTCCATGTGAACACCCCCAGCTCTCCCAGCCTGGTTCCAGCCCTCAGAGCATCTCCATGGCCTCCTCTGGACTCGCTCCATCATCAGGCCGCCCAGCTAGCAGCAGCTCCAGGGGTTCTGGCCAGAGCAGAGGGGCACAATCCCC
>VZRM01000384.1:206911-256292 GCA_013397955.1 Grantiella picta | reverse complement strand
CCTCTGTGCCTCCCTGAGCCCCGCTGTGCCCCTCTGTGCCTCCCTGAGCCTCGCTGTGCCCCTCTGTGCCACTCTGTGCCCCGCAGCCCCCCAGCCGGCAGGACAGGAGGCTCCGAGTCGGTGGGCTCCGGGGGATTTGGCTCCTGGGGGTTTTCCCGGTCTCTTCCCGAGTTTTCAGCGCGGTAGAATCCCACATCCCTGCGCATCTTCCCCCACCCTCCCGCCAGCTGCTCTCGTTTTTTGCCCCTCGGCTCATACAGCACATGTATTGAATATTCATTCCTTGTCCGTCTATTCCAAGTCACTCCTGGATTTATAACCCCCTCTCCTTCAGTCGTTTTTTTGTTTCTTTCCAGCCTCTTCCATTATTCAGTGTTCATAATCTTTGTCTCCTTCCTTTGTGTGTTTTCTCTGTCAGTTTTGTGTTGGGGAAGCAGCATACAGCAGTATCCCGGACGCTGTGGCATTGATTTATATGATGGCATAATGAAGTCTTCTCTCCCTTTCCCAAAAGATCTCTTTACCTTTTTGTTTGAGCACTGAGTTCTGTTAAGCCATCATTTGTCTCTGTAATCTCTCAGTGTCACGAGGCCCTCGTCACTGTTTGTTTGTGCTACATCAGTACTTGCAGAGCACAGTTTCTGCTCGCTCTTTTTCAGCCCTTTCATTTTTGCTGAATATTTAGCTGAGAGAAAACCCTCCCCTTGCCCTGTGGTGGCTCAGTGTCTGCAGACACCTGTTAAAGCACTGCAGCTGAATGTCTTCTGAGTGCCCAAGCAGGTTTCTGCTGTATCTCCCTCACCCACTTACTTGCTGACATCTTAGAAAAACTCTTTATAGATCCATGAATATGTTTCCCTTTCCCCCTCCCATATAAGTTTGTTTGGGTTTTGTTAAATATTTGCCTTTTGTGCGATTTCCATCAGTTTGTCCAGAACTGGTGTCAAATTTACTGGTCTGTCTTTCTACAGATGTCTACTGGAATATGCTTAAAACTCTGGAATACTCTCATAGCATGGCATTTGCCACTTTTCAGTTATTTTGTGTTAAGGCAGTGTTGGAGAAGTGACTTTCTGCACGTATTGATTCAGTTCCTGCTGAAGTGAGGGACTCAGTTCATGCCAGAGGGGTGAACCCTGGGGTGAAGGTTATGTAATCTTGGTGGTTTGTTACTGTTTATTGTGTTGGCTTCCACAGTTCTTATAGGCAGTTCAGATTGAGAGAGGTCCTCAGCTCTGTTCTTCATAGTTTGAGATTTCTGCTCCAGTGGCGCCCAAATTCCTCTGTGATGAAGAGAGATGCTCAGATAGTTTTTTTTTTCCCTCTGCTGTGCAATGACCTTCCATACCTTGATTTTCACCTGATCCTGCAGGTTCTGTCAGACAAGATGGCTTTTCTCATGGGTGTGCTTTGCTTCTCTGACTCAGGAGAGTCTGTCCTCACTGTCAGAAGATTTTCTGGCCGATAAATAAGTCAGCAAGGCTAAGTGTGACAGCTCTGGTAAAGGAGGAGGCTGCTACCAGTCCCTTGGCTGCACCCTGTACCACAGAGCACCCTGAGCTGGAGCCCCAGGAGCAGCTGATGGAGCTGGAAAGGAGCTCAGCCTGGAGCAAAGGAGGCTCAGGGGGACCTTGTGGCTCTGCACAGCTGCTGACAGGAGGGGACAGCCGGGGGGTCAGGCTGAGCCAGGGAACAGGGACAGGAGGGGAGGGAACAGCCTCAGGCTGGGCAGGGGAGGCTCAGGTTGGACAGCAGCAGGAATTTCTCTATGGAAAGGGTTGTTGGGCCCTGGAAGAGGCTGCTCTGGGAGGTGGTGGAGTCCCCATCCCTGGAGGTCTCTAAGGATGTGGTATTCAGTGCTCTGGGCTGGGGACAAGGTAGGGATTGGGCACAGCTTGGACTCCATGGTGTTGGAGGTCTTTTCCAAACCCAGTGGTTCTGGAATTCTCTCAAATAGCAATCTGAAACTTTGTATGAGCAAGGTGATTGGAAAAAAAAAGTCTCAGAAACATTTCCACGTTGATATTCCACAGTTAAATACAGATTTGACAGCAGACCTGAAAGCTTCCAAAGGCTGGGACTCGTGAGGTGCCATGGGTTGGGTGGAGGATCCCAGGATTTCCATGTGATGATTGGTGCTCACACTGTCAGACTCTGCAGTGAACCTTATTCCACGGATGGTAGGGAAGGAGATTGACATGGGAGGTGATTTCAGAATTGTCTTTGTAGCAAAATATGAAAAGTCCTTGGTAGCCTGGACTTGAGTGTGAGCTCTTGGAGCTCTCAGGCTTTCGCAGATATATTCAGGCTTTATCCGTGAATATAGATGTAGATAAAACCTTGTCTTTCAAACCAAAAATAGGTTAGAAATCACATTATAGGTATAGTGCTTAAACACTGCCTTAAGGACTGGCTGTAAAGGTAGCTCAGACCTCATCCCATGGATGCCTCAGCACTGAAGGTGTTCAGAGTGAGGTGAGGAATTCCATGTCTGAGGAGAGGTCGGCTGAAGGCTAAGATGAGATCATTCATAAAGTCTTGCTGCTTCCTCACTGTACAGGTTGGCTTTGATGATCTTAAAGATCTGTCCCTGAAATCTGTTTATCAAAAATAACTTTACAGTGAATATTTAAAACCTTACCAAGGCCCTTTTTCTTCTTTGTGTCTCAGTCGTTGCCCTGCAGTCAAGGATTACTCTTGGCAGACAATGTCAAGTATCAGTTGAGAGTGGAAATTCAGAGGATTAAGGTGTGTTTGTGATCCAAATGAAAGGTCATTTTGTTAGAAACTTGGGTACAAATGTGTATAAAAAGTGCCTCCTTTCATCTGGTTTGGTGGTGGCACATAAGCCATGGCACTGCTGCCATTTCAGCCCTCCCCAGCTACCAGCAGAGATGGGTGCTGCATCTCATGCCAGTGTTAGTCTGCTTTTCCCTGCCTTTAGATTCTGACATCTTCACTGGTTTCTGCCCTTTTTGGTCTGTGTTCTCCCTTTGGGCCATCCTGTCTGTGTCACTTTGGGGAGGGTCATGAAAGTGTTGTTATGCTGCCTCTCTTTGAATCATTAGGTGAGGCACAGATGGGAGCTTGGATCTGAGAGCTTCCAGGAGCCCACTGTTCCTTTGGGGTGCTTCAGTCAAGCTGGGCTGGTTGGTGCTGGGCTCCAGGAGATCCCTGGCATGGTGTCCAGCTTTCTCCATGTCCAGTGGTGCAGCTCAGAGATCAGGAGTTCCCTGATTGCTCTCCTGTTCCCCCCATTGCTCTCCTGGGTGGTACAGCGAGGAATGTCCCTTCTCCCTCAGTGTGCTCCCTAGTCCTGAATGTCCCTGAGCTCTCTGTCATCTGTTCTGGTTTCAGGTGGAACCAGGTGTGCAACCACTGGGACCTGCCTCTGAAGGACATGAAAATTTCCCTCCCAAAAATGCAGTAACAAACCAGGGGAGCAGCAAACACGTACAGCAGCTGGTGAGTTGTGAACCTGGTTTGGGGGAAGGAGTGCACTACTTTTTTAATTCTCTTGGGGGTTTCACTCATGCAATCCAGGTAGAGATTTTGGGGACTGAAGTCTTTTTAGGTGCAGCTGCCTTGCAAAAGTGGGAAGCTTGGGAAATTGGTGGGAAAACACAGACTATGTGCATGGAGAGTGTTGCAGCTCCAGGGTGGGCTGGCAGGGGAATATGTCACATTCAGACGAGAGGGAAACATGCCAGTAGGTTCTGTGCTGTGTTTGGTTTAGACTTATTTGAACTAGGCACAGATGTGAATTATTCCAGCAAGTTAGAGCAGTTCACAGGGAGGTTTATCAGCTCTTCTCTGAGGAGTAGTGAGTAGCTGCAGATAAAGAGGATGTCTGTGCTCTGTTAGGTGCCACTGGAATTAGAATAGGAGCTAAAATAGCACAGCTGGTATTTAAAGGTGAAAATTTTATACAGCTCTGTTGTTTTGTCCCCTGTACCTTGTCCTCTGTTCTGGATAAATAGGAACAGTCTGTGCAAGTGGGAACAGACCTGTCTCCAGACTAAAGGCTTGGGGAAGAGGGCAATAGTTTCATTTTTTGGTTTTACTACCTTTCAGAAGAATCTCCCCTGGTTTCTACATTGTTTAAGTTTGTCACAGAGATTTTAATTAAAAAAAAATATTACAGCACAAGCTCTGAGAGGCTGGGCTTGAGTTTCACATGCATTGTAAGAGTGTGGACTTGCTGATCTACTTCTGCTTGTTTTGTGCAGGAAGTTGAACTCAAGAAAAAGCGCAAAAAATGTGAAAACCTTGAGCATGAAGTGAGGAAAAAGCATAAAAGATGCAAAGAACTAGTAAGTGTTCTTGTTGCCTACTGTTATGAGCATAGTGGGAGAAGAGGAGCTAAGTTGCTGTGTGCCTCTGTTGGATTCTCTTCAGTTTGTCTTAATGAGGAATCACCAGTGTTTCTGTTTATTTGAACAGTGTCACAAATTTTGGTCTCCAGCCCTTGAGGCTCAGATTGTTTAGTTTTTCAGCTACCAGTTTTTCATTTATGTAGCTGAATACAGCTACCTAAATCACTGGATGAAATTCCACGGCCTTTGCTAATTTGGGGAGATACTTAACCATTTTCACATGCACCCCAGACAAGTATTGAGGTAGTAGTTACACCATCCCACTGTCATTTTATTGTGCTTCTTACTTGTTGGCAGAAATCCTGTTTAATTCCAGGGAGGTTTTGCAGGTCCTAGCAGAGCATGTGGATTTCTCCCTTCTGTTTCTGCTTAGCTTTGCTTAAGAGATCACAGACTGATTTGGGTTGGAAGGGACCTTAAAGATCATCTAGGTCCAACACCATCGTCTGTCCAGGGGCTGGGCTCTGTTGGAGCAGTGCTGCTCACTGGTCAAGCAGCATCCCACCAGCATCCCACACTGCCAGGAAACAGAAGCAGTGGAGCTGCTCTGCAGGATGATTTGGGGGAGTTAGATGGAGGGCCTTGGTGTGGTAATTCCCCCTCTTTCTGGACAGGAGATCCAGCTGCAGGAGGTGCAGAGTGAAAATGCACGACTGGCCGAAGAGAACCTGCAGCTGAATGAGAAGGCTGGGTGGGCAGGACAGGTAAAAACAGTGTCTGTCAGGTGGAGCATTAGCTTCTGCAAAAGTCTGCTGAGAAGAACAGGCTGTTCTCAAGTTGTCACCTCCGTGATGGTCATGTGCTGATCTGGGCTTCTGTTCCCAGCTTCTTCTCTGGACAAATGTAATGCACAAGAGTTAGAAAGACATTTGTCAGTCCCATGTAACAATTTGCCACCATGCATAAGGCTTCCCACATATTTAGTAACTGTTGGAAGTGGAAATATTTGTCTTTGCTTGCATTGCTGGTAGTCATCAAGCCATAGTGCACCCTGGAACCAAAAACCATTGTGGTAGATGGAGAAGGCAAGGATAATTTCAGCAGGCTGCTGAATTTTCTGTCCTGTTCTCTGTTTAATCCCACCGCGTAGGATTAAAAATGCTTACAGACCTTTGTGCTTATTTTTTTTATCTCTTCATTATGTAGCCTGTTCTATCCCGGTCCCTTCCTCCTTGCAAACAGGGAGGGCAAATGAGTTTAGGGAGAGAAGCAGTGTGCAAATGAAATGTTACACATTGAGGCCTGATACAAATGCTCATTTTTTTGTTTTAAGTGAAAACCAGAGGGGAAGGAAGCTCCTGATTTTGGTATCATTGCCAGCAGAAAGCACAGAAACAAATTGGTCTCTATTATTTATATAAAGAACACCTATGGCTGCTTGTGCTCACTGAAAATCCTTTCTCTTCAGGTTGAATCTGAGAATGCTGACCTGAAACTGCAAGTTGTTTTGGTGACAAAGGAACGGGATTCAGTAATTCAGACGAATCAAGGACTCCAAACCAAGCTGGAGAATCTAGAGCAGGTGCTGAAGGTCAGTAGGATCCACATGGCTGGAAGGACTGTCCTATTCCTGCCTTTGGATGGCACTTGTTGTCTCTTTGCCCTTTTTGACCATTCCTTTGGCTCTGTGCTTCCACTGGGAATTCTGCTTCTGCAGGATCGTGGAACAGGGCTTTCCAAAGTGGGGAGAAGTGCTTGGAAAGGCTGCTTCAGGGATTTGGGTGGGAGATAAAGTGACTCACTGATTTAAGGGTTTTCTTGACTGTGCTGCTCTGCCTTGTGATGGGAATTTCTTACTTTCTCCTCTGTGCAATGATGATGTGGGATACAGGCCATGGTTTGGCTTCATGGCAGTTGGTAGAACACAGGACAGGTTTCAGCAGTGTTGATGCCTTAAAGCTGGTAAAAATGAGAGGCAGACACAGCAGTGTAGGGAAAAAAGGGTATTACCTTGGTTTAATAGGATTGTCAAAGGTGGAAACACACCGAGAGCACCCTGTGTACAATGTGTGTACAATTTATGGACCTCACAAATTAGCATATCTACCTAAAATCCCCCAGTAAGAAACTTAACAAATGCAGCAACTGTCCTCCTATTCTAATTATCCCACTCCAAGTGTGACTACAGCCTAGTTTACCAAACATATTCCAGAGAGGAGGCTCTGTCCAAGGTTGGAGCCTGTAGTTTTGAGATAGTTATGAATGTTTCATCTTCCTCCCCAGAGAACCCCAAACTAAGCTAAATATCAGAGTACAGGAGTTATAAACATGTAGGGCTAAGGTACAAGGAGTGTTTGTGAAGGGTACAAGGAAAGGGAAAGGGTATAAAAAGGGTACAAAAAGGAAAGACAACCATCAGGCATCAGTGTCAGCCCTCAGCTGTGTGTGCCTTGTCCTGCAGCACATGAGAAATGTGGCTGAGCGGAGGCAGCAGCTGGAAGTGGAGCACAAGGAAGCACTGCTAGTCCTGCAGGAGAAGCAGGAGGAGGTGCGGCGGTTGCAGCAGGTATGTGGTGTGACAGGGGACAGGTTCCTCTCTGAATGCATTCCTCCTCTTGTTTCCTTGGAGGTGTGCATGGAGCAGGTAGAAATGCTCCCTATATCCAATCTGAACCTTCCCTCGCACAGCTTGAGGCCGTTTTCCCCTTGTTCTGTCCCTTGTTCCCTGGGAGCAGAGCCCAACCCCCTACCTGGCTGGACCCTTCTGTCAGGGAATTGTAGAGAGCCAGAAGGTCCCTCTGAGCCTCCTTTTCTCCAGGCTTAGCTCCCTGATCTGCTCCTCACCAGACCTGTGTTCCAATCCACAATGGACTGCCAAGGTGGGATGACAGTAAAGGTGAACTCAGGTTGGCTGCTTTCTGATTTGCTCCCTTCCTTATTTTTCCTTAGGCCCAGGCAGAGGCAAGAAGGGAACATGAGGGAGCAGTACAGCTTCTAGAGGTAAGACAGAAGGAAACAAGGGATTAGTGGCTGCAGATTTGGTACCTTTTGTTTATAATACCAGTTTGGATGCCCTGGGTTTTGGTGGTTCTTTAGCAAAATGCTGTAATATCTTGATTGGATGCAACATGTTGCTGTAGTGAAAGTAATATTTGGGTCAAAGATTGGGGAATTAAATCCTGACCTGCTCAGTCCTTAGATAGGTTGCTTCATTCAGATTGTGCCCTAAGGCTCTTTAGGGATGCATTAAGTAATCAAACTCAGATCTGCCTGCTCCATTTTCCAGCATGGTGTAAAAGGAGAATACTTGTGTCCATGGGATTTAAAATTTCTCTTGTGTATGTGTGCTCTCTTCATTTTGTTAGGGAGAAATAGGAAAAATGTGGCCTTTGCCTGAGCATAAGGAGTGGTGGAACTTGAGGCTTCCCTTGTCCCATTTGCTCTGACATGCACAGGGAATGTGCTTAGCCTGGTGGCTGACAGTGTAACAGTGCAGCCCAGCAGGTGTGCTGAGCACTGCTTTGGGGTTGATTTCCATCATCTCAGTGTCTGCCAGGGTGACTTTGGAGAAAACCTTGGATTCCTGGAGCTGCAAAGACACAGCACCAAACCCTAGAACTTGATGTGGTGATTAGTGACTGCCAGAGGGTTGGGTCGGGTGTGGTGGCAAGGGGAGCATTTTCTGATCTCTCATAGGTTTTCTGAGCACTGAAACATCTGAGACGAGCAGAAGGTCTCACTGTACACCCAAACAGTGAGATCTGTCCCTGGGGCCATGGTCCTGTCTCCAGTGGTGACAAACAGTCAGGGATGTCATGCTGAACTCCCCGTGCCCGCTGCTGTGCAGCTCTGGGGCTCTAGGGAGCTCAGGATTGTTGATCCAGATGGGAGGTGTCCTTGATGGAGGAGATTGCTCCCTGATTGCAAATAGCACCAGCTTTGGAGGGGGCCTGGCCAGTGTCTGAGCTGTAGAGCCCAGGAGTGCTGGGCTGCTGCTGAACAGGATTGAAATGCTGCAGACTGGGTGAGTACTGGGAGATGTGACATTATGTGTTGTCCCTTTGCCACATCCCTTTGGGGACCTCTGCTTTTGGCTGCAGAGGTGGGATCAGCTGATGCAGGTGCTGCTCTACATCAGCTGGTGTTTAGCTGGGTTCTGAGCAGCCTTTAGGGGAAGGGAGGGCTCTGTTCAAAGGCCACGTTGGAGCAACCTGGTCTGGTGAAAAGCATCCCTGCCCATGGAACAAGATGAGCTTTAAGATCTCTTGCAGCCCAAACCATTCTGGGATTTGATGATTCTATTATGCTTGCCAAGCATTTTCTGAACTAACTCAGTGAAGGGCTGGAGAAGCTATTTAGGTTTAAACCAGACATCTCCTGTCCTGTGTTTGAGGGGCTGGTCACGTTCTTCTGCAAGGGCCTTGCCTCTTAACTATTCTTGCTTTCACATTACTGTTACAGAGATCACAGAATCATGGAATGATTTGGGTTTGAAGGGACCTTAAAGTTCATCCAGTTCCACCTCCTGCTATGGGCAGGGACACTTTCCACTAGACCAGGTTTCTTGGAGCCCCTTTGAATCTGACCCTGAATTTTATAAAGTAGACCAAAGAAAGAGGAATTATCATTAAAAGCCAGTTTTTAATGGTCTATTAATGTGGAGCATCAGTCATTTAAATTACTTAACTATAATCACAGTGATTCCAGAAATCAGTGTATATCAGAATTAGGGGGTTTGAGGTGCCTGTGCTGTGTATTGTCATTTTTACACATGCTTTAATTGCTTTCTGATGCGATATTAATGAAGAATGAGCATAGCCCTTTTTCCTATTTGAAGAGTTCTGTCCCATGATTGTCCTAAGTGCAATCTCCCTCCTTGGAGGTGTTCAGAACTGGACAGAGCTCTCAGCAGCCACCCCTGCTCTGAGCTGAGGGCTCCAATCAGGTGATCCTGGTGCTCCAGGTGATCTCCTTCAGCCTCAGGTGTTCTGTAGTTCTGAGATAAGGCAGTGGCAGGGGTGAGGAGAATAGGGAATGGGCTGTGTGCAGGAATGGCATAGATAGAAACACCATCTCAGCTTAGGAAGAAAACCACGAGGGTTATGGTCATTGGGATGAGGGAGTTCAGTGGTTCCAAAGTACATGAGACAAGATTTCAACTGCCTTTGGCACTGCATAGATGCAAAAGAAGACAACCTCCTGCCAGGAATCCAATTTCTTTGGGAAATAAGGTGACCAGAGCTCAACTTTGCTTGTTTTCCCTGACCTAGGAGCAGGATGCAGGAGTGAGCAGGCTGTCAGCTGCTCCACATCCTGTCACAGCCACATTCTGAGCTGGGCCTTGGTTCCCAGCACTCCATGGTCTCAGACCTGGGGAAAGGTCTGGACACAAAATGTGCTTTCCGTTGATTTTATGGGTGGGTGCAATGTGCTGGGAAAAGGGGACTTGAAATTTAGCAGCCACTCTAAGCATACTGTCATTTATCTTAAAGCACACTGTGATTTGGAGGCCCTCACAAAGTGCCTGGTTGTCTTATTTGTGCATTTAGTGTGTGGGATTTGGCTTTTGTTTGGCAAGCAGATGCTTCTGGGAATGAGGTGGGAATCTCAGTATGGAGCGAGGCAGACACTGGAAGTTGGTGAGAAAACAATTTCATTCAGACTGAGGGTTGGGTTGTCTTTGGCAGAGTGTTGTAGTGTAACGGCTGATGTGGTTTGATATCTCTTTTTGCTTTTCTTCTTGCTCCCAGAGTACTTTGGATTGCATGCAGGTACTGCTATAATGCTGTCAAACAGGACATTTTCCCCTCTGTCCTGACTTTGACAGTTGCTTGATATCCTTGTTTTAACTATACTCTGGAAAAGATTGCAAGAGTGTTACTGCCAAGAAATAAATGTAATTAAAGAAACTCCCACTATGAGTATGATGGAGCAGCTGCTTTTCTCTTTAAGTGCTTTGCTTTCTTGACCAAGTAGAATTAGGAGCTTCTTTTTTTGGCACTTCCAGATTTTTAGAATTGTCCAGCTGCGTTCCTTCTCCACGTTTAAATGTGTTTTGGGAAATACTTGCAGTCCAAGAGTGAAGTGTTTCATTCAAACCCCAAAGGCAGTGGTGACTCCACTGCAAATGAGTGTCATGGAGAAGAAGACAGGTCGGGGTGGCTTTGTTATTGGGTGGAAGATGGGAAGATTGTGGATAATAGTTTTCCCAGAAGAGGTAGTAACTAATGAAATTCCAGCCTGGGAGCTGTGCTAGCTGTCCTGTTCACAGATGATTTGGAAAGAAGGCTGGTATAGAAATGCTGGGGTTTGTAGCTGATTGAAAACTGCTTTAAAACCTTCTGATCTGGCAGAGATCTCAGGAGGAATGAGGAGATGAAGTGCAGGTAGCACTGACTGTGCAAAGGCACATGGAGGAGAGGGAGCAGGGACTAAACATGCCCAGTGGTGGGCTCAGAATTCCCTGCTGGGGCAGGAGGTGCAGGGTTGGAGATGGGGGATTTTTAATAAAAATGTCAGCTGCAAGTCTGGTCAAAAAAGCAGGTAAAGTTTTGGGAACTCTCAGTAAAGGACTTTATTGGGGTATGCCCACATCCTGTGGAAGTTGCACGCTCACTGATGTGGAGTTATGGATGTTCCTTTAATTCCTTTGGCATCAGCCCTGCTTTTAGCAAGAACTTGGACTGCACCCCTGTAGAATTCCCTTCTAGCCAATTGTGGATTCTCTGATCCCAAAAATACATAGCAGAAGATATGGAGAAGGGGAACAAGGGACATCTGAAAGGAGAGCATGAACTGGAGAAGTGGAACAGACGAGCCAAGAAGAAGAGTGTCTTAGAGGATGGGGCTGAGCTGGTGGTGGTTGGCTGTGGAAAATGAGTTCTTGAATTGGTGGTTAAACTGACCCCACCAAGCTCTGCTCCTGCTCTTGCAGCCTCTTCTGGAAATCCAGTCCCAGTTGTGGGAGGCTCCTCTTTCTCCTCATTTTGGGTGTCTAGACCTTGATTCCAGCTGGTTCCCTGAACCATTGGGCCACATCCTCCCCTTCCTTACCCTCTTGCCCCCCAGCACTGCCCTGCTGCTTCCCAGCTGTCTGATCCCCTGCAAATAGCTGCTAGAAGTACATGTTGTGTATGATGTGGCAGTACTTAAAGGGATGTTTGCATGTTGTTTGGAATAACAGATTTAAAAGACACCTGACTAATTAGGTGTCTTAGAATTAAACTGTGAATTATCCAGGCTGTTGGCTTGGCCGCCAGTGTAAATGGATTTAAACTGTGGTTTATGAATTTACAGGACAAGGTGCTATTGTGAGGCTATTAAACACAATATCCAGATGCAACTGCTGGCTCATGTCTCCAGAGAAAACAGGAAATCCCTCTCTGGTCCTGCAGTCATTCTGTACCTGTCTGTTGTCGTAGGCTGTGTCCCAGGGTGGGATCAGGGATGGATGTTGAACTTGAGGAAGCTCTCCTTTGATCCAGTGCAGCTGTTCTTACTGCTGAGGGTTTCTATTCTATTAAGATGTAATGTGTAGGGGAGAAGTATTTATGTGACAAATCCAAACTGTAAGTAAATTCAAAATAATCGCAGAGGAATCCTGTGCAATGTGACTTAGTAAACAGGGAGTGGACTCTGAGCAAGGGAATAATACAGACACTTCTGGAAGTTACTCCAGGCATCTGATTTCAGTTCAGAGACAGTTCTTGCCAAACTTCAGAGACTTCACCAGGCTTTTCTTAAAGCCTGAGAGCACCTTTGGACATGTGGAGGCAACAAGTAATAAACTGAAACACCTAAAACACATATGTCACAGTGAAATAAAAATGCATGACTCTCCTAAATCCTTAGGGAGTGTCTACCAAGGTTTTGTGTTACTCTGAAACCATAGAGAGGGTTTTTTCCAGGTCAGAAATGTTATTTTTAGATCTGCTTAAAAACCCAGACTGTGTCACGTAATATTTCAAGGTGTCATTTATTTTTTGAGTTGGAAGGAGAAAAATCACTTCGAACACATTTTGTAGAATGGAAAATTTTGAAGAGTGCAGTGCAGTCATCTGTTTTGGTGCATCTTACCTACAAAAAACTGAGAGGAGGGAAAGAAGCAGTTGGGAATTGATCTGCCTACAGCCTGGAGGAATGTGGGGATGTGTAAGGACAGCCAGGAATCAGCAGTATTTAGTAAGGGGAAGTTCTAGAGATGGTAAAAAGAGAATATGGGAAAATACAGATTGTTCTCTAGCAGGAACGTGTCCTTCCCTCTCCATAGTATTTCCCTAAGGCTCCTTGGCACCTCATCTTGCTGAGATGCAGCTTTTTTGTCCTCAGCGTGCATTTGCCTGGAGCAAATCATTCCTGTAGGAGCTGGGGGGAAAGTGTGTGGTCTTCCCACATCAAAGGAGAGCTCTGTGACATGGGCCAGAGTGCTCTCTGCCCTTCCTAGTGCCTGCAGGAGCCAGGGTCTGGAGGGACAATTGGTAGTCCTGCCCAGAACTGGGGGGAGGTCAGAGTAAATTTTGGGAGCTTGCTGGAGCCTCTTGTGATGGACAAGATTAGGAGAGCAATTCCTTTTGGAGAAATTATTTTAATGCTCCAAAAACCCTGCAAAGCCTTTTGAATCTTTTAAAGTCTTATTTATCTCTGACTTATCTCATCTGGTCTCGTGCAGGGCTGGGAGAGGATATTGAGGTTCAAATCCAGCATTTTAGGGATAAATCCTAGTGGAGTTTGCAGTCAGCGCTCTCAGAGATAATGAGCCTCAGCTTTTCAAAGATGACTAGAGCTGTGAAGCTGCCAGTTTCCAATGCCTGTTCCTGGGCAGGGCATTTAAAAGCATCCTTTAGCTCCTTGAAGTCTGGGAAATGATGCAGCAAAGGCAAATCCTGTTTTGCAACCTCAGTGTTTCAGCAGAGCTTTGTTCCTCACCTTGTTCTCTCCTGGCAGGCCCGAGTGAAGGATCTGGAAGACCAGTGTCGCAGTCAGACTGAGCAGTTCAGCCTCCTGTCCCAGGAACTCCAACAATTCCGGCTTCAAACAGGAAAAATCGACCTGCTCACCTCCACTCTGGTGACTTCGGAGCTGCCCCTTGCTCTGTGCAGCTCCACCCCGCAGCCCCGCTGGGAGAAGGGTAATTGCTGGGCATGCCTGAGGGGCTTTTGACAAATGACTTGATATTTATGTAAATGAAAAGGGTTAAAAGAGATAATGCAAATGTCTGGTGTAATTTTGGTATCTGTGTCTCTGTTGTAAATGCTTTTGGGTTATTTTGTAAAGAGAACTTGGCGTTTCTGTGGCCGAGGAGAGCCCAGGGTGTCTGGTCTGTGGAATGAGGCAACTTTGTAGAGACTTGGGCTGCTCCCTGGGATGCTCATTGCTGATCCTGTATGCTGCTTGTGGCTGTAACTAATGGACAGCTGATTTTATTGCAGAATCAGCTGTTCCTGGCTTGCTCCCTCACCAGAGCACAAAGAAGGTTCACAATGAAGGGAGTGATGAGCTGGAGCCATCCCAGCGGGGGCCAGACACCACCATGGGCTCCCCAGCTGCTCCCACCAGTGCTCAGAAACAATCCAAGAAAGGGGAATCTCTGTCCAGCTCTTCAAAATCAGAATCCATGCAGAACAGCCCAAAATCCTGCCCAACTCCAGAGGTCAGTATGGGAGTTCCCTTTGCTTTCCAGCCAGAAGGGAATAAGTGCATTGCTGAGAGCACCAGTAAGGTTGCATTCATTCCCCAGTAAGGTCACATGCATTCATCAGTAAGGTTGTATTAATTCTCTTCTGGCTGCCTGAAGAAAATTGGGAAAATAAGAGAAGAGCCAGAGGAAAATACTGAAATTACCTTGGAGGCCATGTCTGTAATGCTCATTTGAATATATTGCTGTGCTTGAGGAAGGAAACAACTGGTTAGACAGTGCCTAGGAGCTTGGAGAAGGAGTGGGATGGGAAGTGTGTAATAGCCCTTCCTGAGCTTCTTGTGGCTTCTCAGCTGCCAATAAGATGCAGAAAGGCTACAAACTGGCGTTTTTAGCCTGGGGAGATACTGTCTCCAGACTATTTTTGGCCTTGAGCTGTGGATGAGGAGCTCAAACTTCTTGTCTGGTGTTTTTAGTTACTAAGATTTTACTTGGTAAAAGAAACCATGAGAAGATGCCAAGTTTGTGCTAAGAGGGATGAAACTAACAGGGCTTTGCTTGTTTGTGTGTCACCAAGATCTCCTCAATGGTTGTTGCTTCTCTTCCCCTTCCCCAGGAGCTCTTTCGTGGTGGTGTGGGGTTCATTGAGCAGGAGTTGATGCTCTCTGCTGTGCATCACTTGAGGGGACAGTTTAGGGCAGAGCAGTGCTTTGAGCAGGGCTGGGTGTGATGGCCTGGGGGGCACCTTTTGCTCTTTTGGAGTTTCCTGAGAACTAAAACCACTGAAGTGCTGAGGTGTCCAGATCAGGACACCCACAACAAAGGGCTGCTGCACTGCCAGGCAGAGCCTCCAACAGTGTAAGAGCTCTGGAAAGTGCCATGGTCAGAGACAAAGTGAAGGTCACACCTGGAGAAGAACAGATATGGAACTGTTAGCAATTCTGTAGCAGGAGAAATGCCATCTTTTTAGTTCAAGAGACAGCTTGGACTAAATGCCTCCCTGGAGAGATAAGTGCCTATAGAGATCAGTGTGGAAAAGAGCCTTGGAAAAGAGCCACTGTCTGGAGTGTTTGACTTCCACAAAACATAGTTCTGGGAACATCCCAGGGGCTACTAAAAGCCCCTGTAACATTTGGGTGTTACAGGTGTTTTTTCTCCAAGGACATGGGGCAGGATTGCATTACAAGGAATACAGTACCTTGAAAAGATGCTCTGAACTCTTTCTGGGGTTAATTCTAGCACTTCACGTATTAGAAAAAATGCTTTTTGTTCTGTGCCTGCAGTGGATCTACATCAAAAATACATTTGCCTTGAGGTCTGCTTTAAAAATGCAGCTTGAATTGGTTCATTGGCACAATTTCAGACAAACCCCAGGGAGTGCTTTGCCTCAAGAAGTAGGGTTGCATTATACAACCCATTGCCACTGGATGTAAAATCCAGAAATTTCACTGGAATCAAAAAAGCTGAGAGAACTTTCTCAGATGTGCATCACCAGTAGGCACCAAATGGCTTGAGGGTGCAGCCTTCAGCTTAGGAAGTGCAGAAGGAGCTGCTGGCTAGAATAGGAGAGGCTGTAGCAGGAATAGGGGGCTTCCTGCCCTGCCTCTTGTACTTCTTCATTCAGCATGTGCTGTTAGCACAGCCAACTAAAACCAAAAGTTTGAACCAAAGCTCTGTCTGAAGCACACAGACATCATACAGAAAGTTTACAGGTGTTGGAGAGGGCAGAAGCAGTTAAAGACCTCAACATCCAGCAGAGCTCCTTTGTTCAGGCTGACATTTGTATTGCACACAGGGACAGCTACCATTTAGAGGTAGCAAGAAATCAATATACTGAATTATGGCCATGTGGGGTGGAAGAGGTCTCCAGAGCCTCTAGTCCAATCTCGTGCCCCAGTGGGACTGTCACCAGCACTAGATCAGTGTGGCTGTGCCTTTGCTGAGCTGAGGCTTCAAGAATGGAGATTCCCCCAGTTCAGTGGGATCTGCTCCCAAGGCTCCATCACCCACCTGGGCAAAATGTTTTTCCTAATGTCTGCCTGGAAGTCTTGAAGCTCCAGCTTGGGGCTGTTGCCTCTCATTACTACTTCCTCACCTAAAAGTCATTCTTACAGATGGTCCTTAGCCCAGGAGCCAGACTGCCACCAGCCACGAGCTTAGAGGATGTGTTCACTGTGTACAGACACTTTGAGAGTTCATTTACTCAGATCCTTGTCTTGAACAATTTTAGGTGGACACTGCAAGTGAAATGGAAGAACTGGATGTTGACAGCATCTCCCTCATGCCAGAGCCAGGCAGCCAAGGCCCTGCAAAGCTCCAGGTGTTCTTAGCCCGATACAGGTACTGAGTGCTCATTGCTTGTGCTCTGTGAAGTTACACAGGTTATCCATAGTTCCCTGCTTCAGACTCTTCTCTAGGATTCACCACTGTTAGGAGTGGATGATACTAGGTTAGACTTTGTATTTTATTTCTCCATAGGATTTTCACGCTGGGAGAGCTGGGGGTGTCTAGCCTGAAGAAGAGAAGGTCCTGGGGAGACCTTAGAGCTATTTCCAGTGCCTAAAGGGGCTCTGGGAGATCTGGAGAGGGACTTAGCACAAAGGCCTGGAGTGAGAGGACAAGGGGGAATGGCTTCCCACTGCCAGAGGAGAGGGTTAGATGGGACATTGGGAAGAAATTGTTCCCTGTGAGGGTGATCAGGCCCTGGCACAGGGTGCCCAGAGAAGCTGTGCTGCCCCTGGATCCCTGGCAGTGTCCAAGGCCAGGCTGGACAGAGTTTGGAGCAACCTCGGACAGTGGAAGGGGTCCCTGCCATGGCAGGGGGGGGAATGAGATGCACTCTAAGGTCCCTTCCAACTCAAACTGCTCCATGATTGAATGATTTCAGACCTGTTATTTCCTGCACAATCCAGGCTTAGCTCAACAAAAGCACATTAAGCTCAGTAGCTGTTCAGTGAACAGCACTGTGTGAAACTTTCAATATTGTTCTCTGTTGAAAATTAGTTTGACTTGACATATTCCTTGAAATGTGTATTTTTTTCAGAATAGTGCAAGAAATTTTCTCCAAGAAATCTTATTCCAACAATTAAGAAAATTTTGGTTTAGAATTCCTGAAATTTCTGGCCAAAAATCTTTCTGGATGTAATTGTTAAGGGACAAAAAGAAATGCACAGAATAAACTCAGATTTTTTTATGACTGTTGCTGTTCACTGAGCCATCATGGTCAAGCCCAAATTGCTACAGTTCAAAGTGTATTACCTATCCTTCAGCTTTTACATTGGGGATTGGGAAGAAGAGAACTGGGATAATTCCGTGCTTGCAAGGAGCACATCAAATGTGATCAGTGTCTTCATGTCAATCTTGGGCCCATAAGGTCTCAGTGAGATCACAGAGAGGTCAACAGTGCTTTGGCATGATGAAATTCCTTCTAAGGGATAAAGATCAGGAATTAGTAGTAGGTGTTTGTAAAGATAAAGGTTTTTCGTGGGGCCTTTTCCTGTGAAATGAGACCCTCTGATTAGTTTGAGGATCCCTGGCTAGGCAGGTTAGAACTGCCTGGAGTCCAAGCCAATGTATCTCTAATTTTCTTGCTAGTGAAGTTTTTGGAGAGCTGTTTAAAATGTGGGGTTAGAGCAGGAGGAGACACCACAACTCTCTGCAACCTCTTCCAGTGCTTGCTCAACCTCAGAGTAAAGAAGTTTTTCCCCAGATTCAGGTGGAATTTTCTGTTTGTTTGTGCCCATTGCCCCTTGTCTTGTCACTGGACAGCAGTGGAAAGAGTCTGCCCCCCTCTTACTGACACCCACCCTTAATATACCTGTGCATTGATAAAATCGCCTTTCTGTTGGCTCTTCTCCAAGCTGAACAGGCCCAGCATCCTCAGCCTGTCCTCAGAGAGAGATGCCCCAGTCCCCTCAGCATCCTCATATCCCTGTTCCTTTGGATGTCACAAGGCATCTGTTCTGCTCCTCAGAAATCACCTGTTATTAAATTTTATTATATGTAAACTACAGTCTTGATCTTTGTGGAATTTGCTGCTTGCCAAAGTTGATGCATTCCCAGTGAATTGAAAGCTTATCAACATCACAGCAAGAATATGTTACTGGGAAAGTTCCTACACAAATTAAGTCTTCCAATTGTTAATATTTCAGCTACAATCCTTTTGATGGACCTAATGAAAATCCAGAGGCAGAGCTTCCACTGACTGCTGGAGAATATATTTACATCTATGGAGACATGGATGAAGATGGCTTCTTTGAAGGTGTGTTTTAGTAAAATGAAATGTGCTTGAACTGCTGTGGAGAGTTGATCTCTGCCTCCCCAGAAAGTGAGAGAGGAATTTAGTGAGTCTTGAAACCTCAGGGTAAAGGTTTTCTGTGCAAAGTTAGTTTGTTAGAAGAAAGAACAGATTCTGTTGGAAAAGGCTTTATTTATGTCATGATTAAATTAATTCTAAACCATTAAATCCTGGTCTAGTAATTTTGGTGGAAATTTTGCCCTTGCTTTTCAGCAAGCTCCAGGTTTCATCTCCTATGGTTTGAACCCCCATATGGTTCCTCCCTCACCATGCAGAGGAACATGTTCAGCCCCTTTTGCAGACGGGCTGTTTCCCTCTTTCCAGTGGCTGTAGTGAGCCAGGGACTGCAGCAGCTGATGAGCTCCATTGCCTCATGCTCTTTTGGCAGAGAAGGGATAAAATAACCAACCCAAACTACAGCTGTGACCCTCGCTGGTGTCACACAGTGTTTGTTTGGCCCTTTTGCAAACATGATCCTGGTTGATTAAGAGGTGGATGGAGTTGAAACCAAGATTTGTGGGTGATAAATCTGTGCTGAGGTTTCTTCGTGGAGCCACTTGCTTAAGGGATGATGGTTCTGAATTTCCTGAGGTGCTTTGCAAGAGCTGAGACAAATGCATGTGTGTTGCACTGCTTGCTCTGTGACTGCTCTGCCTCATTTTTCTTTCTTTCAATTCCCAAGCTTCTCATTTATTTGTTTGTTTATTGCTCAAAGAACAAAAAGGTTATTCTTTACTAACCTTTTCTGCTTTCCCTGCTTTCAGTTGATTTGCTGTAGGTAGAGTTTGGAAGGGGGAAGGCAGTGCAGTCCCTGTGTGCTGCTCATTTGTGGTTTGATGGGTCTGCAGGACCAAGTGCTGTGGATCTGTTGTCCCCACAAGTGTTTTTGGGACACCCTTAGTACAGGAGTTAACTTAAGGAAGGAGGGAGCTGAAAAGAAGGCCAGAGCTAAATACAGAGCTGGAAAGATGGACTTTCTTGAGGAAGTGCTGCAAACCCCAGGTCTGTATGGCTGGGAGAAGACATAAAATGATCTATCTGCGTAGTTTGGGAAGGCAAAAAAAGTTAGTGAGAGAGCTGTGATGAGGAAGAATGGGATAATGAAGAAGGAGAAACCCTTTAGCTAATTACACAACCCAACTTTCTACTTAATTGGCTCTGAAACGTGTGGATCAGTGAGTATCCTCACTGTGGCCGTTGGGACCTAACAAGGGAAGCCCTAGGAAATCGGGAAACATTGCCAGGAATAACCTCCTTGAGATTTTTTCCACTCCTGACTGCAGAGCAGTTATACCCTGGCATAGATGTTGTCCCGTGGTCCTCACAGCTGGGTTGGAAGGCTCAATGGCAGGAGCAGTGGTAACAGGTGTCCTGTTTTTTGTTTAGGGGAGCTGATGGATGGCCGGCGAGGGCTGGTCCCCTCCAATTTTGTTGAGCGAGTTTCAGATGATGACCTCATGACGTTTCTGCCTCCGGAGCTGAATGATCTCACCCATAGCTCATACCAGGAGAAAAGTTTGGTCAGTGCAAGCACCAGCAGTGGAGATAAGAGTGAGTTCTCCATTGAAGAGAGTAGCATCAGTCCGCTGGCCAGTAGAGCAGAAGGAGACCAGGAGGAACCCGTTAGTCACACAGCAGTGCCTTACCCGAGAAAACTGACTCTGATCAAGCAGCTTGCCAGAAGCATAGTTGTAGGGTGGGAACCACCTCTTTTGCCAGCTGGCTGCCCAGACATACAAAGCTACAACATCTATGTGGATGAAGAGCTCCGTCAGAACGTGAAGAGTGGCCTTCAGACCAAAGCAGTGATAGAGAAGCTGGATTTACACAGCAGGGCTTACCGCGTGTCCGTGCAGACGGTGACAGAGCACGGCACCTCTGACAAGCTGCGCTGCACTTTCTTTGTGGGGCAGGATTTTGGCTTGGCACCCACGATGCTCAAAGTCAGAAGTGTCACAGCCACGTCAGCAGAGGTCACGTGGCTTCCCTGCAACAGCAACTTCAGCCACGGGGTGTATCTCAACGGGCGGGAGTGTGACGTGACCAAGCCGGGCGTGTATTGGTACACCTTCCGCAGCCTGCAGCCCAGCACCCAGTATGTGGCCAAGCTGGAGGCCAGGCCCATGAAGACTCCTTGGGAAGAGGTGCCCGAGGGGCAGGAGCAGGACTCAGCCGTCATACACTTCACTACCCCTCTAGCAGGTACCAGAGGCCTCTGCACATGGAGAGGCTGTGCTCAGCTGGCCGTTTGCTGGGAGGCCACGGGGCAGAGGGAAGCGAGGTTGGTTAGGTCCCCAAAGCCTGAGGTGCTGCACTGTTTTGGCTTAATGTTTTTCTTCCTTTATTTTAAAATTTGATTATCCTTTTTGCTTTTGTGTGCTCTGGGAAGACATCGTCTGTGCTGGTTGGAGCAGCATGCCTCCCGGGCAGGGAAGAGCTGGTTTGCTATGATCTTGCCTCCAAGAGTTGCTGCATCTTGGCCTCAGCTACTTTTGCAAAGTTCTGTTTTCTGTGCATTAAAGCTTTCACAGAACAAGAGCAGCTTAGAACAAGAGCTTCCTCTGGTTCTGTCTGTCATTTCCCAGGATTGGCCTGGCTGTTGTAGTTCAGTTCTGCAGGAGCAAGTCTGGCTGGGAGTTTGCTCTTTGATTCTAGCCAGGGTTGAGCTTTATTCTGTAGCCAGATAAGCAAGAGGAAATTGTGTTTGGTCTCTCACAGGCACACCTGATGCTCCTTTGGATGTCCAGGTGGAAGCTGGTCCCTCTCCAGGTATCCTGGTTATCAGCTGGTTACCTGTCACCATTGATGCCGAGGGATCTTCCAACGGGGTCCGGGTCACCGGCTATGCTGTGTATGCAGATGGACAGAAGGTACTTGGTTTGCAGGGGGCTGTTGATGCCTTAAAAGCTGGTAAAAATGAGAGGCAGACACTGCAGTGTAGGGAAAAGGGAATTACCTTGGTTTAATAGGATCCTTTGGTGCACAACTCATCAAAGGTGGAAACACACCGAGCAGCACACCCTGTGTACAACGTGTGTACAATTTATGGACCTCACAAATTAGCATATCTACCTAACATCCCCCAATAAGAATCTTAACAAGTGAGATAATTGTTCCCCTATTCTAATTACCCCCCAAAGTGAGACTACAGCCTAGTTTTTACAAAAACACTTTCCAGAGAGGAGGCTCTGTGCAAGGCTGGAGCCTCTAGTTTTGAGATAGTTATGAATGTTTCATCTTCCCCCCTGCAGAACCCCAAACTGAGCTAAATATCAGAGTACAGGAGTTACAAACATGTAGGGCTAAGGTACAAGGAGGGTTTGTGAAGGGTGCAAGGAAAGGGAAAGGGTATAAAAATGTATAAAAAGGGTATAAAAAGAAAAGACAAAAAAGCCATCAGGCATCAGTGTGGGGCTGCTGCAGCGGAAACACGAAGTGTCAAGCCTTAAGGCATGGAAAGCTGAATCCAATAAGGTGTCCTGAGGAGGCAGTGACAGTCCTTGGCCTGGAAGGAGTGATGTCAGAGAAGGGACATCGCTTGGGCTGTGTGATGCACACCACAAAAGACATCTGTCTGGATTTTGGAGGTGCTTGTGGAGCAGGACCCTTCAACAGCAAAACATGTCAATCAACCTCCTCTGCTTAGCTCACGCACTGGCCTGATCCTTAGGGAAACAGAGTCCCTGGGGCATGGAGAGAGCACAAGGAGAAGCACACAGCCACTAGCTGGGGCTCTCTCTCAAATGTGAGGAGTGAGGTGTACTGATCCATCATAAAGTTGGCATCCCCACAGCATGGGCAGAAGGGGAGGGGGGGATTCTACCCTCTGCCCTGCTTAGGTGAGATCCCACCTGCAGCGCTTCCTCCAGCACTGGGGTCCCCAACTTCAGAGAGATGTGGAGGTGCTGGAGGGAGTCCAGAGGAGGCCACAGAGATGTTCTGAGGGCTGGAGCCCCTCTGCTCTGGAGCCAGGCTGGGAGAGCTGGGGGTGTTCACCCAGAGAATGATCCAGGAAAACCTCAGAGCCCCTTCCAGTGCCTAAAGGGGCTCCAGGAGAACTGGAGAGGGACTGGGGGCAAGGGCCAGGAACTACAGGACAAGAGGAAATGGCTTCCCAGAGCCAGAGGGCAGGGATAGATGGGCTGTTGGGAAGGAATTGTTCCCTGTGAGGGTGGGCAGGCCCTGGCACAGGGTGCCCAGAGAAGCTGTGGCTGCCCCTGGATCCCTGGCAGTGTCCAAGGCCAGGTTGAGCACTGGGGCTTGGAGCAGCCTGGGATAGTGGAAGGTGTCCCTGCCATGGCAGGGGGTGGAATGGGGTGGTCTTTAAGGTCCCTTCCAACCCAAACCATTCCATGATTCTAACACACAAACCCCCCAGGTTCAGTACTATTACTGCTGCAGAACATCCAAGGACATTCTGTATTAAAAGTGTTCTATGGTCTTGTGCACACATGCTGTTGTCTGAAGGAGCACAGTGCAAAACAGAATGATGCTGTGTTGGATAATTGCTCTTTTGTTGTGGAAATGCTTTTTCCTCTACACAGGTGAAAAAAAGGAGGAGTCTGGGAAGGTAGTCAAAAGAGAAGCCAAAGAAAGGGAAAAGCTCTTTAAAGATTAGGAAACAAGGAGAGTTAAAATCTGGAGTAGGAGTGAATATATTAATATTTTGTAGACTATTCAGTTTCTCAAATGGTATAGTAACAATTTCTCTTTAACTGTTTATTCTTCCCAGATACTGTGTGGTAGGGTGGGAATTCTGCACAGTTTATCTCCAGAGCTTTGGGGGTCTGTCTTAACTTTGAATTGGGAATTCTTCTCAGAAGAGCTAAGCTGTGCACAATAAATAGTTCCTTCCTGTTCTTTTGCTTACAGGTGATAGAAGTTACTTCTCCAACAGCTGGGAGTGTCCTGGTGGACTTGTCCCAGCTTCAGATGTTCCAGGTGTGCCGTGAGGTTTCTGTGAGGACGATGTCTCAGTACGGGGAGTCTGTGGATTCAGTTCCAGCCCAGATTCCCTCGGTCCTGCTGCGGTCCTCCCACTGCACCTCCCCTGTCTGCAGCACTGTCCCCTCCAGACTGCCCCGAGGTGGCCCCAGGGCCTCACTGCCTGCCCACAGCCCACAGCTCCGACAGAAAATCCCTGCTGAGAGCTCAGATGCCAAATGGACTGATCCTTCCTGCAGCCCCGCCGGCTCAGCGCGGCCCCTGGCAGAGAAAGCCTCTTCCCCACCACGCCTCCCCTCCCGCAGTGCTTCCTTGGCTCCAGGCACTTCCCCACAGGGGTTGGACACTGTGGGAGACAAGAAATGCCTGAGTGTGCCTCCCCAGCAGGCTGGCACGGTGCTCCCAGGGCAGGGCACGGAGCCCAGCCCTTCCCAGGAACCGGGACTGCAGCAGCCGGGGGAAGGGACAGAGGTACAGGTAAGTGCTTACATCTCCTGCCCAGTGCCAGCTGTGCAGGGAAGGGGAATAGATCACTTTGGGGAGTGCAGCAAGATGCCACCGAGCATCATTCTGTGACACACGTTGCTTCTGGACCATCATCCAGCAGTGACAAACTGTCAGGGAATTTTGGCTGCTGTTGTGCACCTGAAGATGCAGCTCACCTGTTGATTCTGTGTGCGAGCACATGAGGAACAGAGCGAGGAAAGGAAGAATTTGCAGAGTTAAAGGGTTAAAAGGATGTTCCCGTGTTAGTCTGGCATTGCTGTGCTCACTGACTTGAAGGGACCTTCTCCAGTCTGGTGGGTTTGCTCGAGGCGGTGGTAGAGCACATTAGTGGATGGCAGAGCAAGGCAGCTGTGGCTGCAGAACTGACAAAACTATCCTGACACTGGATATTTGGAGTTCCTGGTGGGTGAGTGAAATTCCCCGTGGAATTTGCAGTAGTGTGGGTGAATGCTTTCAGAGCTCTTTTAGAACAGGGGTGAGGGGAGCCATATCAGACAGGTAAATGATTGCTGTGACCAGAGGGAAGTGAGCCCTCCCAGTGTGGGATGTATTACATCAGGGAGCAGGATCTGTTTCCCATTCTGACCTTTGACAGCAGAACTCAGGAGAGTGCTTCAAACTCTGAAATTCGGCATAACTATTAATCATGGCAGTGTGGCCTTGCAAAGGCTCAGAGTTAGGATGAGACTTCTGAGAATTGCTGGAGCAACAGCACCTTGGTGGGCCCAAGCCCAAAGGCCAGCTAAATACCCAGAAATGTTGAGTCCAAAATTTCACTGATCAGCCCCTGGTCATTTGCAGCTCACAGTACCTTGAGTCAACTGCTGGATTCATTTACCCACATTTCATAGAATCATGGAATGGTTGGGGTTGGAAGGGATGTTAAAGATCATCTAGTGCATGACAGGGACACCTTCCACTAGGCCAGGCTGCTCCAAGCCCCATCCAGCCTGGTCTTGAATGCTTCCAGGGATGAGAAGTGCCCTGGTGGATTTGTCCCAGCTTCAGATGTTCAAGGTGTACCAGGAGGTTTCTGTGAGAATGATGTCTCAGCCAGTGGATTCAGTTCCAGCCCAGATTTCCTTGGTTTGCTGTGAGCCTCTCACTGAGCTTCACCTGTTGCCTGCAGACATTCAGATGTCTGGTGTAGATGGCTGCTCTAGGCGTGGTTGCTTTGCTTCCTTTGTGGAGAGGAGTGAAATGGGTGCTCCCAGGATGCATATCATCCTTTGCACTTGAGATGTGTCTCTTCACTTGGCTGTCAGCAAAGGGAAACAGGGCAGGAAGATCTGAGCTGTGAGATCAGACATGAGATGAAGACCTGGCTGGCTTTTGTCTGAGCCCAGGGGACATTGAGAAACTTGATATTGCAATGTCTCAATGTCCCTGGGGTCTGATCCTTCAGTGTTTTCAAAGTGTGCCTAGTACGTAAGGACAAGGTTGTGCTCCAATTCAAAGTGCAGGGAGACTCCCTTGGTTAGAGTGAGACAAAGGTGGTTGATGAAGGCCTACCTGCCTTACCTTCCTTATTTCTGGAGCTCCATTCCTCCATCTCCCAGAGGTTTTCTTGAACTGGTTAGAACACAGATGAAGACTTCTTTAATTCTAACTAGGTGACCTAATCAGGAGCTTGTTGTACTCTCTGCAGCCTGGATTCTTCATTAATTCTTTTCTTCACCCTTTTCTTCACCCCCCTTATGCCCCAGGAAGTGCTGGAGTAGTGTCCTCATCTCCAGCTCAGCCCAACGTGCTGGGTGGTGTCTAGGACATTCCTCTGGCAGATGAGAGTGGGAAATGACCTTGTTGAACAGCTTGGGCTCTTGCTGCTCTGAAACTCATTACTGTCAATACCCTTGTGGGGCCTTTCCTGAGCTGCAGCACTGGGAGCACTGTGTGTCCCCTGGGACCTGAGGACAGGGAGGGGTTTGCTCCAGGGCTGGCCAACATTCCCAGCTGCAAATTGCCTGCCAAAATATTCATATACCTATAGCACTGAACACTGTCAGAGGGCCAAAGAGTGATAAGACTCCCTTTTGGTGCATAAGTACTCTGAGGTATCTCCCCTTGATTTCACTGTTTGTTTCTCAGGTGGAGCAATCCAGAACCAAAGCACCAGAGCTGGAAATCCCATCCAACAGTGGGGTGAAGCTCCAAACAGAGAGCTGCCACGTGTGCTCCGTGGAGGAGACACCCAAAGGTGCCAGTGCTGACACAGAGAGACAGGCAGAGGAGAAGCGCCTGAGCCCAGAGCCTCAGTCCTCTCCCAGCCAGGCTCAGGGGACACGGGACACCTTCCAAGATGGAAACATGGGCGGGAGCAGCAGCCAGGAGTTGCTGAGATTGTCTCCTGGCAAGGAGGTGATGAAAGAAATGTCCAGAGTGAAAAGAGAGGTTTGTTTAACCTTGGCTGAATGTGTGTGCCCATGGAGGGATGTGGGCTGCACTTGACATCCTGAGTTTTCCAGCCTTAGGCAGTGCTTTGCTGCAGGCTGTAAAGTGAAGCTGATGGTTGTGTGTGTCTACATGTGCCTTGGGTCTGCCCACTTTCTTTCCTACCACACTTGAGCTGTGTGTGTGCTCAGAGAGAGGAAAAATGCTCCTTTGTTGCTGAAATAGAGCCTGGGAGAACTGAGAAAGTCTGTTTTGCTTTTCAACAGCAAGAAGAAAAACTGTCGGAAATGGGCCGCCGACAGTTGACCCTTTTCACCGAGCACAACCGAAGTTCTGACCTTTCAGATATTATGGAAGAGGAGGAAGAAGATGAGCTGTCTTCAGAAGCTCTGGAAGAGAAGAAATGGGACCAGAGAGAGCCATGTTCCCAGGAGAACGGGGAGCAGGTAACTTGTCCCGCGTGTTGCTTGCGGGGAGCGCCGGTGCAGCCATCCCATGCCATCAGCTCACAGGAGGAGGGGCTGGGCTGAGCCTGTCCCAAGCTCCTGCTGCTCTGCTTTTGCTCCCAGTGTTGGCTCAAGGTAGTAAAAATACAAATTCATTGGGAGAGGGAGGGGTGTTTTGTTTGTAATGAATGGAGCCAGGGTTTAATTAGTTGGAAAAACACACAGTGTGATGCGATGTTTAAAATCCAGCGTTAAAATCAATGCTGTTGATTGAGTTCTTAACACAGATGTAAACAGGGAGCAGTCAGCGCTCTCAGGCACAGGGTGGGGTTGTTGGGGTGTCCTGTGCAGTTCCAGCAGTTGGACTCCATCCTTGTGGGTCACTTCCAGCTCAGGATATTCCATGATTCTGTGATTATTTGGCTTAGGCCTCGATGCTCTCTGTAGCCAGGGATGGCATGTAGGAGCAGAGCTGTGGTTTTGCAGTTCAGATGCTGCAAGCGAGGATATCCTGGCCAAGCTGAGCTATGAGTGACCAGGTTAATTCTTGCCCAAAGAGTTCAGTCTGGTCTGAATGTGTGGAATGGGAATGTGTGAATCTGTGGGAATGTGCTTCCAACTGCTTGGCCTGGAAGTGGTGTGCAGCCATACAGATTACAGCATTTGGGATGAATGTCCATGAGGGAAAGCACTGAGTGTCAGAGGCTGGGAAATCAGAAAGATTTGCAGGAAATGTGATCTGCCTGGGTGGCAAGAAGGCACTCTCTCTTTGATTTTTCATGTGACCAAAGAACATCTGTATTTGCTGGTGCCCTGTGTGGCTGCTGGGGTGGGGCTGGTGAGCACTAAATGGTAGAACACTGTGTCATGACACTAAAGTAAGTTTCTTGCTGCTCCTTTTCTCCTTCTGAAGAGGCTTCTGCTTCCCAGGTGAGGAATTGGACCTGCAGTGCAGCACATCAGGAGCCCCAGGAGAGCCTGGTGGCTGGAGGGGCTGGAGCTGCCTCTGAAGGTTTTGGAAGGGCTTCCAGTTGTTGGGATTGGACTGGGAAAAAATGGAAGAAAAACAAGTATCCTGGAAGGAGAGAAAAGGAAATAAGAGCAATCAAGAACACTAATCTTTCTTTTTTTCCTGGGTGCTTTATTTGCTGTAATGTCTTTGCTTGGCTGGGTTTTTTTTTTTAAAGAAACACCAAAACCCTGCAGCAACCTCAGTTGTGTTGAGCTGAACCCATGAATTCTACAGTTGGTCCACAGCAAATTTTAAAATTCAGCAGCGTTGTGCCCAAAATTTTCTGTTCCCTGGTAGGCTCTCACCCAGCTGCAAGTGAAACACAAATCTGTGTTATCCTTTGAGGTTAAGGGTTTTCTTTTGTGTTTGTGGGAACTCTGCTCCTGGATTTCCAGACAGGAAGCTGCAGGAAGCAGCACTTTGCCAGGAGATGGGAAGGGCCCAGGTGGCAACATCTCCAAGGGGTGTCCTGCAGCACAGGGCCATTCCCTGTGCTCCAGGGAGGGGACAGAGCTAAGGGGGACCCATGGCTCCGTGGGTGAGCACAGGCTGAGGCTCAGCCCTGCGGGCAGAAGAAACCCATTCAGCTCTGCCATGGAGGGACTGCACCTCTCCTGCCCCCATCCCACGCCAGGGGTGTCAAGCCATGGAGAATCTTTCCTGTGGCAGGATGGGAGGTGCTGCAGGTAGCTGTGTGTGTTCAGGAGAGGCTGGGAGGGAGCTCTTCATGCATTCGCCTGCCTCGCTTCTCGCTGCATTGCTGGTTCATCTGATCACTTTTGCCAGAAGATCCATCGCTCCCTCTGCCCCTTCCCCTTCGCTTTGCTGCAGCCACAGCTCCATCCTGCTCTGCTGGGAGGGAACCAGGGTCACTTTGCCTCTTGTTTTAATGTATATTTCCTCTCTTTTTTCCTTTGCTTGTCCTGGCTGTGGCTTTTCTCGGGGTCTGGGTACAGATGGATCTTTGTGATACTGACAGCGATGAAGAGATTCTGGAGAGAATCCTGGAGCTTCCGCTTCAAAAGAACCATAGCAAGAAGTTGTTCAGCATCCCTGAAGTGACTGAGGATGAGGATGAAGATGAGGATGAGAAGGGTGTTACAGAAGAAAAGACAAACCCTCAAGACTCCTTGGAAACACAGACCTACAATTCAGGAAGAACAGATAAGCCACCCAACAGCAAGGAGCCATTTCTAAAGGAAGATGGGAATAACACTTCCGTGGATATGTCTGCTCAGGCTCCACAGGAGGAGCACAGTGCTAAGGAGAGCAGAGCAGATGCTGACCATGCAAATCCTGCCTTTGGCCAGCTGGCCTGGAGTCAAAAGAAGGCAAGCTGGAGCTGGGGCTATCAGGAGAACGATCCAAAGTCTGGGAGTGGGACAAGGCCCTCTTGGAGCAAGAAGAAGGGAAATAATTATCGAGAGAAGATGCGGAGTCGGCCTGAGACGGGTAGGAAGAGACAGAGTGATTTAACAGAGCACTGCAGTCGTCTGCTGGGCAACTGTAGCCAGATGGGGAGTGGGTTATACAGAGCTCCAAGCCTCAGGGAGGAGCTGAACGTTGTCAGCAGTGCCGGTGGGAAGGAGGGGTTGGATTTGTACAGCCGGGCCAGACAAGGCACTTCACGGAAAAAAGCCCCGAGAGCAGTGGGATCAGGGGGGGCAGAACCTGCTGTGATGGCAACACACTGCCCCAGCCCCAGGAGCCTGGAAATAGACATCGAATACGACTCTGAAGATGATCAGGATTCGACCTGTGCGTCCTCCCCGGAGAGCAGACTGTGGCCAGAGAGGTCCCAGAGCTGCGAGGGGGACTGGGATGATTGCTCCAGTCAGTCTGAGGTTGCCCACAAAGGTGGCAGAAGGGACCTGACCAGGCTGGAGGTGATGGAAGAGCAGGGTGTGGAGTGGGCTGGGTCTCCAAGCCAGCGCCTGCGATTCTTCTGCCGGGAGAAGGAAGCCCTGAGGTGTGAGAGCAGTTCTGAGGAGCAGGGCTGGGAGCTGGACTGTAAGTCACCTGGCTGGAGAAGGAGGCTCGAACATCCTTCGAAGGGGATACGTAGCACCTCCTTGCACAAAAGGGTTGGGTGACTTTTCCTATTCTGGCTTTGAAGCAGCTTGCAGTGGCACTGGCTTCCCTCTGCTTCCCTGGCCTGCCTGTATCTTGCTTTGTTCAGTGTTGTCCAGCGAAAGGAACCTTCTCTAGGATTGTCTGGAAGAATATCTGAGAGATTCTGTAGTTCTGTGCTGCTCCGTGGCTTTTCTTGTAGTAGCTGCTTCTGCTTTTCCTGCTCCCTGACTGAGTGTCACCGATGCAGTATTCCTTTTCACACTGGGTCTTCCTCCCCACGGCAGGAGGCTGTGGGACCCAAACGAAAATCCCTGGTGCAATAAGCTGATTGGTGAAAACGTTGTGTAGATGCTGACTGTAATGTCATTGCCTCCCCTTGAAATGCCCTTTCCTGCCCCTTCACCTTCACCAAGGGGATCATCACTGATGCCTGGCAGGGTGCCTGCCTGTCCTCAGTTCTGTTTTCCAACTCCCTTGGTCTTTCCAGCTCTAGAGTGTCCCTGAAGAGGAATGTTGCATTTGGATGCACTGCTCTGTGTGGAGTGCGTTTGGGCTGAGCGCTGTTCAGGGAGTCGCTGGGAGTCGGAAGGCAGAGGCTGCTACTAATTCTCTGCTGGTTCCACTTGCAGGCATCCAGTCATAAAGATTCCAGGGGCATGGAGCCTCCCAGCACAGCCACCTGGCAGGCTCCCAGCAGGAGACGGAGCAAGAGCGTAAGAAGCCAAATGCAGAAACCTTTGCTCTCTAGTCCAGGTGAGCAGGAGCAGGGACAGAGGTGGGCAGCAGGAGAGAGGGAAGCTCCTGAAGTGTGTGGGGAGTGGCTGGCCGGCAGTGCCTGTGCCATGCAGGGCAGGGTGCTGATGTTGTCTCTGCTGTGTCCCCTCTGTGCACAGGCCCTCCAAGGAGCAGCGCTCCTGAGAGCTCTGGCAAGGATGATGGCATTCGGATCTTTGTGGCTCTCTTTGACTACGATCCTGTCTCCATGTCCCCTAACCCTGATGCAGCAGAAGAGGAGCTCCCATTTAAGGAGGGGCAGATCCTGAAAGTAAGAGCTTAGTGAACATCTCCTGTTCTGGATCTGTCTGGTGTTCCAGGGGCAGCATAAACCTTGGGAGGTCTGCAGCTTTCTCACGAGGGAAGCTGAGGGGCAGATATATTCTCTCTGGTGGCCTGAGGGAATGGCTGGAGCTGTGTCAGGGAGAGTTGGGTTGGATATCAGGAAAAGGTTCTTCCACCAGAGGCTGCTCAGGCACTGCCCAGGCTCCCCAGGGAATGGTCACAACCCCAAGGCTGCCAGAGCTCCAGGAGTGTTTGTACAATGCTCTCGGACACAGGGTGGGATTTTTCGGGTGTCTGCAGGGCCAGGAGTTGGACTGATGATCCTTGTGGGTCATTTCCAGCTCAGGATATTCCATGATTCTTTCTCTGTGCAGCTCAGTTCCTGTAGCATAAACAGTCTATTTCTCCTTTCAGGTTTGTGGAGACAAGGATGCCGATGGCTTTTACAGGGGGGAATGTGGAGGAAGGGAGGGATACATTCCATGCAACATGGTGTCAGAAGTCCCTGTGGATAGCAGTGAGCTCAAGCAGCAGCTCCTGAAGCAGGGGTTCCTGCCTGCCGACACGGAGAGCGCAGGTACTGTGTGTGTGTGCCCTGCTCCTGTGGCTCTTTGCTGGAATGTGGGAAGCTCAGTCCTGCTGTCCTGTGGGGACAGTGCAGCCACCAAACCCATCTGGAGTGCTGTCCCTGGTTCTGCAGCCTGGTTCAGTGGCTGCTCCACAGCAGGGGGGTCTGGCTGGCTGAGGGTGTTCTGAGCTCTCAGTTCATCCCTAACTCCCCTGCAGCATTTGCAGCTCCTCCTGGGCTTGAGGTGTGTGAATTCAGCACAGAGTGAGGCTGAGCCTTGCTAGGGAGGGGAAACAGAAGTGTTTGAAGGGCAGCTGAAGGATGTGAACAAGAGTTCTCACTCTGTTCTCTCCTTTGTTTTGAAAGCCTGTGACTGAACTCCTGGGATGACCCTGTGGGAGAATCTGTGACTTGGGAGTGGAGATGGGGAAGGGGGAGGAAAGGTGTGAGACAGCAAGGTAGGCAGACAGGAGTGTTCAAGGAGCAGATCTGGTCATTGGGTTCCTCCTCACTCCCTGAATATGCAGTCAGTGCTTTGTGCACTGCAGAGACTTTCCTGTTCCTTCCCACCCATGTAGTCAGGACAGGGAGCATCCCTGGGATGTGCAGCCAGCCCAGCTCAGGCTGAGTCAGGCTCGGTGGCTGTGAGCTGCCCCAGCTGTGAATCCTGGTGCCCCAGTGCCTGTCCCTCATGCCTCCCAGCTCTCATCCTGCACTCCTCTGGGCACATTCTACTGCCAGTGCCAATTGTTGGATCTGCTCCACTTGTTAAAACACCAGGATATTCCTGGTGTGGCTCATCCCTGTTTCTGTGCCAGTTCAGCAGTGTTCGTCATGGCAAAGGTAAACCCTGACATTGCCTGAGCTGGATAAAAGCCCCAAACCAACTTAAAAATAAGAAAACCCAAGAAAAAAAGGAGCAATCCAATGTGTTCTGTTTCTGTGGAGGGAGACCCAGTATCCAACCCTAACAGACCTTTAAGGTCCCTTCCCACCCAAACCATGCTATGATTCTGTGGGGCTGACAGTCCCATCTCCAAAGTGTTGGTCCCTGGAAAGCTGATCCTCAGTAGTACAGGGATTGAAGGAGCCTGATGCTTTCACTGGGGGATTTTTTTGGATATGTTTGTCCTTTGGCCTCTCTCGTGTCTAAGGAGAAGAGATTTGAGTAAGATGTTTTTCCCATCCGTACTTTTCTCTCCTGTGTGTATGCCAGAGATGGCTGGAGGCTGTGATGGGCTTTCTCCTTCTGTGGAGCCACAGGGCTCTCTCTGCTCTGCTCTGCCCTGCTGCATTGTCTTGGAAGAGTAAAGGTTCTTAATAGCTCTGCGACTTGATTAAACATGAAGGGTTTGAAAGTTTTCAGATGGGTGATTCTCTGATTCCTTGGCAGTTGGGCTGGCAGTACCTCTGTTGTTTTCCTGCTGCCATGAACCCCTATCACAGCCTTGTAACTAAGGAAACACCTTGGAGGGGTTGGTCTGGGCATTCCTGCAGGTTCATTTGGGATTTCATTCAGTCCTGACCCTGCTCAAGTGCAGAAGCTTTAGCTAGAGACCTGGGATTTTTCAGGTGTTAATGGTGTAAGGTTTTATTTTGTCCTTACGGTGCTGCTTCTGAAAGACAGTGAGCAGCAAAGCCTGTCTGCTGTGAGCTGTGGAATGGCTAAAAAGGCATAATTACAGTGTGGATTTCTCTGTGTATTTGGGATGTGGATCATGCCTCATCTGAGTCCACATACAAGGCTGGAGATTTGGGCTTTGCCCACAGAAATCCCGGTGTCACCCTCCCGGGGGAGGCTCGTCATCTCCTCTGTTCCCTGTTCACTCTTCAAGATGCTTTTCACTTCCCATTCACTGTCTGTTTCTCTTGTCTATTTATTTGCTTTTTTGGTGTTTTTATTAAGGAAATGGCACATTTTCTCCACCTCCACGCCGCCAAACCGTCCCTCCTCCAAAACCCAGACGCTCCAAGAAAGGTCTGTGTCACCCACTGCTTCCTCTTTGCTTTTTGCTATAGGATTACAGACTGCATTGAATTTTTACTACTTGCTTTCAGGACCCTCAGATGTTTGTCTCTGTACGACTGCTAGGAAGTGGAAAGAGAGCCCATCCCTATACTGGTGTTAAGTTTTTAACAGCAGTGATGTCTTTTATAGTTTTGGAGCTTGACCTCTGCTTTTTGTTACGTTCCTGAGTCCTGGTTACTGGCATAGACTTTGAGTTGCATGAACAGTTTGCTTCTGTTGTTTGCTGCCTTGGTCTTTGTTCTTTTGGTTGTTTGTCAGTTGTGTTGTGTGGTCAGTGTTGGAGGATGAGCTCTCACTGATGAGGCATTTTCTTCCCCCAGCAGGGCTGGACAAACAGGAGTACCAGTCTCAGCCAGGTGAGAATTGCTTTTAGTGGGAGTAGGTAATGCATGATCAAAATATAGACTGTGTATCGTGTTTTGTGGTCAAGGGCAAGTGTGACACCCTGTGGTGTTGCTTCAGCATAACAGAAGGCTTTAGTTCTTTTAGTTTAGTGGTGGGTGCTATCCTCTGTGTGTATATATATGTGGAAATGTAAAATAAAACATTCCTGTACATAAAGACAGAGCACCAGGATGCTGGCATGGGGGGATGTCCCCACTTTTGTGCTTGTGAGGTGAAGAAGATCAGAAAACTGCTTTACTAAATGCCTCTGAAGTCTCTCTCCACTCAGTTTCCCCCTGTATTCTTTTAGCTCAGACCACGACAAAAATGGTGAAGGAGTTGCTGTGATTTGGCATTTTTTCCTAGTATTTCCAGCTCAGAATATTTTATTTTTATCCTGCAGGGCAGAAACATAAAGACATTGAAGCAGAGCTGCTGACTCCTCGCAGGATGGTGGCTGCCTTTGACTACAACCCTAAGGAGAGCTCTCCAAACACAGATGTGGAGGTAACCACCAGCTCCTCCCTGCTTTTTAGAGGTTTCTTCTTCCTATCTCTTTTTTCCTTCTCTTTCAAGACATTCAGCACTTTGGTCCAGCCAGAATGAAACTGTGTGAGTATTCAGGGCATCCTTTAGTAATTAAACAGGACTGAGGAGATCTGGGGCTGGAGCAAACAGCTCCTACTGGTAGCAACGGATCCAGGAAAACACTCTGGGAAAAGGAAAAACCTGCTTAAGGGTTTGAAAACACTTTTGACACTGAATTTGAGCGTGACTTTTGTGTTAAGTACCTGTGTAGGTCTTCTTTCAAGCAAGAAGATTTAGCTGCAGTTTAATGGACCAGTCTGCAACTTCTTGTTTTCAAGCAATTCCTACATACAGAATCACACTCATGGAATGGGTTGGGTTGGCAAGTCCCTTAAAGCCCATCTCATTCCAGCCCCCTGCCATGGGCAGGGACACCTTCCACTATCCCAGGGTGCTCCAAGCCCCACCCAACCTGGCCTAGGACACTTCTAGGGATAGGGAGGGATATAATCTAAACAGGGAAGGATGTACTCCAAACAGTATCTTTGTTGATAAGTCTGTTCCAGGTGAAAAGATGGCAATACAGAATCCTTTCTGTAAAAACAGATGAGCACATGCTCTGTTCTCTGTTCCTACAAGCTGTGTTAGCCCACTCCGAGCAAACATAAATGTGGGGTTTGGATTCAGATCCTTTTCCTGCATCCACCAAGGGCTGTCTGGCCAACAGAGAGCACAGTTCAGGGAATGCTGGCCTCCCAAGCTGAGAGTCTCCTGTGCAGGACAGGCTGCAGCTCGGAACAGAGTGTTTAGGGGTGGTGGAATATCTTGGGAGAGACACAGTGTGAGCATGGATCCAGCCACAGAACACTTTTAAACCCTTGTCACCAAGGAGGTGACTACTTTTTGCAGTGGTTTCCTCTTCCTAGAACCTTCCTTTTGGACAAGAGCTCAACTTACTGAAACAAGCTGGTGTGGTTCTGTGGGAGATGCTGCACAGGAGCGACCTGCAGCCTCCAGAGATAAATTGAGGACTAGGTAAATATGGTAAATATACTGGAAGTAGATTCCTTCCAGCTGACACTGGTGAAGTGCCAGAGTGTCTTGAGTGGGACTCAGCCTGTTTGGAGCCTCCACTGAGCAGATTTTTCCATTAAAATAAACCTTTGTCTTTAGCCTTGTGCCCCGTGGAGGATGTGCTGGGGTGTCTGACGGGACAGAGGGTGTGACAGCAAAGGGTCACTGTGGGCTGTGCTCCTGTTCTGTGTCCAGGTTAAATCTCCCTGTTTGTACTCATTCCTGCTAGTGACTAATCCCTGAGTGCTGCATACAGAGCAGGCTCATCCAAGGGAGCAGGATTTGTAATTGTATTTAAAGAAATAAAAGATATTTCTGGGGCTTGCACATCTTGTCCTCAGTGCACCTTTCCAGAGCAGGTGGTAGGTGCTATTTTGAAGCCTTATTAAAATTAGTTTAAAAATAGGCTTTTTTCTTGTCTTAATTTATGAAATGCTTCCTTAGCAGTGAATTCCAGAGTTACCCACTTCAGTTGCTCTCCTATCGTGGTCCTGCAAGACTAAACACAGTGAGCTCCCTTCCTTGGAGTGAGATTGGGCAAGAAGCCCGGGGGAGCCTGTGTTCCTGGTGAGAAATTCCAGGCAGTGCTTCTCCTGTGACCTCTCTTCTCTGGCTCTTTGCAGGCTGAACTGACCTTCAGTGCCGGGGATGTTATCACTGTCTTTGGGTCCATGGATGATGATGGATTCTACTACGTAAGTGCAGGGCCTGGGAAAGTCCTATAGTTACACTGGAAATTGTTGGAGTTCATGGAGTGGCAGGGAAACAGAAATCAGGGAACAAAGTATTCTGCATTTGGGAAAAAAATAAAACCCCCCTCTATGGGGCTGCAGGGCAGCCTTGTTCTGGCACTCATTGCTCCTGCTGTAAATCCAAAATTCTTGGAATGGGTTGGGTGGGAAGGGGCCTTAAAGCTCATCCAGTTCCACCCCAGGTTGCTCTAAGCCCTGTCCAACCTGGTCTGGAACTCTTCCAAGGATCCAGGGGCAGCCAAAGCTGCTTTGGGCAGCTTGTGCTAGAACCTTGCCACCCTCACAGGGGCAATTCCTTCCCAATATCCCATCTATCCCTCTGGCAGTGGGAAGCCATTCCCTGTGTCCTGTACCTCCATCCCTTGTCCCAAGTCCCTCTCCAGCTCTCCTGGAGCCCCTTTAGGCACTGGAAAGGGCTCTGAGCTCTCCCTGGAGCCTTCTCCTCTCCAGGTGAACACCTCCACTCTCCCAGCCTGGCTCCAGAGCAGAGGGGCTCCAGCCCTCAGAGCATCTCTGTGGCCTTTAAATATCCCAATGGTTCTGAGTTTATTTTTTGCCATGAGTTGCCTGCAGGTTTCCCAAAGCCTTGCCTGCATTTTTCCGTGCACACACCAGCTGAACCAGCACCTGCTCAGGGCTGACCTTTCACCGGGCACTTGGACACTTTTTCCAGAGGCTGGAACGGTGATTCAAGGGACCAAACACATTCCTGGGGCTGTGCCTGCTCTCCAGCTGTGTGCCAAACATGAGTCTTGGCCCTTGGGTCATCCACCTCTTCCTGCATGGCAAACAGTGTGCCTTCACACATCAGACTTAAGGTTGAGCTCCAGGTTAAGTCTGAGGGCATCACTGGGAATGTTTTGGGATCCTCTAGGAAGCACATGGCACAGTCATATTCCAGTATGGTAGTGGAGATTTCGAGTTTGTAGAAATCACCATGTTGCTGGAATACCTTTGTCACAGCTTGCTGCCATCTCTTCTTCCTCTCCTGTGTGTTTCTGTGCTCTGAATTGTTCTACCACTAAGCAGGGATGTGAGTTGTGGAATTTGCTGAGGATTCTCCCAACATGGGTGTGTTCTGGACTCATCTCAGCCCAACCTTCTCTACAGGGCATTGCACCTCGAGCTGTTACTCACTTCTGCAGGAAAACTGATGTAAGAACTGAATGTTGATCTTGCAGGGAGAGCTGAACCAACAGAGAGGGCTTGTCCCATCCAACTTCTTGGAAGCTGTCCCTTTGGATGGAGACACGGCTGAGGAATTCCACTCAAAAGATAAAGAAGCTTCTCCGCTGAGTGCTGAGAGCCAGGTGAGATGTGTGACTGCATGGCACTGCCATCCAGGCTGGGATGTGGCTGGAGCCTGAGCACTGCACAGCATGCAGCACCCATGGGATCACTGAACTTACTGCATGCAGCCTGGTCATCCCATGGGAGATGCCCAAGGGAGTGCTGGGAGATCTTCCCAAAGACTTACTTGTAGTGCAGAAAGAGGCACAAAACACCTTCTAGGGCCTCAGTGTGGTCAGTGGGCAAAGAGCATGCCAAATCCCACCAGCAAGTTGTTTAGATCCAGTGAATGGTCAATGGGGAAATCCTACTGAATGCAAAGTTCAGCCAGCTCCCCAGGCACATGAAATTCCTTAAATATGCTTCTATCCATGCCAGAGAATTCTGGAATTAGCAACACACAAACACCAATGTTCTTCCATCCACCCCGAGTTAGATAGATGTTAATGCAGTCTGAGGGGCTTCTGGATAAATTCAAAACACAGTGAGGAGTTTCCCAAACAGATCTGTGGGATGGATCCTGTGGTTTCAAAAGCATCCCCCAGAGGCAGGGAATGCAGAAGTTAAATTAACCCCTTGCATTATGTTGCTGAGACTCTTGGAACAAACATTTAAGTGGGAGATTTGGGTCATATGGCAGGCTGAGGCCAAAAGTGTAGGAGTTCCTTCATCATTCCTGGAATGATGCACCTCCTGTGCTGTGTCACTCTGGAGTGGGAGGCAAGGGGGACCCAGCTTGGTCCCAGCTCACATGGGCTCAACTTCAGTCCTTCTTGGGAGGTTTTTGGCACTGTCATGTGGTGCCAGACCCACACGAGTCAAAGCAAGTTGGCTTTGAGCTATCCTTAGGGAATTAAGTGGCCCTGAATCCTTCTCTGTTGAACTCCCCACTGGTGCCACCCCAGCTTTCGTGCTCTCTGCAGCATTACTTGGCCTGTTTTTCATGCTCAGCTCTTCCTTTTCTCTGTACCAACCTCTTCTTTGTATCTTCAAATGCTGCCTGGTTTCCCTTCACCCCAGCTCCATCCCTTGCTTCCAGGCATTCCAGGCTTTGTGGATACAGGATTTGCACCCCAGCCTTGATGCCTTCTTGGCTCAGATAGGAGGTTTGTGCACAGTTTGTTGGATCACCTTCTGACCTCAGCAGCTCCCTGGGGTCCTTGTGCTTCCCTGTTGAGGATATTGGTCCTTGCTGGGAATCATAGTTAATCAGCTGTTACTGCCAGGGTTTAAGAGCCCTGAGGTTACCCAAGGCTAACTTCCCTGGGGGTTAACAAGGATGCAGAGTGGGGTTTTTCAGTTTCCCTTTGAAAATTACTTACTTCTATCAAATGACTCATCTGTTGAAATAGAGGATGCCAAAGGAGACTTCAACCAGTAAAATGAAAAGTGGAATTCTCTGTGTAATTTACTGCAGATTTTCCCTTTCCCTCTGGCATCAACCAGCAGCCACAGGCCCTGTTTCAGATTCCAGGGCTCATTATTCCAGCCCCAGCCTGGGTCCTCCCAGGAACCACAGGGAGTTCAGGTAACCTTGCCACTTGCAGGTATGAAGGGTTTGCAAAGCCAAACCCACTTTCCTCTCTGCTTTTCACTTCTGCTGAGTTCAATGGGGAACTGATGCCCTGGACAACCCTTTGGCCCACATATCCCTGCATGCTGAAGGTTGGAATCTCTTTTCCTATGTTTCATGACACTTTTTTAAAACAGAAGTGCCCTTCAGGTGTGTTAAAAACAACCCATATAAAATACATTTCAGGCTTGCCTGCCCCTCAAATATTTCCATTTGTCTCCAACCCTCTGTGCCTGAGATCCAAGGGAGCTTCTCTGCACTGGCTCTGACTTTTGGGTGTGCAGAGCAGGAACCTGTTGGATTTGGTACTTTGGGTACTATCCTGATCCATGAACTGTGCTCTCTGTAGTCTGGGGACTTGGAAAATTCAGTTGATGATGAGTAAACCAATTTTATTTCAGTGGGAATCAACTTGGACTCTCTAGGCATGACTGTGCTTTGGCTGCTTCTGCATGGTGCCAGTCTGGCTCCTGTCCTGCTGCCTCCCTGCTGCCCTGGCTCTCTGTCCCAGAGCATTCTGGCTCAGCACTCCTGGCACTCCTGCTGCTTCTCCTTTGCAATCCAGACCTGTCTAAACAGCTTCCTAACAGGAAGGTTTGCCCCTTGTTAAAAGTGCTATATTTACCCTGCTCAGAGCCAAACTGGTATTAATTAACTGCATTTAAGTTTAATTTAGGGATTTAGTTTGTTTAGTGATTGCTGAGGAGGCAGAACCTGACCTCACAGAGGTTTTGGCTGTCCCAGCAATCACAGCATCCCAACCTTTGGGCAGAAGACCTCATGGGGAAGGCAGAAGGAAGAAATACCTCCTGTAAAACAGACATATTCCATATCCATCCCTGAGCTGGAATGAACTCTCCCAGTGACACAGCCATGCCTTGGGCTTTCCAAATTCCAGTGGCACTTTCACCCCACAGAATTAAGGAAAACCTACTTGTTCAGTTTGCTGTTGGCAGAAAAGGCTCCCAGCAAATTCCCAATCCCAGCTTGAGCCCTGGCACCTCAGGGGGGATGTGTTGCACCATGGCAGAGCTTTGGACTTGGTTAAAACTCATTCCAGTTGCAACAGAAGCTTCTCCATGAGTGATTTTTAAATCACTTGTAACTTCTTGGATTTGATGCTTTCACCTTGTCTGTTATTCACACTTCCCTTCTCCCTGCTGCCCTACCAAAGGCTTGAGAATGAGGACAATTTATTTCCAAATTGAGCTGGGGAAGGTGGACCATTTTGAAGTATTTCTAAATAAATCTTAAAATGCTGGCGGCTGAAAAGGTGAAGCACTTGACCTTACAAACTGACAGCATTTGGGGATTAGAATAAACAAAATAACAGCACAAAGAGGAGGATCCAAGAAGTTCTGGTCACAACCAGGGCCCGAAACACTCTTGCTCACCAGCTCAGAGCAGCTGCTTTAACGCTGTTCCTGTTGATGGAATATTTTTCCATCAGTATCATGCAGTTTCTGTCAAAGACTGATTGTAAAGCACCTTCAGAAAGTGTTTGATTCTAATGGATTTCATGTATTTATTTCTGCCTGTGTTATGCACCCGGGACGGTTCTTTTCTTCAGAGAATGAGGAAGAGAAGAGTCCAGTGATAGATATGAATGATACATAGAGAAAGCAACCATGTAAGTGTGTGAGACCTTCAACCTCCCACCCAGTCCAGCCCCTAAAAGGCTCCTTTTCTTGCTTGCAATTTGACAGGCTAGTTTGGGTTTCTGCTGGCAAATCCACCTTCAGGTCTGATGTCAGACTTCTTGCTGCCACGTGGATTCTGTGTTAAAGACAAACCATTCAGCACATGCATTGTAGTTGGTTGGAACAATTATCTGGTGGTTTTGGGGACCAGGATGGGAATGTGTTGGATATTCAGGTTTGGTTTTTAAATTCAGCACAGCCCTTCTGTTCACATCAACAGCCAAAGCTTCATTTGGCCTTTGCAAGATTCTGCTCAGTCTGAGCACTCTTCATGTATAGCCTGGTGGTGTTTTCCTACTGGATTTTACTCCTTCCCGAGAAGAGTTCTGAAAAATCCCTGCCCACCATCAATTTAAGAAAATAGTAATGTTTAGTCCCTAAAACCAGCTTTGTGTGGATAATTGTTCTGGGGCTGGGTGGGTGAGACCCTGGTTTTGGGGGGCAGTGGGAGCAGGCTTTGTTTTCCTTAGTTTCAAATGTTGTTTGCCAGAAATTGTGTAAATCAGTAATACCTGAGAAAGCACTGAAACCACCCCTGAAAACTGATACCACTCTTCTATTTATCACCCTAATAACTTGTATGAGAATCTTGACAGAGCAGCTTTTCCTTTGTTTGTCTTAGAGAAGAACCACCAATTTTAGTATGATTTTTCTCTTACCAGATGAATCTATGAAATTATTTTTCTGCCACATAGAGACCTCTGAGAATATCTGTTTGTGTGTGTGAGGGTGCGTCTGTGTGTGGAACTCTGCCTGAGCATTGTATTCCACACCTGGGAATCCACAGCAGGACTTCCAGGCACACACAGGAAACTGCCACTTCCTTTTAGCTGTTTGATGTTTGACAGTGACATTGGTGCTGCAGTGTCCTTGCTCCAGTAAATAATTGTGACTTTGTGAGTTGGTTTGGGTGCCACTCAGGGTAACTGGTTTGAGTAACTCACTGTGAGTTGGTTTGGGTAACTCTGTTTGCACAGACCTTTTCATGCACAACTCTGCCGGAGAAATTGTGGAGCCACTTCAGGCCTGCCCTGAAATTGTTCTGCTTTTACCCAAAAAGTGGTTTCCAGTGGTGCATGGGCAGAGCTTCCTCTGCTCTGGCTGCACAGGAGCCTTTTCATCCCTGCCACATCACTCCCTGAGTATTGGTGAGTCCCTTCTGATGTTATCCCAGTGCTTTTGGATTTTTTATCCAAGGATTCTTCGTTGCACAAAGCATAAATAGTTTCTGGAGCAGAACCTGGGGATTCTCACTTTTGCTCCCAGCTAAGACAGTGGGCTCCAAGTTAGCCCTCACCAGGCTTTCTTTTTCTCTGTACCCTCATAAATCTTACATTTCTGGCTGCAAATGGTTCATCTGGATTCATTCAGGTTTATTCCCAGCCTCCTCAGACCTGACTAACGCTGGGACCATCAGCACCAAGTGCTCTTCCTTACACGAGGGAGCTGCCGGGACAGCCAGAGGTTGCAATTGCTGCTGCAGAATTGGTTGGAGTGGATCTTGCAGGCAGAATGCAGCTTTCCTGTGGCCCAGGCTGGGCTGTGAATCAGCATGTGTGACATCCTGCAGCATGTCCTGGGCAGCAGCTGGCCTTTGGGCACCGTGCTGCACACCTGGAGAGTCGCAGGAGTGCCTTGGAAAGCAACATTTCCAGGTGAACAGAGAGTGTGAGCTCAGGAAAAGTCAGTCAGGTGTTGGTTACTGTCATAGAGAGAGGTGGAGAGGAGTTCCAGCTCTGTGCTGTGGTTCAGGTAAGGGAGAGTCTGGTGGCACTGGCACAGTTCAGTGATTGCTGTGAGGCAAAAGTTGGCTCTCAACTTTGTGGAGTTGGAAAAGGTCACAAATTCACTGCAAGATGGAGCTCCCTGTGCTCCTGCCTGCTCAGGACTGACTCCATGGGTGCTGTAGGTGCTCAGTCTGACCCAGAGCAGAGCTTTCTGCTCATCCTGGGCCAGAAGTGCTTCACTCCTGCAGCAGCCCAGAGCAGCACAGCTTCCACCCGTGGGAGGAGGGAAGGTCACAGCCACTGGGTGCTCCTGGTCCTGCAGGAGGTGCTGAACCAGCAGCAGGGGGACAGAGCAGGGCTGCTTTGACTTTCCACCCCAGGAGACTGTTAAATAAAGTCCCCACAGCACACGAGCATGGCTGTGCCAGAGAGAGGCAGCAACACTGGCTATGGCTCTGCCTTATTCAGCTGCTTTCCCTGGACACTGCAGGACCAGGACCAGGCACATCCAGTCCTGCCCAGGGGCAACTGCTGGGATCCTCACACAGTTCCCAGGTGCTGTCTGATCTTCAGGAGTGCTTCCACCTCAGGCAGAGGGTGCTGCTGCCACTGTCACTGGTGTTTCTCTGGGTGCTGTGGTGCTGCAGCCCCGTGAGGCACTCAGTGGGGCCCAGACAGAGAGATGCTGAGGGTGTGATGTTCCAGTGTCCAAGAGGCTCTTCCCTGGCACAGCTCCAGCCACTCTCACCTTGTGTTTTGGGTAACGGGATGCACAGCTGGAGCTTGGAAGCTGCTGGTCTGTGAAAGCTGTGTGGAAGAGAAGTCAGTGGGACTAAGGCTCTCCTAGCGTCAGAAACCCAGAGCCTCTTTCCTGAGGAACTCTTCAGCCTCTTGGGAAAGCTTGACCTTCCAGGTTGGGAATTGTCCCTGTCTGGACATCTAAACCCAGTGAGAGACCACGGAAGGAAGGCTGCTGCTGAACTGACCTGTCAGTGCTTTGTGAAGAGGAAACTCAGCCCAGGACTAGGGTACATCCTGATTTCCAAAAGCCCTTTCCAAAGGGAGCAGCACCATTTGAGACTGGTGGGTCCCAGTTAGCCTTCTGAAACACTCAGGGGCTCAGGAACATTTCTGTGTGCCACTTGATCCAAGACTTTTCCATGTCCTGCTCCATCACAAGCTTCCCCATTGGTGCCACTGCAGAGCAGCAGACTTGGCTTTGTGCCCCTCCTGCCTCTAGATCTGCTGGATGCTGGGCAGCCTTGCAGGACCCCCAATTCCTCTTCCCACCACGGCAGCCATGGCCTCAGCCTTGTTGAGAAGCCTCAGCCTCAATTAGCCAGTTTCTTTGATCTTCTGGAGGTCTTGCAGAGCCCTTTTTCTTATTAAATTTGTTTTTTTTTAATGTCCTGGCTTCTGTCCCAGAGCATGCTGGGTGCCCTGGAGGCTCCATGGCTGAGGCAGTCATGGATTCATCAATAGCTGTCTCCATCCATGCTCTCAGGAGCTGCTTCACTTACTCAGCTGAGGAGCAGCATCTTTCACCAAGGCCTTAGTGGGTCTTTTGTGCTGTCCTGTTCTTAGCCCAAAGTTCAGGAATTTCAGGAAGTCTGAGTTCAGGAAGGGTTTGGGTCATAGGTACAAAATTTAAACCCACTGGAAACTTCCGAAGTGGAATTGCATCTGCATAGAGGGGAGAAGGCCAGGTTCTCTGGCTGAGACTTAGGTTTAGGGGGACCTTCTTCAGCAGCTCTTAAATTCTGCTTTTGTCTTTTGTTTTCTCTTTCCCATCCAGCTAAATGCAGATGGATCTGTTGATCAGAGTGACTCCTCTCCATCTCCTCCTCCAGCACCTTCCTGCCTTGTCCCAGGCGAGCAGTGTCCAGAGCAGGCATCGCTGGCCCTCCTCACCTGCAGTGATGCACCTGGGCATAGTAAAAAGAAGAGAGGCTTCTTCTTCAAAGGGAAAAACCTCTTCAAAAAACTTGGGTCCAATAAGAAAAACTAACAAGGGGTTATTCCGTCCAGGCCGCCTGCGCAGCCCCAGTGACTGAGAGTTCAGGAGAAGCTGTCTGCAATAAGCTGATTATTTTCATAGGGAAGAAGTGTCTGTTGAAAACTCTGGAGGGTGTGGGAGCTGAGAGCCCCAGGGGGAAAGTGGCTCTGGGGTGTGAGGGCTCAGCTCCAGGATCCAGCGTGTCCTGCTCCATGCAGCCCTCGGTGCACCAGTTCCCTGTAAATATTTTAATTTAAGGATTATATTCTGGCTGTAAGTTAGCTAACTGGCTTTTCCCAGCAAAGCCCCAGCCCCTTAGGAGAGATCCCTTGTACTCCACACCCTGGTATTTCTCTGCTCCAAAGGAGGTCGTGTCAACTCCTTCACTTCCTGCAAAGAAAATTTGCACTTTTTTCTGTTCCCGTGACTCCCCTTCGCTGTCTCTGGGCTGACGAGTGAGTTCTTATCTGTACTGTAACCCTGTAAATACGCAGCTGTGCCTCGGAGCATCCCACACTGCCTCAGTCAGCTTCCAGCACGAGGATTCCCAGCGAGGAAGGAGCGATGCCCTGCTGGGGTTCGTTTCTTCAGCCTGGGGGAGGGCTGCTGTCAGCTGCTCTTGCCTGGTTCACCTTGACCACGCACTGGCTGGGGACTCCGCCTTATTATTTATTTATTTATCGATTTATTTATCTACCTATTTATTTATTTATTTATTTGGTCCACCTGCCTCTTTCTGCGGTTCCGTTCGGCTCTTTCCGTGAGCTGCTCGCGGCAATTGGGAGAGGAGGGCCGGGGAGTTTGCTCTGTTCTCCCAGGAGATGATGTGTTGCTGCAGTTGAGACACAACCCTGTCCAAGCATGGAGGGTTTTGTATGCCATGGGTTCTGTCCCTCCCCGTGTTTCTTTCTCTGCATGTTCCAGTGGGTCCTTTGTTCTGAGCAGGGCAGTTCTGTGAGCTCCGTGAGTGCTGCCAGCACAGCGGCCGTGAGTGGTGGTGGTATGGTATGTTTTTATTTCATATCAAATTTTATTATAATAAAGTCTATTTTCACAAAAATACATTTTCCTTAAAAAAAAGCTAAAGATTCGGTGATGCTTCTTGGGAGGTTGGGGAAATGATAATCACTTGCACCTTGGATGTTCTGCGCCTTTCCTGTCCCCTTAGAGGGCAGACGTGGCTCTGGGTGGCCCTGGTGTGAGGTGGCAGCCCTGGGGATGCAGGACACTAGGGACAGCTGGGGACACGAGGCTGCTCAGAGTGGCTGGGCTGAACCCCTGCACTCCCACTGGTGTGGAAGTGTTGGGTCAGGGGTGTGGTGCTGCACCTTGAGCCTCTCGGAATCCAGCCGAGGTGGCAAAAGTCACTCTGGGATTTTGTGGGGATTCTGCAGGGATTCCCCTGACAGGAAGGACGTGTTTGGGAAGCTGCTGCTCGTTAGAGAGAAATACTCCATGAGGATCTTGATACCACAGCGAGGCACCGTGTCCTGTGGTGGATGGGAGGACAAGGACAGACCAAAGGCTTCGAAATGATGAAGTGCTGCAGCTCTGCTGGATGAGTTATCTTTCAGTGATGAAACCCATCAGTGACCCAGAGCTTTATCTGCAGCCCGTCCTCCCATGGAGGAAGTCACTGCTGCTCTAACTGAATTTACCAACTGGAGTTTCCTAAGTGAGTTGTTGAAGGTCTTTTGAAAGAAACTGTCGTTGCTTTTATCAGTTCCTCGGGAGATGAAGAACAAAACCTTTCAGAAGAAAAGCAGCTGCTGGAATGTTCTGGAGTGTGGTAGAGCCAGAGATCATGTGAAGCCGGTGCCTGCCTGGCTCCCTCTCTCCTGGTGCTTCCATCCTCCCTGCCCAGCTGAGCCCCTGGGACCACAAGATGTGTGTTGTGTCTCTGCCTCCTGTAAATTTTGCAGTGATAGAGGCCCAGACCTGTTTTTCAGCAAATTCTCTAATTCACTTGGTTCCCCAGCCCCAGGCAGGCTGTACAGCAAAGCTCAGAGAAGTCTCTGTGAGAAAGACTGAAGACCTTCAAGCTGTTACAGCTAAAATGGAAAGGCTACAAGAAACAAACAGAACAAAAAAAGGTAAAGATACAATCCAGATGTTCTGGTTTCTGAAGCAGTTGGAGAGCAATTCTTTTTTCTGAGAGCAGTTTGGAGTGGTATTTCTCAAGGCTGATGTAGGGGCTGATGTGTTTACCATCTTTGCCAGTGACAAAGTGGCTCGAGGGCACCCTGGGCAGTGTCCTGGTGACACCAAGCTGGGTTAGGGTCACACACTGGAGGGCAGGGATGAGGCATCCAGGAAAGGGACCTGGACAGGCTGGAGAGGTGGGGCTGTGCAAAACTCGTGGCACTTAACAAGGCCAAGTAGAAGGTGCTGCATGGGAGTCAGGGCAATCCCAAACACGAGTACAGGCTGGGAAGAGGATGGACGGATGGAAGGAAAGCTGCCTTGAGAAGAAGGACTTGGAGGTGCTGGTGGATGAGCAACTCAACACAGAATCATAGAATGGCCTGGGTTGGAGGGACATTAAAGATCATCTGGTTCCAAACCCCTGCCATGGGTGTGCCCTGGCCATGGGTGTCAGAACCTCCACCTGCCCTGGGCTGATGCCCCAGTGTGGGCAGAGGTGAGGGAGGAATTCTGCCCCTCTGCCACGCTCAGGTGAGACCTCACCTGCAGAGCTGCCCCAGCCCTGGGCTCCCAGCACAGGAAGGGCCTGAAGCTGCTGGAGAGAGTCCAGAGGAGGCTATGGAGATGCTCTGAGGGTTGGAGCCTCTGTGCTCTGGAGCCAGGCTGGGAGAGCTGGGGGTGTTCACCTGGAGAAGGATCCAGGGAAATCTCAGAGCCCCTGGCAGTGCCTGAAGGGGCTCCAGGAGAGCTGGAGAGGGACTGGGGACAAGGTATGGAGTGACAGGACACAGGGAATGGCTTCCCACTGCCAGAGGGCAGGGATGGATGGGATGTTGGGAAGGAATTTCCCTGAGGAAATGGCTGCCCTGGCACAGGGTGCCCAGAGCAGCTGTGGCTGCCCCTTGGTCTCTGCAAGTGTCCCAGGCCAGGCTGGACAGGGCTTGGAGCAGCCTGGGACAGTGGAAGGTGTCCCTGCCATGGCAGGGGGTGGAACAAGGTCTGTAGGGTTCCTCCCAAGCCAAACCATGCTGGGATTCTCTGAATTAAGCTCCTAATTGTGAAACACAGTTATCAGTTATCAACACACACTAACTGTAGCCTTTGAAAAATCCTTATCCTCCTCCTCTATCTGCTGCTGACATAGCAGGGGAAGGACTCTGAGTGGCTTTGCAAACCCACCAGCTCTGCCCCTTTGCACAAGAGCCATGCTGTGGTCACTGTTGTGCAAACGGCTGGAGCTGGAGCTGGAGTTGCTGCTGGAGCTGGGACCTCAGGCAGACACTCTGTCTCACACAGAGAGGGGTGGGCTGGAGGCACCTCCTGAATCTCTTGGGCCAGGGTCACCTTGAAGGCCAAGGGAGGTTGCTCAGGGTCTCATTCAAGGGAGCATTATCCCCAGGGATGCAGATCCACCTCTGTTCTGAGTCCTGTCCCAGCACTTCACCACTCTCCTGGGTGTTTTTCTTACATTCTTGGCAGCTCAGTGTGTCATTGCCTCTTGTCCCATCCCTGGGCACTCTGAAACAGCTCTGTCTGTGCTCTGCAACCCTTCCATGAGACAGTCAAAGCCAAGAGCGAGGCTTCCAGAGCCTTCTCCCCTCCAGGCTGACCAAACCCAGCTTTCTCCTGGGCTCCAGGTGGATTCCCTCCCAAGTTGTCAAAACCAGTCTGCAAACAGGGCCAGCCTCACCTGGGCCTCACTGCAAGATCTGTAATCTGCTTTGCTGATTTTCTTTAAAACATTAAAGGACCAGGATCAGCATCAACGCAGAGCTCCACTTGCAAGGAAGCAGCTTTGGGGCTGGGGATGGAACCCAGTTTTGGGCATGGGGCTGGAGTCCAGCTTTGGGGATGGAAATGGTGGATCCCAGAGTTGGGGATGGGCACGGATCCCAGATTTGGGGGTGGGGATGGTGGATCCCAGCTTTGGGGATGGATACACTTGCAGAGTCACTGCCAGAGGCACTGTGGGTCCTGGGGTGTCCATGCAGGGCAGATTCCAGCTAAAGACCTTCATCCAACCAGCCCTGGCAGGAACTCTGTTGCTCCCAGTCTGTGCTGCTGATCCAGGGAGTTTTGATCCATGAGGACAAACACAATTGCCATGTGCAATGAGCCAGGAGGAGCTGAGGAGCAGCTCTGCCTCCCTGTACAGCTCCATGCTCAAACACGTCCCTCACCGATCCAGCAGGATCCCTCTGCCCTGTCAGCACAGCAAGGATTTGTCCATCAGCTGCATTTGCTCTGGGACAGAGAGAGGGGCTTTGGCCTCCAAAATATCCCAAATATCTATTAAACAGCTATTAAATGTTTCCCACTCCTTCTGCAGCAGGTAATAATAAGTTCCCATTAAAACACCTCTGGGAGGAGATGCTTTGCCAGCTGATCTGCTGGTGCAGCAGCACTCTGGGCAGGGATCAGAGCTGCCTGGGCTGCCCTGTGCTCCAGACCAGCAGCTGGAGGGTGATGTCTGTTCAAACCATCATCCCTGTGCCTCCTCCAGCACAGGGAAGTGCACCAGGAAATGGGCAGAGCACGTCAGCAGGTGGGATGGGGAGTGCTGGGCACTGCAGGTGTTTCCAGGGGTAGATATGAAAACATTTTGCGACCTTTAAAAGCAGCAAAGGATGAAGAACACCATGGGGGAATGAACCTTGTCCCTGGAAGACACCCCCAGAAGGGCTCAAGACTCTCAAACCACCGCTGAGTGATCCACAGAAGGTCACATCTCCACCCTCAAAAATCCCGGGAAAGCTCCGCTGAAGCAGCAGGCAGCGTGTCCCGCTGGAGCAAAGGGCAGCCCAGCAGCAAAGCGGCTCCCCGGCGGGCTCTGGGGTGGGAGGTGGGCGCGGTGCTGGCCGGGCAGTTGCGGAGCCCCGGGGCAGCCCCTGCTGATAACGCCGCAGATAAAAGCGGCGGGGGGGGCGCGGCGGGCA
>VZRM01000384.1:143894-206867 GCA_013397955.1 Grantiella picta | reverse complement strand
CTCCTTCAGGTGGGTTGGGTTCGGTGCCGGCGGTGGCGCTGCGGGCTGAGCTCTGCAATTCCCGCTGCTTCCATTCCTCGCCTGGCACCGGGAGCGGCGAGGAAGTGCCTGGAGCGCGTTGTTGTCGCCAGGGGCTCCTCGGCAGGAATGGGGGGAGCTGGGCTTTTTTGGGTGCACTCTGGGCTGCCTTTGAGGGTGCTCAGCCCACAGCTCTGGGCTCATTCTGGCAGCTGATTGCCTTGGGAGTGGGTTAGCTATGGCAAAAATATCCCAAATATCTATTAAACGGCTATTAAATACTTCCCGCTCCTTCTGCTGCACCTTATAGGAGCAGCTAGGTCATAAATCAATAAATTCCCGTTGAAACCCAAATATAAATGCCGTATTTTATAGTTCTGGGGATAGAGTGATACTCAGCTCACGGTTGGCTTCACTCTGGATCTATTGAGGAACACAGTTTGCTCATAGGGATTTTCAGAGCAAAATCCTCAATATTGAAGAATTATTTCCTCCAAACTTCCAGTGTAACTTTTAATCTGGATATCCTCAATCCCATGCCAGGAAGGTCAATGTCAGCAATAAGGAGACTACAGTCCTTACCTGTTTTTATTTGACATCTTACGAGTCCCTGACTACCTGCGGGGAGGATTATTGGAATGTAAAGGAAGAAACACAGAGGTGTGGAGGACCTGCCGTGCTGTCCTGGCTCCTCCCTTTTCCCCACCAACTCTCTGCACACCTGGCAGGAGGTTCTGCTTCCTTTTGGTTGTCCCTGAAGTCCCAACCAGCACATTCCCACCAGTGCTGGGAGTACCTGGGACAGGAGGGAACTCCCTTTCCACAAGGCACTGAAAGGATATCCCAGGCAGTGCATTCCCTCCTGGAAGTGTTGCATTGGGAAGGAGATGCTCCATGAGCTCCCTTGACATGTGCCATCCTCAGGCACAGACCTTCCTGATTAATCCACAGGTCTTTGCTCTTCTTCATTTATATTTCTTCACAGGAATGAAGGCAGAAATCTTCCTGGTGATCCTCAACCTGTTCCAGGCATCCTCTTCCTACGGTATTGTCCTTTCCTCAGGCTTTGCAGATCAGGGGATTTCCTGAGTGGGAAAGATAAAGTTAAGTCTGGAAGAGTCTGAATCGCTCAGCAGCAGAGCCCTGAAGTGGTGCAGGAAAGAGCACAGTTTGTACTTCCTGTGGCACCAATCCTGGCTGTTTCAGGTTTTTACCAGTCCTGCCTGATTTCTTTAAATCAGGTTAAAGGAGATGAGTTCCCAGCACTGCTCCATCCCCATGGAATGAGGGTCTCCCTCCCTGTGCCAGCAGCTGGGTGAGCTGCCAAGGCCTGTGGAGTCACTCCCCCTCTTCCAGCCCTCAATCACTGCTCCAAAACATATAGAGACCTCCACCTGTTAATTTACCATGACAACTCCTTAGGAAAAATACATGCTGGGCTTTTAATTTGTCTCAAATGGTGGTTCAGGCAATAATTTTTCTCATCAGGATTGTCCAAGAGGTGAACTAGGGGCTGATCAGGGAAGATATTTAAAAGGATCTGGGGAGATTTGGGAGATATTTATGCCTTTTGTGCTATTTTCTGAAGTTTTCTTCTTCCCCAGAAGCTGTAGGAAAGTGCTGTTACTCAGAGAAGCCCTCAGGGCCTCCCCCCTCCCCTTCTGTGACCCAAGCCAGTAGATGATGGAGATGAAATTCATTTTTGGGAGCTCCCCCAGGCAGGAAGGGGAGCAGTGAGAATGGCAGGAGGTTGCAGGAGGGACTGGGGAAAGCTGTGGGGAAATTGGAGTGTTTGTAGAATCAGAGATGATAAACCCAGAATGGTTTGGGTTGGAAGGGACCTTAAAGATCATCCCATTCCACCGCTGCCATGGCAGGGACACCTTCCACTGTCCCAGGCTGCTCCCAGCCCTGTCCAGCCTGGCCTTGGACACTGCCAGAGATCCAGGGGCAGCACAGCTTCTCTGGGCACCCTGTGCCAGTGCTCTGCAGTGAAGGGGCAGGAGGGATGTTGCCTGCAGCTCTCACGGGCGCTATTTGAAAGGAGCTGATGGAAGGACTCTGCACGCCCAGGAGAGACTCCCAGACTCCCCTGAGGAATATATTTACATGCAGATCTCTAGGGAGTGAGCAGCACTTGCCTCCAGCACTGCAGGGATGTTCTCCTCACCTATGCTCTTCCCTTTCCCCGCTCAGATGTGCCGCTGGCTCTGCCGGACACGGAGCTGCTGACCAGCGTGGCTGAGGCTCGGAGGCTGGTGGATGTCGCCTACAAACGCACGAGGGACCGGTGAGAGGCGGGCTGGGTGTGGCACCTCCTTGTCCCCATCCTTGTCCCCCTGTCCCTGTCCCTGTCCCCTCCTGCCCCGCAGCTTCCCCCGGCTCTCCTCCTCCCCGCGGCACATGGACAGCGGGCTGGGGAGCTCTGGCAGCACAGCGGGTTGGCATCCAGCACTCTGCCTGCTCACCCTGACTCTACAGCAGTGTCTTGGGCCGCCAAGAGCTCTGACCTCCTCCGTGCTGCTCCTCCCAGCTTGGTGTTCACAGAATCACAGAATTTCGGAATGGTTTAGCTTGGAAGGGATCTTAAAGCTCATCCAGTGCCACCCCTGCCATGGCAGGGACACCTTCCACTGTCCCAGGCTGCTCCCAGCCCTGTCCAGCCTGGCCTTGGACACTGCCAGGGATCCAGGGGCAGCACAGCTTCTCTGGGCACCCTGTGCCAGGGCCTGCCCACCCTCACAGCAGCACTGATGCTGTTTCTGGGCTCTGTTCCACCCCTCAGGCTGCTCTGAGTTGAGACCAACACAGGCTCCTGCTGATTTCCAGTGCTTTTCTCCCATGGATGCAGTGAGGATATTTCTGTGGGACTCCCAGCCACGCTTTGGGAGTGTCCAGCTTCTTACCAGCTCATACCTGTCCTCTGCCAGCAGCCCCACTCTGAACACCCTTCCTGCCTCAGGGACCCCTCCAGCTGACAGGAGGCTCCAGCAGCTTTAGGACAAGGTGACCAAGGGGACATTTGAGGCCACTGGACGGTGACAGATACTGATGATCCGGAGGTATCCGGAGGATATTGATGAGCGAGGTTTGGTGCCTCATGGATGTGAAGCCCTAAGATTTGCCTTCTGGCAGGTGGAGCTGGGCAGTTTCAGAGCCTCCCTTCCTGCAAGTCCCTCTGCTGCTGTGTGGAGGGAGCAAGGAGCAGCCCTGGCCTCTCCCAGTGACTCTCCAGCAGTTCAGACTTGGGGCACACCATGCCTGATGCTCAGATTTTCAACTGCAGCATTCCTGGCCCTGCTCCATTTCCAATTTTGGCTTCTTGTCCCTTGCAGCATAAAGAAGAACCTGCAGAACGATGCCTTGAGCCCAGCAGAGCTCCTGAGATATTTCAAGCAGCCGGTGGAGGGAACTCGAGCAGCAGTCCGGGCAGCAGATTATCTGCAGACAACCCTGAGCCTGCTGAAGGAGAGGCTGAGATGGACTGTGAGGGGAGAATTCAATGTCACAGGTAGGGATTTCCCTTTGCTGGGAGGAAGGCAGAGGAAGGAGACAAGGGCTTGGTCACTGGGGCTTGGGAGGAGGGAGGAAAAGGTGGTTGTGGCTGCAGTGAGGCAAAGTCGAGTTATTTTCTGTGCTCTTTTTCTATCTTAAATATTATTTGGGGTTTTTTTTTGGTTAGTGAAAGTGTTTTGCGCACGTGCCTGGTTCTTTCTGCTATATAGAGATTCATGTTCCAATGGGTCAAAGCTTGGAAGGCTTTGGCAGATATTCCTCTGCTTGAGTAGGGAATGAGCAAACCCAAAGGTGACTCCCAGCAGCTTGACCCCAAGGAAGGCAATTCTTCAGCCACACCTCAGAGTCATGTCAGCACCTCTGTGAGGTGGAGTCAGGCCAGGCCAGGCCAGGCTGCTGAGAGAAGAAGGCAAATCAGGGCTGGTGAGAGGATCAGCTCCAGATACCCAGGGAGGATTCCTGCCATATAAAGATGAACTCATGAGGATCATGGAATGGTTTGGGTTGGACAGAACCCTAAAGCCCATCCAGTTCCACCCCCTGCCATGGCAGGGACACCTTCCCCTAGCCCAGGTTACTCCAAGCCCTGTCCAGCCTGGCCTCAACTTTCCCAACCTTACAGTAAAGCACTGGCAGGACAAGACACATCATGGGGTGCTCTGGCTTTGCCCCAGGACAGGGTGAGCTGGAAGGCAAGGGCAGAACTGACAGTGCTCAGCTCCAGCCTCTCCATCCAGGACTGATGCTCCAGCACCTCTCCAGAGCCCTGCCAGGGCCACCTCTGCCACCTCTCACCGCCTGCCTGGTGGCTTTTTAAACCATGCTGTGACCCAGACTGTTGGTGGCAGCATTGACCAGGAAACCTCTGAGGGACGAGCTGTGGAGTGAGAGCAGCAAGAGCCAAGCAGGAGCATCTTCCCTATGGAGACAGACTGGGAGAGCTGGGGTCAGCCAGGAGAAGAGAAGGTTCCATGTAGACCCTAGAGCCCCTTCCAGTGCCTGGAGGAGTTTATAAAAAAGAGGGAGAGACTTTTGGCATGGGTAGATAGTGAGAGGAGAGGAAGGAATGGTTTTAAACTAAAAGAGGAGATTTGGATTAGATGTTAGGAAGGAATTCCTCCCTGTGAGGGTGGGCAGGCCCTGGCACAGGGTGCCCAGAGAAGCTGTGGTGTCCCTGGATCCCTGGCAGTGTCCAAGGCCAGGTTGTTGGGATAGGGAAGGTGTCCTTGCCCTTGGCAGGAGGCTGACAAGATGGTCTTTAAGGTCCCTCCAAGCCAAACCTTTCCGTGACTGAATGATTCTATAAGACTTTTCTTACTGAACTTGGCCACTTAACCGCTCTGCAAGGGGAATTATGCACAATAAAATGCAAAGTCTCTGGTGAGCCCAGCCACAGGATGGTTCTTTTCCAGGAGCTGCTTCCAGGGGGAAAAATTTATATCACCTTCCTAGGATGGCTGTGGCTGTTTGTATTTCATGGTGGAGATAAAAAGGGAAGGGAGAGGAAGTGACAATCCTATAAAACCATTCTGCTGCTGCACAAGCCTAATGTGTGATTATAAATAAGATTTGACCACAGCTTTGCTGAGTTTGATGCTTTCCAAACCAGAAAAAGCATCTGCTGCTCAAAGAGCATCCTCAGCACGTCTTTGAGCTGGAAGACCTTAAATGACAGCACGTTGTGATTGTTCAGGTGATGCTAGGTACAGCTACAGGGATACAGGAAGGAAAACTTTGTCCTGAGCAAACCCAGAAGGGCCACTGTTCCTGCCTGTTTATTCTCCCTTGTTCCCTGGCAGACCTACTGACTCCAGCTCAGCTGGAGATGATTTTCAAGGCCACTGGATGTGACCAGCAGGATAAGAAAATAAACTGTGTTTATTCTGGCTACAGAACCATCACTGGAGAGTGCAACAACAGGTGAGGGGCTGTGTGAGCAGATGGATGGATGGATGGAGACAGGACAAGAGGAAATGGCCTCAGGTTGCACCAGGGGAGATTCAGGTTGGGCATCAGAAGGAATTTCTCCACGGAAAGGGTGCTCAGGCATTGGAACTGCCCACGGGGTTTGTGGAGTCCCCATCCCTGGAGGTGTCCAAGGAATGACTGGAGGTGGCACTCAGTGCTCTGGACTGAGTCACTCTATGGATGGATGGATCCTCCATCAGTACAACCAGACCCACTTCCCCAGGGATGATGCATACAGGCACCTTGTTTTAGGGTTTCACACCCTGCAGCATTTCCTAGCAATGTGTGGAGCTGTTGATTCCAGCCCTGTTTGGAGAGTTCCTGGTGTTGTAGCTGGACCAGCTCTTTGCCAAAACAGGAGGAGCTGTGTGTTGGCAGCACTCTTGGTCTCTCCAAGGGTTTTTTCCTGACCCAAATCCATACCAGGCAATACCCAGCCACCCCCTTGCCCCACACACTGTGTAGGAGGGAATGCAGGGCTGGGAGATCTCCTCCTGCACCTCCCGTGGCTGGCATGGACAATGTGGGAGATGTGGGAAGCTGTGCTGAGCATGGAGTGTTTTAAAGGGGCAGTTCAGAAGCATTCCCTGGAAGCAAGGAGCTGGAAAGCTCCTGGCAGCAGCTCAGGCAGAGGCAGGAGCTCAGCCAGCTCTCCCTGCCCCGAGGAGGTTTAGCCTTCAGGGGGTTGTGGAAGAAGTGAGGAGAGACCTTTCTGCCTCCTTGCCCTGCAGGGGTGGCTGTAGGCTCTGGGATGAGGACAGGTCCATCACAGCTGAGCTGAGCTGAGCTGAGCTGAGCTGAGCTGAGCTGAGCTGGGGAAGGTGGGCTCAGCTGTGCACTGTCCCTCCACTGCCCTGCCAGTGCCACAGCCCGTGGGTGACAGGACACCATAAAATGCACCTGGGATGTGCACTCCAAAGGGAGTACCTTAGTGCCCTAATTATGGTTTTAAGGATCTAATCAAACTACAGTCGTAGAGTCACAGAATGGTTTGGGTTGAAAGCGATTTTGGAAAGGTTTAAAGGTCATCTAGCCCAACCCCCTGCCATGGACATCTTCAGTAGTGACCTTCAGAAGAGCCACACTGCACAGCAACCTCACAGTCCAAATCCCCAGTTTCTGAGTGAGATCACAGGCTCCTTTCCAAGGCTCTTCCCCTTTTCCCTGCTGTTCAGCTTCCAACTTTGTTTTTCCCCCACAATCTGAGGCCAAGTGCACTTCTTCAGGCTGGATGACACCAGGGCTCACCTGAGTCTTTGCCTGGGAGAAGCTGAGGCTTAGGTGGATTATTAAAAGTCTTTTCCATCCTAAACAATTCTATCATTATTGTTGTAATTATTATTACTGGGGCTTACTGATAGCACCAAACCCGCAGAGCAGCAGCAGCTCCCAAAGCACAGTGTGCTGCCATTCCAAGGTCCATGTCTCTCCACATCCATGAGCTCTTGGCTCTAACTGCTGGTTTTCCCTTCCCTCTGACAGGAGGAGCCCATCCCTAGGAGCCTCCAACAGAGCCCTGGCCAGGTGGCTGCCAGCAGAATATGAGGATGGAGTGTCTGTGCCCCGCGGCTGGACAGAAGGAAAGCGTTTCTCTGGATTTCCCCTTCCACTGGTAAAGTTTGTAACAATCCCAGAACACAGTCAGGGCCTAGGGGTTGACAATTCTTGGACAAGTCACAGGCATCAAAGGGCTCATCCACCAGCTGGAGTGGTGGATCAGGATGGAGGAGCTTAAATCCACCAGCTTGGTCTGAGAATATCCAGGGGGATCTATTAGGAATGCTTTCTAAGTCCCATGCCTTCAGGAAAAGCAAGCAAAAATTAATCTGATTGCTGCAGAAGCACGGGAGGAAGAAAGAATTCCACAATATATTCTTTTAAATTGAGTGCATTTAAGCCAAATTATTTTACTCGTCTTTTTTTGATTCGGTTTGTGGCTGCTGTAGTTTCCTGAAAAGCAATTATGCCAGAGGATAATGTGAACAAGGGAGCCCCCAGAACAAAAAATGTATGGTCAGAAATGTTGTGTGGGGGTTCCTGGGCGGGTGAACTGCCGGGGTTGTGGCTCTTGTGGCACCTGGATGTGAGCAGGGACACTGGGATGTGGCTTCTGGTCACTCGAGCTTGGTGCAACAACAGCTCTGATGAGGAGCTGGGGATTTCCTGGGTTGTGCTCATGGATTTGTTGGACTTCCTAGCCCTCCTCCACAGCAGTGTCCACTTCTTCTGTCGTGATAGTGTGGGGAAACTGTGGTGGCTGGAGAAGGGAAAGAAGGGAGGACGACCTGGAGATAACTTCCAGAAATTCCCAGGGGCTTTTTTTCCCCTCACTTCTATTTTAACAAAGGTCTTTTAAAATATGTTTTGTGTCCCTTTCCCAGGCTTGCTTAGCTGTTTCCTTAAGTCCATCAAGGGATAGTCTTGGCCTGGAGGCTCAGAACCCTGCCTAGAGCCAGCGTTCAGCAAAGGGCACTCAGTGACACCTTCCAGCTCAGACAGATTCGGGATTTTTCCTAAAAGTGAAGTGGGACAAGAAGTGCTTTGGGGATTTTTGCTGATGACCCCAAAACAGGGTGCACCAATTTGTACACATCATCTCCCACCAACGTGTTCTTCCTCCCTCCCTGCAGGTGCGACGAGTGTCCAACGACATTGTCCGCTTCCCCCCGGAGAGGATCCAGATGGACCAGCAGAGATCCCTCATGTTCATGCAGTGGGGTCAGTTCATTGACCACGACCTGGATTTCAGCCCAGAAACCCCAGCCAAGTACCCCTTCTTTGGTGGGCCAGACTGTGACACCAGCTGTGCCAAGGAGGCTCCCTGCTTCCCCATCCAGGTACAGGCAGCTTCCTTCTTCCAGGAGAGAAGGGAGAGATGTTGGATGGCTCTTCCAACCAGGAGATGCTGGTGGCTCTCCCAGTCCTTGGCCATGGAGGGACATCCTCCCAGGTCAGGTCAAGGGGGTCAGAGCACTCTGTGGTGGCAGTGCTCTGTCCCAGGGGCTGTCCTGGCACAGCCTTTCCCAGGTTTCCAGGCTTTACCCATCTCGCTCAGCAATGTGGTTTTTATTTGGAGCTCAAGTGCAAAGGCAGCACGGGTGATGTCTGGAAAATAGGAAATGTCACAGAGAGGCACAGGGGAATGTCAATACCTGAGAAAATCCACTCTTTTCATGGGACAAGGGAGTGCTGAGATCTCCCAGCAGTGCCTGTGGTGTTAGCAGGAGTCACAGTGTGGTCTCTGCTCCAGTAGGTCACAGAATCACAGAATCATTGGGGTTGGAAAAGACCTCCAGGAGCATCGAGTCCAACCTGTGCTTGATCCTCACCTTGTCCCCAGCCCAGAGCACTGAGTGCCCCATCCTTAGAGACCTCCAGGGATGGGGACTACAAACCTCCCTGGCCAGCTCCTTCCAGTGCCCAGCAACCCTTTTCATGGCAAAATTCCTCCTGCTGTCCACCCTGAGCCTCCCCTGCCCAGCCTGAGGCTGTTCCCTCTCCTCCTGTCCCTGTTCCCTGGCTCAGCCTGACCCCCCGGCTGTCCCCTCCTGTCAGCAGCTGTGCAGAGCCACAAGGTCCCCCTGAGCCTCCTTTGCTCCTGATCACGTCCATGCTCCTCCTGCAGCCCTGCTCTCCTGCTTTAGGAGTTCTGCTGCAGCTCTGGCTCCCACTTGTGCTCCTAATTCCTCCCAAGGAAAACTATGACGGGATGGAGCATCACTGAGTATTTGCCTGAGAATGCAATTTGAGAATGCATTTGAGAATGCAGGCAGAGTCCCAAGTTCTGGATGACACCTGTCTGTGGTGTAGATATGGAGATAAGAAAACCAAGCCTTAAAGATTAAATCAAATACATTTCTTTTCAGGGGAAAAACTTTAGGAAAAAGTAGGATTTCAGGGAAATCAAGGTGTCTCCAGGCTGTCTGGGAGTTGACCTCCTAAAGCAGCATCTCTGCTGTCAATCTGACCCTTCATTTTAGGATTTATGCCAGAGATTTACGCCCTGTGAGAGAGTCCTGCCTGCCTGGCTCTGCAGCTTCTGAGCTGAGATGAATTTTCCCGTTCTCTGTCTGCAGATCCCAGCCAACGACCCGCGGATCACCAACAGGAGGGACTGCCTGCCTTTCTCCCGCTCAGCTCCCACCTGCACGCGGGGCAGGGCGGTCCGGGAGCAGATCAACGCGCTCACCTCCTTCCTGGACGGCAGCGTGGTGTACGGCAGTGAGGTGGCAGTGGCCCAGAGGCTGAGGGACAGGAGCAGCCAGAGGGGCCTCCTGGCTGTGAACCAGAATTTCACGGACAGAGGCAGGGCTTACATGCCTTTCGGCCCCATGAGGAAGGAGCCCTGCCTCAAGGCCAGCGGGGCAGCTCGCATCCCTTGTTTTTTTGCAGGTAGGTTGGCAGGTAGTGCTGGCACCCCAAACCAGGAATCTGGAGCAGAAAATCCCACTGGCTCTGCTTCACTTCTTTAATTGTTTGTGTTATGTTAGTAGAAAATGGAATGGAGAAAATCATGAAAGACAGGCAGGCTGTGCTAGGTAGGAGGAAGGTCTTCACTGTCTCCAAGTCTTCTTTGTGAGGATAAACCTGGAGTGAGGATGTCCCATCCATGCTCAGCAGCTCCAGTGTAGGGCCTGGAGTGACCTGGGAATGAGTGCCATGATGGAGCCAAGCAGGCACAGCAATGGCAGCCTGGCCTGGAGGCAGCGGCTTGTCAGGAATTGCCATTCCATGGCTGTCTCTATCCCAGCTGGATGGCATCAGGTGTGTAACTGCTGTGCTGGGTCCCAGCAGGACGTTTCTTGTCCTTGCTGCACTGTGAGAGGAGCTCAGATCCCAGCTGGAATGAGAATGAGGGCAATCCCAGACCAAGGTGACCTTTTAAGGTGTGTCCCCACCACTGTGAAGGCTGGGGGAGCACTGGGAGCACTCTGGCCAGGACAGTCCACCAGGACACCCTCCTGCTACATTTACCCTTTGTCATGCTTTTGGTATCCCCTTGAGCCCTTCTTCAACCCAAAATAACTCCTTTGGCCCTGGGCATGGATTCCCAAAGCCAGACAGACTCCCAAAGCCAGCCTTTCATCCAGCCAAATCCCTGCACAGCCACCACCCCACTGCTGCCCCTTGCCATGCTCTGTCCCCAGCTCACAGAGACAGGACTGACCTCACGGATCCTCAGCACTTGTTCCCTTCTCCTGGTCCTGCTACTGAGCACCAGGATGTTGCCCCAAGGCTGTGGGACCCCAGAGAGAGCTGTTTCTGATACACCTCATGAATTATTGTCTTGGTTTTCTTGTGGAGAGCAGGACTTCCCAGCTGGCTCCTGCTGCCTCTGGCCAGCACTGCTGGAGAAAGCTTGAGGGCACAGCAGATCTCATCAGCTGTGGAGCTGCTCTCTACTCCCTTGGCCCCCTTCATATCTGGCCCAAGTTCCTCTGAACGTCATTGGAATCCATCAGCTCCCTCCTCTGAAGCTCATGGTGTTTGATGCTCCCACAGCATTCCATCTGTGCCATGTGCTGTTCCATGTGCTCCCCCAGTTCCGTGCAGGTCTCTCCTTGCTGAGGATCACACAGCACCTGTGGCCAAAGGCAGGTGCCCAGGGAGGAGCAGAGCAGGCACGAGAATCAGACACTTCCCAGGAGGAGCTTCCAGCCCCTCCAGACTCTCTGCAAGGAGCAGTTCCTGTTCCATAGCTGGAACAAACCCATCAATGCTTTTATAATCATCAGTTCAGGCTGTTTCAGAAGCGCCTTTGAAAATTCAGTGTCTTATTTGTGACTCTTCCTGTCCCTGAGAACTGAGGGAATCTCACATGTGCAGTTACCTCACAGGGCTCAGCGTTTCCTCCCGGAGCTCTGCTGGAAGCTCTGGCTGGATGCATTCTGCTCATGGAAGCCTCACAGAGCTGCTTTTGTTCCTCCTTCCGCTGTCCCTCACAGGCAGCCTTTGAGAGAGGATGTAAAGGGCTCTGTGCCAAGCGCAGGGGCAAATCCCTCTATTTACTGTGGCACAAGGGGACTAAATACGACATATTTACTTTTCTCTGAGTGCTTGTCTATACCCTCATCACCTGCTTGCTCTTGGGTTTCCTGCCCCAGATGTTTGAAGAAGGATTTGATATATTTCGTTGTGATGCTGTTTGTAATTTATTCTTGCGTGTTGACTCATTTAGCTTTTCCTTTTACTGAGAGAGTGGAGTAAAAGGACTGTTTGTGATTGTCACCTTGCTCTGGCCACAGTTTCAGCTGGTTTGAAGAAGACCTTCTGATTTTCAGAGCTCTCTTGACCATCTTGACTTCTCTCTGCCTGTTTGCACTTCTCTCTTGAGCTGTGAGGCCAAATGTCTCTGACAGGGGAACCTGGAGAACACCTACTTTTATTTTTAACACTCCCAGCCCTTCAGTGAAACCTTCCCCACCTCTCTGTGATGCTCAGCACATGAATGATGACACCTGGCTTTAGCTGCTGCAGCAGAAATTCGACTTCTCCCTGGTTTCCTTCTCCTCCTCTGCATTTCTTACCCATTTTCTCCACAACACAAACATCGAGACATCTGACAATCCCTCTGTGTGCGCTTCCCAGTGTGACATTGCCACTCCAGTGTCATGTGTGTCCCTGCCAGGTGACACCCGGGCCAGTGAGATGCTGGAGCTGGCCTGCATGCACACGCTGTTCCTGCGGGAGCACAACCGCCTGGCCGGGAAGCTGAAGAGCCTCAATCCCCACTGGAATGACGAGAGGCTCTACCAGGAGGCACGGAAGATCCTGGGAGCCATGATCCAGGTATCAGCCAGCATCCCACCCATCCTGGCTCTGCTGCAGTCTCACAGGATTTATGTTAGGCTGTGGTAGTGTGGTGTGGCCAAAGGGTGCAGGATTTGGGGGTGAAAGTGTCACTGAAACTGTGGGAAAAACAAAAACGCTCCAACAACATGTTTAATGTTAGAGAGTCAAGGCATTACTTTATTTAATCTGGCCAGGATGTTGTTCTGGCCAGGATGAACCACAGAAATAATCTCATCCACACACAGCCCGGCTGTGCAGACAGAATCATTTCATGACACATGACTTCTACTCAATTTTTCAGATATTTTATACAGTCAAAATACATAGAAATGTATTGGATCAGTGTATTTGTATTGGATCAGGAAATGTATTTGGTTCATTGGTCCAAAGTTGAGAAAACCCCCAGTTTTCAGTTTCCCATTGGATCTGAATCTCCTCACCTCTGATGTTAATTAGATTTTTCATTCTTCAATTTTCCCATCAGTCCTTTCCTGGCCAGATGTCTTCAGCCCTGCTGGAGGTGCTCTGGGGTAGCTGTTTGTAGATAGCCACTGCTGTCTGCTGATGTTCTGCTGGTAGCTCTTTATCTTTGGGTTCCTCCAATCTGTTGATAGCTGAGTCCACCAGACCTCACCTGGTAGAACAATGGGCTGGAAAGAAACCTAAAATTCCTTTTCCCGAGGTAAAGACAAACAAAACATTTTTACTAAAGTTATACAAAATTTCAACACTGGTATATTTTCCAACAATAGTGTCCCCTTAGGACTGGGCTGCACCCCAGACTTGACTCTGAATGGGATCCTGGGGTCACACAAATACTTCTGTGCTTGGGAGAGACCCCCTGAGGTCTCTTGTCCAACCTCCAGTTTGGAGCAGGAATGGCCTCAAAGCCAGATGTGGTTTTACAGCTGACAGGAAAGGATGGATCCTATGAGAGAAAGGGGCAGTGTTTCCAAAGGAGCTGCACCTCCTTTGAAACCTTGTCTTCTGAGCTGGCTTAACAAAAAATAAAAAGCAGGAATATCAAAATGTTTATGTTTTCATGCTGTCAGTTTAAATATTATTGTATTGTTGAAAAAACATGTTGGGCAAGGCAAACACTTAAAGGATTGTCCTAAAAGCATCATCTCCATCCTTGTGTTCACTTCAGTGGTTTCCTCTTCATGCAGTTCTCAGACAATTAATCCATTTTCTCCTCCTGACACAGGATTTGGTATTTTTTTAAAGCTATATTGTGCTGCCTCCTCACTATCCCAGAGAGACAGGAGAGCAGGGTTGGAAGTCTCTGCAGTGGGAGGACTCAGGAGCTGCTGTGGGTGCTGTCACCCCGTTATCTGCCAACCTTATCTCTGCCACCTGAGGCACGCAGGGCGCAGTTCTGCCTGCCTGATGGGAATGCTGACAAGGAGGTGACAATTCGGGAGGATTTGGCAGCCTTTTATCTTCACACAATCGCAGAACCAATTAGGTTGGAAAAGACCTCTGAGATCATCGAGTCCAACCTATTATTATATTTCTCTGCTCTGCCAGAGTGGGGTGGCAGGGAGAAAAATGAACAGCTTTGCTTCCACAGCAGCTGATGGCCAATTATTGGTTCACCCTTTCCTCGTTTCCCCCTAGATCATCACCTACAGGGACTACCTGCCTCTCCTGTTGGGATGCAGCTTCCAGAGGTTCATTCCTCCTTATCGGGGCTACAGTGAGTTTGTGGATCCTCGGATATCCAACGTCTTCACCTTGGCTTTTCGCTTTGCTCATGCCTCAGTCCCCCCAACTGTTGGCCGCCTGGATGAATATTACAGACCCATAACTCCTGAAATTCGACTCGGAACCTCCTTCTTTGCCGTCTGGAGGATCATTCAAGAAGGTAAAGACTTTCTTGCAGCTCTGCAGTGGGAGTTTGTTTCATTCATCCTTTTCTGCCCTCTCTGGATGAGCTCCTGCTTCAGCCAAATTTGAAAGCATTTTGTATTAAATGTATTAAATGGCCTTTACTGCCAGCCAGAGTTTTCCCAACAGAGCTGTTCCCTGCAGTCAAGGGCAGCCAATCATGTCACAAAATGCTCTGATCACTTAATTGCTGTGGCCTCCAATCACATTATTCAAAGTATTTTCGTCTTAATTCTTTAAGCACAGGAAGATTGAGTCTCATGCAATATGAACTTAAAGTTATATAAAACTTAAAAGGTTTTATAACTTTATAAACATATAAAGTTATATTAAAACTTACAATTAAACTTATAATTAAATATAAGCTCTCTGGAGCCCCTTGCACACACACTGGTCCCCCTGCACTTCTCGCAGGTGGGATTGATCCCTGTTTCTCTGTGCCACTGTCACCGAATCTGCGGGAAAAACAAAACCCCTCCAACAACATTTTTAGTGTTAGAGAGTCAAGGCATTACTTTATTATCTGGCCAGGATGTTGTTCTGGCCAGGATGTACCACAGAAATCATCTCATCCACACACAGCCCGGCTGTGCAGGGAGAATCATTCCATTATACATGGATTTACTAGATTTTTCAGATATTTTATACAGTCAAAATACATAGAAATGTATTGGGTCAGTGTTCATTGGTCCAAAGTTGAGCAATCGATATCCAGTCTCTCATTGGATCCAAATTTCCTCGCCTCTGATGCTAATTAGATTTTTCATTCTTCAATTTTCCTGTCAGTCCTTTCCTGGCCAGATGTGTTCAGCCCTGCTGGAGGTGCTCTGGGGTAGCTGTTTGTAGATAGCCACTGCTGTCTGCTGATGTTCTGCTGGTAGCTCTTTATCTTTGGGTTCCTCCAGTCTGTTGATATGCTGAGTCCACCAGACCTCACCTGGTAGAACAATGGCCTGGAAAGAAACCTAAAATTCCTTTTCCCGGGGTAAAGATAAGCAGAACTTCTTGACTAAAGTTATACAAAATTTCAACACTGGTATATTTTCCAACTCCACCACTGCAGGTGGGATTGATCCCTGTTTCTCTGTGTCACCACGCAGGTGGGATTGATCCCTGTTTCTCTGTGTCACCGCACAGGTGGGATTGATCCCTGTTTCTCTGTGTCACCACGCAGGTGGGATTGATCCCTGTTTCTCTGTGTCACCACGCAGGTGGGATTGATCCCTGTTTCTCTGTGTCACCATGCAGGTGGGATTGATCCCTATCTCCGGAACCTCATGGCCAGCCAGGCCAAGCTGATGACGCAGCAGCAGATGGTGGTGGGAGAGCTGCGGGATCGGCTCTTCAAGCAGGTGGAGAGGATTGGCTTTGATTTAGCTGCACTCAACATGCAGCGCAGCAGAGATCACGGCCTGCCAGGTCAGTCAGCTGTGGGAGCAGAGTTTACAAAGAAAAATAAGTGGAAATCTGGGATTTTTCGTGATTAAACAGTGAGAAACTTCTCCAGCCCATCCTTGGATGAAATTACTCAGGAGTTGGACTCAGTGATCCTGCTGTATCTCTTCCAATGTGGGATATTCAATGATTCTGTGATGCTCTTTCTCAAATCTTTTCCTTATTTCTGAACAGCCACAGGTAAGTGGGTGGAGATTGAGCCCTGAAGGCAAAGCCTGGCTGAAGCTGCAGGAGACATGGAGGCAGAAGAACACAGGGAGGGCATTGCACAGACCAGAGTTTGGTGTTCAGTTTCTCATTTCTATTGTCCAAGTGGAAAAACTGGTTAATAAATTCAGCAACGGGTTTACAGGAGTGGAATTAGGGCCAGAAGTCCCCTGTGACTTCTCTCCAGCCGTCTGCAGCCCAGCCACACATGACTGGCCACACATGAAGAGCAGATTCCAATATGCAAAGAAAATCTCATCATAATTTCTCTATTAAATCTGTGTCCCAGAAGAAGCCAACCAGGCATGTCAGAACCACTCTCAGGGCTCTGCAAGGTGCAAAACCAGTGTTCTGGCATTGCAAGACGGTCTTGAGAAATAGATTGTTGATGGGACTGCAGAGCTCCTGGGTGGCTCCTTGCTCAACAGTGTCATTGGGCTGATACAAGTGCCTGGAGCTGCTGTGTCAGCAACATCTCAGGAGATGCAACAGGGCTCCTGTTTGAAACTGGGATGAAAACTGAGCTGGATCCACAGGTTTTTAGCCCAGTGAGAGGCTTTGCAGTACAGCCAGGTGCATGACCAGCTCACAGGATTGCTCTGCCTTGGCCACAACAGAGGGTTGTGATTTTCCCATGCTTTATCGAGGAGCACCATTGTGCAGAACCTGATGGGAACCACAAACCATGAGTTTCCAGACCTGACATGGTGGGAGTGACATGGATCTCTAGTGGATTTGAGTTTAGCTTTGGGTCTCAGGAGCAGGAAGTCAATGGCATTAACAGAAATACAGAGAAATGTTTTAAATATTTTGGCACCATGCTGGTGTCCCACCCAGCTTTTGGAAAGAGAGGCAAACTGAGTAACGTGCTACTTTCCAGGAGAACATTACTCTGTCTCCTCTGATATCCAACTACTCGCAGGTTACAACTCCTGGAGACGATTCTGTGGGCTCTCCCAGCCCTCTGGAGTGAAGTCACTCGGTCGAGTGTTGAGGAACCAGAACCTGGCAAGGAGGTTCCTGCAGCTCTATGGGACACCAAAGAACATTGACATCTGGATTGGAGCTCTTGCAGAGCCCTTTGTGAGTGGAGGCAGAGTTGGGCCTCTCATGGCTTGTCTGATTGGCACCCAGTTCAGGAACATCCGTGATGGGGACAGGTAAGAGGGGAGCTGGTGTGCCAACCCCAAAGTACAAGGAGGCTGCACTTTATGGCAGATTTAGCACAGGTCTGGAAGCTGTTCCAGTTGTTAGTCACTTTTTTTTTTTCAGTATTCCTCCAAAAGTTTCATTCTGTTTGTTGTGGCATTCTTATTCCCTGTCTAACGGTTGAGATCCTGGGCTAAGATCCCTTCCCAGAAATGTCTCACTATTTCTTCCTCCCACCCCAGTTCTGAACTGGAACACTCTGCTCTGACACATGGCAGGGTTTGGTCTTTGCTTATGGTGGATGTGGTGGGTTGGGGTTTTCTTGTCTGCCAAAATAACTTCAGCAGCACTGAGGTTTCAACACACCTGAATTCCTGCTCCTTCTCCTTGAGGTTGCTCAGGGGCTTCAGGTGCAGCAGAGAGATACATTCCCCATTTTAAGCTGGATTTCTGAAGCAAGATTGCTGTACCTGCCAGCAAAATTATCTGAAAACTGAATCACAACCTGTATTTCTGGGAAACAGTTCTGCTGAGAAAAACTTAGGATGAGCTCAAACCCCAGGATGGGGAGCTGAGAGGCAGTCTGTTGCACATCCAGGAGTCCTTATGGCAGGAAATGAGCCCTTTTCTAAAAAATTGAGTAATTATAGGGCTGATTCCAGCATGACAATGGTGTGGCTGTAACCACAGTCTGTGCAGCCTTTCCTATTTGAAAGAGAGTGTCTGTGCCTCATCTGAGGGCAATTAATTCAATTGCAGCTTTGTTACATGTCCACGGTCAAAAGAAGAGCAAGATAATTATCTAACTGGTGAGTCAGGGCTCTTGATTAAAATAACAGAAATTCAGACTTGTTCTTGGCAAAAGAAATCGGTGTTAATGGGAAATAATACTGTGGGAGTCATGAATGTGAAGAAGGCAAAAATCTGTTGTGTCTTCTCCTTTCTCCTGCAGGTTTTGGTGGCAGAACCCTGGGGTTTTCACTCGTCGCCAGCGCTGTGCACTGGCCAAAATCTCCTTGTCACGAATAATATGTGACAACACTCACATCACCAAAGTATCAAGGAATATCTTCCGGGCTAACAGATACCCCCAGAGCTTTGTGAGCTGCAGTCAGATCCCAAAGCTGGATCTCAGACCCTGGAGGGCAACAAGCACCGAGGAGGAAGGTATGAGCAGCAGGTGCTGCCTGCAGAGCACTGAGAGAGCCTGTGGTTTAAAGCTGAGCTGGATCTGCTGGATCAGCTCTAGGTGCTCCAGTTCATCAGGTGCACTCCAAGTGGCTCCTGCAAAATGCAGATTTTCTGGCAGACCCAGCCCAGTGCCCTATTCTGGGAATTTTTCTTATGAGGAAAGGCTGAGGGAGCTGGGGCTGTTCAGCCTCCAGAGGAGCCCAGCTGAGATGAACCTCAGCCCTGGCTGTCCCTGGCTGCAGGGAGCTCAGAGCAGGGCCAGGCTCTGCTCCCTGCGCCAGCAGTGACACCAGAGGGACAGGCAGGGACTGAGCCCAGGGAGTTCCCTGGACAGGAGGCAGAACTTCTTCCCTGGGCAGGCCTGAGCCCTGAGCAGAGAGCAGGGAGGGGCTGCAGTGTCCCTGAGCGGGGATATTGCAGAGCCACATGGACACAGTGCTGTGCCCTGGGCTCTGGGATGGCCCTGCCTGGGCAGGGAGGTGACACCAGTGACACTCTGGGGTCCCACAGCCTCACCCAGCCTGGGATTCTGGGATTTTTTTCTGATTAATGGGCTTTCCATTTAGCTCTTCACTGTTGTTGCCAGGGCTTTCCTCTGCCCACGTTGGGAGATCTGCTCTGTCTGCCTGCCTGCTGAGGTGCTGTTTGTCAGCACATCCTTGTCAGCCCAAAAAACCCTCAGCATTCAAGAAGGAGCTCCCAGTCTATGGAAGGGTTTCTGGTTTTGATATCTGCTTGTACAATTGTTGCCTATATTTATACTATTTCTCTCAGCTGCCTTCAGGATTCGTAGAATGCTTGAGATCTAACTCCTTCCAAAATGCTCTCTGAAATCCCTGGGATGTAGGGAAGAGTGGCTTTCCCCAGGGAAGGGCAGGCTGCTCCAGAGCCTTTTCCTAGCAAAACATCCTTCCTGTCCTCTGACACTCAGGTCCTGCCACCCTCTCATAATTCCAGTTTTTGATCCCTCTTTTCCAGCTTAACCTGTGTAAATAAATCACACGAGGTATCAGGCAGCTATGGCAGGTTCTTTTCTGCTAACACAATGTTCTTTGTCTCCTCTAGAGAAAGATTCTGGTGAATTTGAATGCTGAACATTGAGGATTCTCCAGAAGTCCAGACTTGGGAAGGACTGATAATCCACTGCTGAGGTGGATTATTAATTTTTACTGTGTTTATGCTTTTATTGCCTGCAATGTTTGGGCACAGTTCGGTCATTTGCTCAGCTTGATTTGCATGAAGCTTTTCCAGTGGGATGGAGCCCAGGAATGAAAGAACTTCATGAAGAGATGTCCCAGATCTGTGAAATCACTCAGTATCACAAAGCCAGAGGCTCATCCCAAATCACACCAGCTGCTGGCTTAGGCCATAGAACCACACAATGCTTCACAAATATTTACTGTCAAATACATGGTTTGGATCTTCCTTTAAAATTTTTCAACCCCTAGAGAACAATCCAGGGCATTGGGATGACAGCTGATTTTTGTTCTCCATTCTTTTTTTTTTTTTTGCTTGAAAGAAATAATCTGATTTCCAGAGAAAATGTACTAAAGGAAGGATGCCTCTGAGAGAAGCAGAAATGGTTGTCCTGCACCCCAAACACGCTTTCCTGAAATGCCATGGGTCAGGGTTTGCTCCAATATTGGAGGAAGAAATTTGCCACATGGAAGAGGGTTTTATCACCATTATTTGCACATAGTCCAGAATGGGCAAAGCATCCTCTGATGTGACAGAAACCTGTGACAAATTACTGCTGGAGCCTGGCATGAGCCACAGTGATTCACCCCTGGGCTGGGGAGCTGGTGGGATGTGGCCTGGCAAAGATAACAATCTGAACACACAGAAACTAAAAACTATTCTGATTTCAATCCAGCTTTTTCCCTTTTCCTGAAAGGGGTCAAACCCACTTTGTCCTCCCTCTGTAACCTGCTATATTCCTGTTATTGCTCAATAAATTGCAATTTTGGGCCGAGGCCAAAATGTTCTTTGTAAAAGTTGCAGCAACCACAGGTGGGGGGAGGATGGTGGGAGCTTTTCTGTGGGAATATTGGGAAAAGGCAGCTCCAGAAGCTGTGTGTTGTTCAGGAAAGAAGGCACTTCTTGCTGGAGCTCTGAGCTCAACTCCTGATAATGCAGAACTATGAAAGTCAGCACTGGTGGCTGGGAGGTGTTGACTGAGGCATCCCAGTCTCTCCAGCTCTGGTTTTCCTCTCTTGGCTGTCTGTTGGTGACACAGCCCTGTGTCTGCTCAGCCCCTGGGGACAGAGGATCATTCATTCAGCAATTCCCCTCTGGAGGAGGACGTGACTGGCTCAAAATCACCCACAACCCCTCAGCTGATTTCTCCTATTTTAGCCAAGCCGAGATTTGGACAATTGGATTTACTTTCTCAACTTGATCAAATCCCTCTGAAGTTTTCAGCAGCAATGGTAATGCCTCTAAGTGAGTAGGAAGTGATGAATTCCCTTTTGACCTGTTCACCTTTTGGAGGCTGGAGACTGATGTGGTCCTTAGCATTTTGTCCTTTGATAACTTATAGAAACATTGAATATCCTGAGTTGGAAAGGAACCACAAGGATCATCCAGCCCAGCTCCTGTCCCTGCACAGACACCCCAAATCCCACCCTGTGCATCCCTGGCAGTGCTGTGCAAACACTCCTGGAGCTCTGGCAGATTTGGGAATGTCACCATTCCCTGGGGAGCCTGGTCAGTGCCCAGCACCCTCTGGGGGAGCAACCTTTCCCTGCTATCCAACCAGCTGTTCCCTCAGGTCTTGTCCCTTGTCACCACAGGACCAGGTGAGCAGAGATTGGTGTCTCCCCTCTCTGCTTGTTCCAGTCTGTTCCAGAGGAGACGTTTATGCCAGCAGTTCTCAGTGGGAATCACTCCCATTTCAATACCCAGTCCTCATATTTTGTGCTGGAATCGTTGCTTTGCATTTGGAAGTCAATTGTCATCTTGAGCTTCACCAACTCCTCTCTCTCACACGTCGCTGTGCTGACAACAATCCATCCTCTTCTGAGCCTTCATGTGGTGAACAAGACAGTTTTCTGTGGATCACTTTCCCTGCCTCCCTGCTCTCCTCTGGCCAGTGTGTGGCTGAGCAGAGCTGGGGAGCAGGAGAGTCATCAAAGCTGTGTGACAAAAGCTCACGATGTGAGCAAATCCCTTCTCTCCCTATCTCAGGTTCACTTAAATCAAGCCAGGTTCTGGAAAACCTGCAAACACCCAGGGGCAAAAGGGAGTCAACTGGGCATGGATACACTTAGTCTGGAGACTGGGATCTTCGTTAGAGCTGCAGTTTGTGAAAACACCTTGAGGGTTAGGCAAGAGCCAGCTGCTTTTGAAATGGGAGTGGGATGGATCCAGGTGCTGGGGATTCTTGCAACAGGATAGAATTATAGCTGAGGGTTTTGGTATCTGTGGGTTTGGAGCCTAAATGTTGTGTTAGATCTGAGCTGACTCTCTGCCTGTGGTGAATTTGGACTGTTCTTGTCTTTTTCCATAGTCATCAGAAACACATACCAGCTGTTGTAATCAGAAATATCCTCACTCTCTACAGCTCCCTGACAGGAGGAGGAATCCAGGGGGAATTTGGGCTCTGGTCCCAGGGAACAGGGACAGGAGGAGAGGGAATGGCCTCGGGTGGGACATCAGGAGGAATTTCTCCATGGAAAGGATTGTTAAGCATTGTCAAGGATTGGCCCAGGGAGGTTTGCAGTCCCCATCCCTGCAGGTGCCCAGGAAGGCCTGGCTGTGTCCCTCAGTGCTCTGGGCTGGGGACAAGGTGGACATTGGGCACAGCTTGGACTCAGTGATCCTGGAGGTCTTTTCCAACCTCAGTGTTTCTGTGAAGTCTTTGAAAACTGCTGACAGTGACTTAAAATAAACCTTTCCAGTGGTTTGTGAGCTGTTGTGAACTTCCAGACCTCCCTGTAGCTGACATTCTGGCTGGGTTTCCATGTGCAGAGCTGTCTCAGCGGTTTCTCCGGCAGCAGGAGACTGACAACAGCACCCTGCTATGGAAGCCACGACCATCCTTGCAGGACTCCTCTTGCTGGCATTACATTTTAGGAACCTCTCTCTGGTAGGTCAGGATGAACCAGCTGGGCACCAAATCAACCTTCCCCCAGTTGCAAAAGGCCATCATTTTGTACAGATGAGATACAGGGAAGGCTGCCAGGCATTAGAAAGGGAACCATTTGCTGCATCAGACCTTGGAGAAGCAAAAAGAAGCCATGGTTGCTCTCGAAGCGCTTTGGTGGACTTTGCAAACTGCTCTTTGCAAGCACCAGTCCAGAGGGTCCCAGTGTGCACATCTGGGGCTCTTGTCTTTTCCCTGTGCTGGTGCAGGGACAGTTCAGAGGCTGTGCAGAAGCTCTTTGCTTTGGCTGCCTCTCCTGTGGTTGCAGGGAAGCCTTGGGAGAGCTGAGCAGTGAGGCTGCAGTCATCTCTCCCCAGTTTTCCAATGAAAATCAGGAGAAAAAGGGTGCCTGGCTAAGCCAGAGGAGCAGGGAGCATAGGCAATGCCTTTCTATATTGCCATGTCTTTCCTCAATTTCTTCAGGAAATATCACTGAGTCTTGCCAGTTTTGCTGTTCTTGAGGATTTGGCCTTGTTCTTCAGGTTGCAGGTGATGGTCATCGTGGTTTTACGGATCCTCAGGCTTTTGAAAATCTGCAGCTCTCAGTCCTGGCTGGAATTTAATGCCATTGCTCCTTTGAGGTGCCAGCAAGGCCTGGTGTGCAGATGATGAATCACAAAACATTTGTTTTTCTGCCCAGTCATTCTGGCTATTGCAAAGTTCCTTTTCACACCGTTGTTTTAGGAGATGAAATACAGTTGGAGCAGTCCCAGGTTAAACCTGCATTTTCCTGATTTACTCCTTACTTATGCAGATGCTGTCTGAACATGCACCTCCCTCTGGCCAGGAAAACATCACAAGTAGCTACTCTTGCTTTGTTTATCTTTTTGTCTAGACTTGTGGCACTTTTCCCACTTTTCCCACTCTACATGTGGAATGTCCAGCTGCTCAGATTCATCCCTCCAGTCCCTGGATTTGTGAGGCAGGGTCTGGCTGCTCTGACCACTGCTTTTCTCTTTCTCCCCTCCAAAATACTGATTTCTGATTTCCTTGCAGCCAGTTTGCCTGGTGAAGATCAATGTTTGCACAGAGAGAGACAGCCTGGGGTCATAGAATCATGGAATCATGGAATGGTTTTGGTTGGAAGATACTTAAATATCATCCAGTTCCACCCCCTGCCATGGGCAGGAACACCTTCCACTGTCCCAGGCTGCTCCAAGCCCTGTCCAGCCTGGCCTTGGACACTGCCAGGGATCCAGGGGCAGCCACAGCTTCTCTGGACAGGGTTTGTGCTGTCCAGTCCATCCTGCTCCTTCCTATTAAGAGATTTTCTTGAAATTCCTCAGGGTTCCTGTTCCCAGAGCCCCCAAGGGGCTCTCCAAGCACTGCCAGCCCCACAGCCCCTGCACACAGCCAGCTTTGCTGCTGTTTGCCCCTCCTGGAGCTCCCTCTGCCCTTGCTAAACCGGCTTGGCTTCCCACGGTGAGTGCAGCTCCCAGCAGGGAGCACAGCCTGGCTGAAGCTTCACTCCCAAACCTCATTCCAGCCTTGCACCACCCACACGTGGCTGATGGAGAGTCTCACCCCTGCTCTACATCTCCGGCTGCTTGTGGCTCGTTCACTGCTCTGCTCAACAGACTGCCAGGATGGAGCTTTTCCTCCTTCACTACCCCTTTACCTGCCTGCTCATCGCCTTCCTAGTGCTCTACCAGGTGAAACCTGCCTTCAGGTTCTTCTGCAAGATCACCTTCTATAAGCTGTGCCTCTTCACCATAGGCCTTGTGGTTACCATCCTCAGTATTCCTCGTGGACGTGACGTGGAGAACATGATGTGAGTTGTCTGTGGCTCCTTTCTGCTCTGAGTACTGATGGAGTCCACTCTGTACAGTGCTTTGATTTGGAGGGTCCTGGGTGTGTGCTGTGGTGGGGAGAGATCAGCTGTGTATTGGTGTGGGGAGATGACAGACTGTAATTCAGAGGAGGAGGGTGTTTCAATACTGGTTTGGGGTTGATAAAAAGCATAATGAATTTTGGAAGGGTGTAAAAGGTGGCATGGATTTGCCAAAGCAGGTAATGCCAACAACCTGGGTGTAATGCATATTGCTATTTCTATTAAAGCTCTTTTATCTGGTCTTTGGAGCTGTATTTCCCTCCTCCCCCTGGCTTCCCTTCCTAAGCTGTGCTCAGAAAGCACTCCAGGTGCTCTTCCCACTCTCTACTCTCAGGAAGAGCTCACCTGAATCATCACCACAGTGCAGTGCTGTCCCCTGCACAGACATTTGTGTCCCCATCACCTCGGTGACAGCCCGGTGTCCCAGGTCTGGCAGTCCCCCAGCCCATCCCATTGCTGCTCACCCCATCTCTCCAGATTCCATGCAGACTCTCCAGGCTGTGGTCTCCCCTGGAGGCTGCATGGGATGTCCAGGAGTGATCAGTGGTGGTGGGAATCAGGAAATTGGGCTGAGTGGGGACAAGGAGGTGACTCTGCTACATGGGACCCCACTCTTTGAATCCTGAAGTGCTGCGGAGGCAGGATTGACTATTCCATTTTATGCTCCTCTGGGAATTCAAAACTCCTAACTGAGCGCCAGCCTTTTGCTTTGGGAACTTTTCTTCACTTCTTGACTTTGGTGCCTGACTTTCATTGTTTTTTAATTTTATTTGACCAATATCTTTTAAAATAGGGCTCCCAGCATTGCAGCTAGTGTCACCTACAGGCAAACCCCTCTCTTTCCGCAGCCAGCAGAGTTAGGCACAGGTTTATTGCAGTGTTCCCAACCCAGCAAGGTGGGCAGGGAAGCAGAGTACAAAGGCATGCTGTGGATTTGGTTATTATCTAATATTTGGTTGAGCTGTGGAATTTCTGGAGCTGTAGTTGCTGGGTCATTAGTTATGTATGGCTTGAGGGAAACCTGCGAGGTGTGTTTTTCTTCTGTAATTAAATAATTAGCTGGAGAGGGACTGATTGTTCTCCTCCAGGTCATGGTCAAATGTGGGTCATGGGAAACAGGCAGAAGCAGTGTGTGAGGTGGGCTGGTTTGGATGCAATGTTTGGTCCCAAATGTCAGCATCTCTTTGGCTGTTTTCCACTCCTCTTTTCCAGGTATATTCGCACACTGGTCCTACCACTCAAATACGTCTTTGGTATTCAGATAGTGGTGAAGGGCAAGGAGAACCTCAGGACTAAGAAACCTTTTGTGCTGGTGCTGAATCACCAGACCTCCCTGGACATCATGGGTATGTGGTGATCCTGCTTCCTGCTCCTGGCCCCGGGTGTTCGTTGGGATGGGGGGGGAAGAGGGGAGGGAGTGGCTGCTCCAGAGTCCTTCCCAAACCAGCCCCCAGCCAGGGCTGATCTCCAGGATATCAGAGCTATTTTCAGAGCTACATCAGCTTCACCCTCTCCAAGGGAATGGGGACAAAACTGTCAGCTGACCATAGCCCTGTCATAGCTGCTCTGCTTCTCTGAGTGTGAATGGTCTGAAGACCCCCAAAATTCACAAGGGACTCTATGAAGCTTCAGGCATGGCATCTCCCAGAGCAGGGGGCTGAATCCCAGAACCTGTAGGGACCCTGAGTGCAGATGCCAACTTGCTCTGTCCTTGCTGTCCTCTTGCAGTGATGATGGAGATTTTGCCGAGGCGCTGTGTGCCCATTGCCAAGAAGGAGATCCTCTACATGGGCACGTTTGGCTTGGCCTGCTGGCTGGCAGGGATCATCTTCATCGACCGCAAGAGGAGGGAAGAGTCCATCAGCACCCTGACTGAGGTGGCACACTCCCTGCACAAGGACAACGTGAGTGGGGAGGTGTGCTGTGAGGAGCTGCTGGAAAACAGGAGCCTGGATGTGGGTGGGAAATGAGCTTTGTCCCTGGGCTGGGCACTGAGCAGAGCAGAGCATCAGTGTGTTGTGTGTCCGTGGAGGTCAGGAGCACAGCCATGAGCCCCAGGGCACCAGCCCTGTGCAGAGGCTCAGGATTGTCCCTGGAGCTCCTTCCACCTCAACGCCTTCTCCCTCCCGCAGCTGCGTGTCTTGATCTTCCCCGAAGGAACTCGGAACCATGGTGGCTCCATGCTGCCCTTCAAACGTGGAGCCTTCCAGCTGGCTGTGAAAGCCCAGGTGAGACTCACCTTCCTCCTGCCCCTGCAGTGTGGTCCACCAGCAAACCAGAGTCCTGCTCCCTGGCTTCCCTATGGATTGCGCACACACCCAGGAGCCCTTAGGGGTTTGCAGGTGGCACAGGACGGGCTGTTTCTGTGACAAGTGGAAAACCTTTGTTACAGCTTGGGGAAAAGTGGGGGGGACCTTGACAAGAGCCCTGGACCTGCACAGGGAACTTTCTGTGGAGTTGGTCTCTGTAGATACTAATTTGACAGACCACAGTTTTTGGCCTAAATACAGAGACAAAAACACAAAACTCAACAGTGAGGACATGTGGTGATACTGTAAATGATCTAAACATGCAAATAACCCTCCAATATCTAAATAACCCATCATCAGTGCTGTCATGCTGCTGATGATAATTATCAGCAAGGTGCAGGAGTCACCTGAAAACACAAGCTGAATTTTGGGGGAAGGCTGAGGAGATGTGTATATTCACTGCAGACTGCCTCCCCTCCAGGTCCCCATTATTCCTGTAGTGTTGTCTTCCTACAACAGCTTCTACAACCAGAAGGAGAAGAGATTTACACCAGGTGAGGATGACCTGGGGTGAAGAATGGGCTGGGTGGTGGTGCCAGCTCAGTCCTTGGAGCCATGAGGAGGGTGGGCAGAGCACCACGTGTGATGTGGAGGTGGCACCCAGAAAACAGCAGTTTCTATCTGCTTGGGAGGAAATGGGACATTCCAGGCATCACTTTTTCCTCTCACCTTGGATTTCTCACTGCTTGTCCAATGCCTGTGCAAGGGAACTTGGAGAAGAAGCAGAGTCCTGCTGCAGGTCCTTCCCTTGGCCCCCCATGCTGCCCTTGGATCTGCAGGTGCATGGAGAGCTGGGAAACTCTCATTTATGGTAGCAAAAATTTCTACTGGACACTGATAAAATTTTCCGGGGAAAAAAATGACACAAATCTTGGGCGTCAGAAGGAAAATGCAGGGAAAAAAAAATGCTACAAATACCAACTGAGAAAAGTAACCTGTCCTGCTCCTTTGCTCTCTTTGCTGCCACCCACCTTAAAATGGGCTTCTGCCACTTCCCACTCTTTTCCAGGCCAGCCCTGGTGTTTCCTAAGAAGAGGCTTTGCACCTGAAATTATCATTCCTCCCATTGTTGTGCCTGGGTGTAGTCATTCCCTCGCAGGCAGACACCTGGAAGAGAGAGTGGTGCAAGTGATAAACACTGACTTGCCTGTTGACAGTCATCTTTCTTCTGCTGGGTTTATCTTCTCCCTCTTCACACACAAAAGTCTTTTGGATCTGGAAGTGTTCCCCTACCTAAGGGTCAATGGAGACGCAATTTTTCAATGGAGACAGCAGGGATTTCTCCAGCCTGCTCCCTCCCCTTCCCATCCCTGCTCTGGGAAATCAGAGAATAACGTCCTGGGTGGGGATCTATGAAGCAGCTGAATCTTTTGCTTTAAGCAAGGCCAGCTCTAAAGACAGATGAGTTTGCTTTGTGCCTGGTCCAGAAAAAGTTGTATTAATTCCAAGGACGGAGATTCCACAAATTCTCTGAGCTTTTTAGGAAAGACTTTTTGCGGTTTCGTGTACATTTGCCTTTATATAGCTTCAGTCACCCTGGGAATTCATGGTCAAGTAATTCCACGCTCAGCTGATCTCTGAGCCCTTTTCCAAATGGCTGTTAAACATTATGTCTTCAACATAATGTCTTCAACATTACTTGAAGACAGAACCCCAGGCACCTTTTCTTGTACTGTCCCACTTTTCCCACCTGGAGGTTTTGCCAGGGCTGATTCTGAAGATGGGGGTCAGGACTCCTGCCTGCTGAGCAGGTCCTTGGGTCAGGGCAGCTCCCTGTGCCTGCAGTGGTTCTGAGTGTGCTGAGGAGGCTCTGGAAAGCCCAGCTCTGTGCCTGGTGTTGGACACTGTGATCCATGGAACTTCTGGTGCTTGCTGGCAGTCTGTTCCCAAGAGACCTGAATGTTCAGCACAGCCTTGTCATCACTCTGCTCTTTCAGCAGGAGCAAGGGAAGTGCCAGCCTGGCTTTGGGTGTAAGATGTGCAGGTAGGGAGCAAAGAATCGTGGATTCACAGGAGAATTTTGGCTGGAAGGGACTTAAAGCCTGTTTCATTCCACCCCTTACCATGGGCAGGGACATCTTCCACTAGACCAGGCTGCTCCAAGCCCCATCTAACCTGACAAACCCTTCTCTTTCATGAAGTTCCTCTCTACTCTTGCTTTGCCTCCTTCCCACAGCTCTGCCTCTGGCACGGCTGGATCTCATTCTAGTCACATGTGTTAAGACATTACAACACTTCACAGACACTCCCCAGATCCCCAGGTTCCTGTCTCTGCAGGCTCTGTCTTGTCTCCACTGGCCAAATCAGGGGACTCTGGGTGTAGAACAGAAGAGCATGATGGCAGCTTCCCAGTATGTTCTTCCAGTCTACCCTTGTCTATTGCTTAGGTGCTTTTCCAGAGAAATCTGACATACCAGGGAGTCCTGGGCACAATTTCCCTCATCCCAAAGTGTGTTTGTGGAAGGAGAGGCCCTGCTGAATTTGGTATACATAGACAGCTCAGCAATTTTGGATTTGATGCATTAAACATCTTCTCTTTGCCATGGTCCAGACAGACCCTGAGATCTTTCCACTGTGAAAACTCATCCTGTATGAAACATTGCATTGTGTTTTAGGAGAAATTCAGCTGTTTCCATGTTTATGATTCTTGTGGTCTCTGTGGATGGGAAAAGCCTGGGTTGGGTTTTTGCTCTGTGCATTTGGGATGTGGCTGGGCTGCTGTGGGAATCATTCCTTGGCTGGCACCAGCCATCCTGCTGTGCCTTCTCCTGCTCTTCTACACCACTCACGGATTTTTTTCCCCCTCTCCCACCTTCTTCCAGGGAAGATGATAATCCAGATCCTGCCAGAAGTGGAGACACTTGGCCTGGGTGCAGACGATGTTCCCAAGCTGACGGAGCAGGTCCGTGACTCCATGCTCTCCGCCTACCAGGGGATTTCAGGAATGACAAACGGAGCTTCCCATTAGCCATCCCATCTGCCAGCTCCAGCTGAGTGTGCCACAGCTGAGGGGAGGCCATGGCAGCCACGGGAAGGTCTGGCAGCAGAGAAAACTGTGGATTGCAGCACTGACATACCAGAGACAGGCAAAACATCCACCAAGGAGAGAAGCTTCCAGGGGGAATGCTGCGTGTTCCTCCCAGAGCACTGTGCCACCCCTGGGGACAGACACACGGTGGGCAGCTGGACATTTCTGTGTAATCATAACCCTGCAAACATCCCTCCGGCTGGACCCCAGGCAGAGCTGGGCCCTTCCTGTGATCATTGCTGCCTGCTTCTAATCACCTTTCCCTGCTCAGAGCCAGCAAGGTGGAGGCATTGATCCCAAGCCTGTGACCATCCTGCCAAGGAAGTGGCTGCCTTGGGGTTTTGGGCTGCCACATTCCCCTAGAACACAGGAGAAGGCACTGTTTTCTTCCTCTTCCATGGGGAGGATTTGGGAGGTTCCTCTGCCATAAGAGGCAGAAATCAAGGCAGCTTTGGGAGAGGGGAATTTTAAAAAGTGTCTACAGGGCTTGGTGGTTGCTTTGGGATATTTAGCATTCCTGTTAAGCTGAGGAAGATTTTGCTTTCAGTGGTCGGGCAGATCCTGAAAGTGCAAGAGGGATGTGTCTGGGGACTGAGAAACCAGGGGCAAACAGCAGGAATATTCTGCCTAATATCCTTGCCATGCCCAGATGGAATCACCACCATCCCTGGAAGTGTTCAAAAGATGTGCAGATCTGGTGCTTCGGGAGGTGGTTCAGTGGTGGACCTGGCTGGGTTAATGGACTTAATGATCTTGGAGAGCTTTTCCAACCTTACTGGTTCTGCAATTCTATGATGATTCTATGATAACCTGATGATTTTAAACACAAGCTGTATAACTTTTAACTCAAACACACTCTGGGAGCTTCAGCTCCTGATTTCTGAGTCTGGCCTCATTCTGTGCTGCCTTCTCTCATCAGAGGATTCCCACCAGCTGTGATGTGATTTGCTTTTTTGGGCTGATATGTTTAGCTATGAACCAGAGCCAAAGAATGTTTTGGACACCAGTTTGATTTACACAGAATCACGCAGAGATTCACAGAATCATTTAGGTTGGAAAAACCCTCCAGGATCATTGAGTCCAACCTGTGACTGTTAACTGTCAACAACTCAGCCAGACGAGAGCACTGAGTGCCACATCCAGTCCTTCCTTGGGCACCCCCAGGGATGGGGACTCCAAACCTTCTTGGGCAGCTCCTGCCAAGGCCTGAGCACCCTTTTCATGGGGAAATTCCTCCTGGTGTCCAAGCTGAGCCTCCCCTGCCCAGCCTGAGGCTGTTCCCTCTCCTGCTGTCCCTGTTCCCTGGCTCAGCCTGACCCCCCGGCTGTCCCCTCCTGTCAGCAGCTGTGCAGAGCCACAAGGTCCCCCTGAGCCTCCTTTGCTCCAGGCTGAGCTCCCTTCCCAGCTCCTTCAGCTGCTCCTGCTGCTCCAGACCCTTCCCAGCTCTGCTGCTTCCCTGGACACATTCCAGCCTCTCAATGTCTTTCTTGGAGTGAGAGTCCCAATACTGAACCCAGGATCTGAGGTGGTGCTCAGCAGTGCCAGCACAGGGGGCAATCTCTGCCCTGGTCCTGCTGGTCACACTGAGGCTGGCACAGCCTAGCTGCCATTGGCATTTTGCCCACCTGGGCACACCTGAGATCTGGTTCAGCCACTGCCAACCAGCACTCCCAGACCCTTTCCTGATGGAATGCTTTCCAACCCCTCTGCCCCAGGCTGTCATTGATGCCAGCTGCAGGTGAGTGCATAGGATGTGTTTTATTACTGCCCAGAACACCCAAACCACACAGCTTCACTGTAGAAATTAAATAAAACTTGTCTCGAGGCTTCAAGATGCAGCTGCCATGCTCCAGTGTCTTCAAAGGCTGAAATCTCACTGCTGATTAGGAGCAGCCTTAACAGCTCTTCTCGTGTGCAAAATCAGGAGATTGGGAACATTTCGATGAAGATTACATGAAGGTTCTGATTTCTGAGCAGATATAAAGGATAATGGATTCTGCAATGCAAGCACGTCAGCCTGCAGGGTTGACACCCATTCAGGATGGGAAGTAAAAAAAAATTTCCTAATTACACTTCTAGGGAGTCATAAACTCTCTGATCAATTTTTTAGGGCAACAGAAAATAGAATATCATTGCCTTTTCATCTGAAGACTCACATTACTGGAAGTTTTTAGAAATAAATGATATATAAAAAAATCACATTACAGAAGTAATGTGTACAGGAGTTTCCCAGGAGCAGCTCAGTAGCACCATTAGGGGTTTCCAGCGCTGGTCTGATGAGTAGGATTAGGAACTGTCAATGAAGCAGAAAAATCTCCTGAGAGGCAGAAAATCTTTCCTGGATACACTATTTTTCTACACCTTTTTGTCATCCCCCTCTCCTTGCACCTCTGAGGCACCATGGTGCTTCCAGCCTTAGAATGAGAGGTTTGGGGGCAATTTCTTGCCATTTGGAAAGGTCAAATGTCTAGCATCTGCTTTTAGCCCTGGAATTTCACTCTCTCTGGTGAGAAAGGAGGGACAGGAAGCATCTCAGCACATTTTAGTGACCATAAGACTATGATAAAAAAAAGAAATTTAAAAAAACTCCATCATTTCAAGAGAAAGTAAGCTAGACTGAGGTCCTAAAGAATGGGGTGAAGCCACCATAATTTAGCCTTTAAGTGTGAATATCTGCCTTAAACAAGAGTGTTTCCCTCAAATAGTTACTCAGAGTCAATACAGGAACTGCGTGAAAATGCTTTGTGGCCTGTGCCTTGCAGAAGGACAGTGTAGGTGATCCCCAGGTATTGTGATCACCTATAAATGGGTTGCCAGAAGGAAAAATAAACCAGCCTAGTCCATTCTGCAAGTCTCTGTTCTCCCACTTCATTTCAGCTGGGAGAGATCTTGTCCAAAGTGTTTCAGGAGGATGCTGATTGTCCACATCTCTCACACAGACACTGTTTTACATCATAACCTTTGATCAGGTGTGTTCAGCTACTGGTATGTGAGGCCATTAAGTGTCAAAATTACACCAGATATTCCTCAAAGTGATTTAAAGCTTTGGGGAAGATGAAGGGGGAGCAGGGGCTTGGAGCAGCAGATAAGAACTTGGAGCAGGTAGGCTAATTTTAATTGATCTTTTCATGGACACTTTTCCTGTGAGGAAGGACTGTGGTGGTCCTGGAACAAAATCTTTAGAGGACACATTCCCAAGGTCCAGAACAGACTGGATTTTCAGGGATTTCCCATCTGCTTGAAAAGAAGAGGCAAGGAATAAGGGATGATGAAAGTGATGGATTGCCTGGAGAACCACCTAACAGCACCTCTGCCTCCAGTGCTGTCTGAGCGTGGCTGAATGGACAGTCATCACCTTTGGGGGGCAGAGTCACTGTGGAAACCTTAATTCCTTCATTTTTTAAGGCGTGGAAGAGACCTCACAGCACATTTATTATTTTTGACAGACCTCCGACTGCTGGTACCTTTTGTGGCACTCTCAGGCTCATCTTCCCAGGGTGAGAGGTCAAGCACGTCGATCTCTTGGCAATCAACAAAGTCCTCAGGATAAGTGTTGATCTTGAACACATCCCTGGGTATCTTTTTGATATGGGTATTGTCACAGATCACCCTTGACACTGAGATTTTTCTCAGTTCTTGCAGCTGCTGTGGAGTGAAAACTCCTGGGTTCTCCCACCAGAATCTGCAAGGATATTTTCAGAAGTTTATTATCTCTGGTTACTCGCTGAGATGGGAACCTGACTGAGGACAGTCTGTGCTTAGACGCACATGCCTTTGGGAAGAGGTTTCTCCAGTGATAATTTAATAATTTTGGGGTTTTTTTCCTCTTCATGTATCTGTAACTTGGTGTAGTTCTGTGCTCATACAGAATGCTAAAAACCTCTGGTCCCAACACATTTAACCAAAAAAAGCTCTCTGGATAGAGACTCAAGGTCATATTCATTACCCTAGGGCCCAAAAATATGTAAACAACAATGGAAAGGGGGAAGCAGGCCTGGGGTGATCAATATCATCGCCTGAAGGTGTGATTGGAGATTTAGGGACCAATATGCTAATTAGACAAAACTTATAAAAGGTGAGGAGCTCATGACCCTGAGTCCATTTTGGGTGTTTTCCCTCGAGGGGTACTTTGCTTGCCCAAGTGTACCTTAAAGACCTCAAATAAATTTGTCCACTTTTATACTCCTAATTTGTCTTGGCCTCTGTTTCAGGTAGCCTGTTTCAGGCATCACCAGTGTGGCCATATCTGGATTCTGCCACTGCAGAGAGCCTCCCTGCTCCACACAGCGCCAGCAGGCTGCTGGGATGCAGAACAAAAGTCACCTCAGGCAGAGACCACAGCAGATCCTCCATGGGCTGGAGCTGGTGTTCCTCAGCCACATCAGTCTGAAGGAATGGGCTGCAAAAAAGAGTCCTCTGGCAACTGGGCTAAAATCAAGGGGTGAGCCTGGCTGGGAGATGGGTTGGATTAGTGTGTCACAGCAAATGTCAGCATTTCCCCCATGAAGAATTCCCCAGGGAATGTGTCTCTCACCTGTCCCCATCACGCAGGTTCCTGAACTGGGTGCCAATGATGCAGGACAGGAGGGGACCAACTCTGCCCTGGGGCACCACGGGCTCTGCCACTGCCCCCATCCACAGGTCGATGTTGGACGGTGTTCCATACACATCCATCAACTTCTTGGCCAGGTTGGGATTGCCGAGCACCTCTGATAATTCTTCTACAGTTTGGGGTTGGGAGAGCCCACAGAAGCCTCTCCAGGCATTGTAACCTGAAAGAGAAGGAGCAGCAGATGACCAGGACTCACCACCACATCTCCAAAACACCTTTCTTGGCCCATGAGCACTGCCTGCTTCTTCTCAGGGCATTAAAGGACCTGGAAGGCACTATTGTCCAGGCAATCCCAACAAATGTCAAAAGTCCCAACATTTTCAAAGCTCCTTCTCATGTGGATGCACCAAACTAACAGTTTGGGGTCTCTTTGAGACAACAGCTCATCCTGTTGGTTACATCATTCTACTGATGAGGGTGAATGCATCAGCTTTGGGAGGCAAAATTTCTAGGATCAAGTTCTTAGAAAAGAAGAAATTCAATACACCACTGTCTCTCATCTTCTTTCTTACATTATCCCAAATTTCATCTTTGATTTCCAAGCCTTTTGTCCTTGTCGTAAATGTCTCGTAAAAAGATTTTTATAATGCAGAGACCTTTTATGCCCTGAGTTTGACTGTTTGTCTGTCCTTCACCCTCAAATCAAGATACTGTTTCTTCCCATTAGTATAGAAAAAGCTTAGTTCATTCGTGGGATAAGCAGCAGAAGAGAAAACGTCTTGTTCACAGGAGGTGTGGGCTTGTGTCTCCTTACCTGGAAGGCCGTGGTCTCTTCCCCGTTGCATGTTTATGGCTCCTAGATCCAGACCCATCACCTCTGTCTGTTCAAAGAGGTGGTTCTGGAGCTCCTCCACCAGCAGCTGGTTCTGTTTCATGAGTTTGGAATGATCCACCACCATGCCCCGGATCAGAGGGTCAATGCCTCCTGCAGCCATTGCAAATCAAGAAAAGATATTTTTGTGCCAAGCTGCAGCTTTGATTGTCCCTTTCATGCAGCTGAAACAGTCTGCTGTGGGTTGGGTGGAGTTTCCCTTCTCCATATTTTCATTTCAAGGTGTGCATATAGAATCAGAGTATCCAGGAATGGTTTGGGTCGGAAGGGACTTTAAAAGTCATCTCATTCCATCGCCTGCCATGGCAGGGACAACTTCTGCTGTCCCAGGTTGCTCCCAGCCCTGTCCAGCCTGGCCTTGGACACTGCCAGGGATCCAGGGGCAGCACAGCTCCTCTGGGCACCCTGTGCCAGGGCCTGCCCACCCTCACCGTGGTACCTGTATGAATCTGCATGTCTGCATGTGCCAGTAGATGAGGCCTCACATAGTAACTAGATTCCTTATCCCTCCCCATCCCTCAGTCCTAAATCCACTCGCTGTCCACCAGTCCCTTTCCAAGTCTGCTCCTCATCCTGCCAGTCTCCAGCATGTCCTGGTCCCTGGGGGTCTGTCCAAGGTTTTAGGTTTGGCAGTGGATTTCATTTATAATTCACTATTAATTGACTGCAGATATTTATTAAAACATGAAATGTAGTGATAGAATTAATTCACGTCTGATTGTCTGTGTCTTTTTCATAGCAATTAAGGAGACAAAATGAGCAAAACACAGGAAAATTGGCTGCATATGTGTAATTATATTTTCCACAATTAGTTAAATAATCCATTTTGGAAGAGACATTTGTCTTCCTCGTGTCTGGAGATCTCAGCTGTGTAACCGCAGGAACCCACAACTCCAGTTAAAGCCAGGAAGAAGGATGGGAACCTCTAGGAAGGGACAATGCTGCTTTAGCTCAGTTAAACTGGATGCACCACCCTCTGTCTATGTCTCCTGAGTACGGGAGGATAGAAGAGCTTTAGATTTTGGTGGCCTGAGATTTGGCACAGGGAATCTCCTGCCTCCTGGAGCAGCAGGGGAGCTGTCCAAGGAATGACTGGACATGTTGCTCAGTGCTCTGGGCTGGGTGACAAGGCAGGGTGACAAGGCAGGGATCGGTCACACGTTGGACTTGATGGTCTCGGAGATCTTTTCCAACCTACACGATTCTGGGATTCTGTCATTCCACATGCCTGACCAGCTGACCTCCACCTCAGGACCAGACCAGGACCACTGCCTCATGGCCTTACCTTCCATTATAATTCTCCAGGGAGCACAAAAGGTCAAATGCAGAGGGACATGGGAGAAGGAGCCCAAAGGCTGGAAGCTCTCATTCAAACGGGACACAAAAGGCTGCACTGATGTGTGGCCGAATCGGAAAGCCAGGGAAAAAACGTTTGAGGCTCTGGGATCCACTTTGTCATTGTAACCACTGTACAAAGGGATCCACTTGCTGCTCTCCCCGGCCAGCAGGAGTGGGAGGTAAACTCTGTAGGTTATGATCTGGAAAAGCACAAGAGCGCAGCGAGTTACCAGCAGCTGTGGCAGAAATGCCATCAAAGCAGGAATGTGGAGTTTCTGCAGCAGAATTCATGAAGGTCTTCAGAAAAAAGAGCCATAGCAGTGGAATGAGTTTGGCATAATAGATTAAAATGGTTTTAAAATGTGGAATTATTTTAGATAATAAATAATTTTTACATTAAATATAATGAATAATTGATAAATTGGTAACATGATGCATAAAAAAGCTCTGGATATCCATGCTGTTTCAGATGAGGACCATCTTCATTCACAATTTTCAACTCCCACAAGTAACTCCACCAATTTGGCAAAGCATGGTTTTCTTCCTTTTTTTCCTGGAGGAAAATACATTCCTGTGTGTGGATAATTAACAGTAAGCACTGACCAGTACCTGGTTCATGGCAATCACAATCTTTCGACTCTCCTGGTAAAGCTTTTCCCCATCCCAGTGGGGATTTAATTTCCTCAGCTCCACAGCCAGGCGATTGTGCTCTCGGACAAAGAGAGTGTGCATTGCAGACAGTCCCAGGTTTTCTGTCACCCGTTTGTCACCTAAAAGGAAAATATTTTAGGAATTTTGTACATTGCTTTCAATTTCAGTAGCAGGTTTTTGCGTTAGGACAGACAAGTAGCAAGTGGTGATGTTCCTGGCAATAACCCTGTGGCTGCTCCATCCCTGGAAGTGCACAAAGCCAGGTTGGATGGGGCTTGGGGCAACCTGGGATAGTGGAAGTTGTCCCTGGCCATGACACGGGGTGAATGGTGAATTTTAGGTTGGAGAAAAAAAATCCCTAAGAAGTTTTAAGCACCGGTTGTTATTCTATTGAAAATTTCTCCTGCCTTTGAAAAGACTTTGTAAAGGGAGAACAATTTGCTGTAATTCTTCTGAGAAATTAAAATATTTTTTCATCTTTATTAATCAATTATTGCTTGATTATTTTTTCTTTACTAACCGGGGGGGGGAGGATCCCCTGTCTTTCACCTTACATGTCTTACACCTTAGTCATGTCTTGAAGTGCCTCATTCAAATCTCAGAATGAATTATATGACATTCAAATATTAGAATGTCAAAAAACAGAATCACAGAATATTCTGTGTTGGAAGGGACCTCCAAGGAGATATATTTGACCCTTTTTGACTTTACAGCTCACTGAAAACAACCCCTTACCTGCTTTAAAACAGGGGATGTTGGCGCTCCGGTTGGTGAGAACACAAACACTGTGCGTTGTGTTCTCGAAGGGCAGCAATTCCAGCCCCTCATCCATGAAATCCTGGTTCACAGCCATCAAGCCCAGCTGGCTGGTGAGATTTCTCAGGCTCCTCGCCAGGGAGTCGTCGCTGCCATACACAGTGCTGGCGTCGATGAAGGAGGTGACAGCGTTGAGCTGCTCCCGCGTGAAGGTGACAGCATTGCACACCGAGGCCGACTGGACAAACGGCATGCAGGTGCTGGAGCTCAGCATCCTGGGGTCATCGGGGGGAAACTAAAGCAAAACGAGTGAGGTGATGCCTCAGAAAGCCCCGTGGTTTTATTTTAGCTGCCGTAAGAGGGTGTGGGGTGGGTGAGAGGCAGGGTACTGTAGGATTGAATTCTGTGAGATTTGGTTATGAGGATGGGATGGAGACAAGAGATCTCTGAAGTCGGGTTTTAGAGCATGGGGGTTTATTGTGAAAGAGCATGGGTGTAGGATTGCTGCTAGGGCCGCAAGATGCAGCTCAAAGCAGGTCAGAGAAGCAAGAGAGAGAGAGAGAGAGATGCAAGAGCCAAGAGAGAGATGTAAGAGTAAGAGCAAGAGCAAGAGAGCGAGCTGCCATTTGCAATACAATAAATCATCCTCCATGTTGAATATTCTAATTCTCATTAACCAATCTAGAACCGCTCCAAACCGTACAACATTTACATACAACCTATAAGAATCATCGCATTACCATACGGGGTTATATTTTAAATTCTAAAAACTGCCTTTTGGACCCTCTGCCAAGCGGGCAGGGTCTGCTTTCACCCTTGGAGCTGTCTGCAGGCAGAGGGGATTGTTTCATCAAGAAGGGGATTACCTTCAGTCGGCTATACCATTGTTTTCTAGTTGTTCAGTAACTCAGAGCTTGTCTTCAGCATCTTTTGCCAGGTACTCATAAAGGCAGTTATATTATAAGGCTTTCCTATTTCATCTTCCCCAATAGGGTACCTTGATGGGGAAGCAGGGGGGCTTGAAGGCACAGCTGGTGTGGCACTGGAGCTCCAGGCTGGCTCCTTCCCCGCTGGCAGGGGCCAAGTCGATGTCGTGGTTGACCCACTGGCCCCAGTGCATGAAGACCAGCGAGAGCTGCTGGTCTGCAGTGATGTTCTCGTTGGCCGTGTGAGCAATTTGGTTGGACACTTTTCGAACCTGCAGAAAGCCGAAATGAGGATGTGTGTGATTGTCTCTGCCGTGGTGGATTCGCCTCTCATTTGAACACCCACGGTGAGATCTTGGAATCAGAGAATCATGAAGGTCAGAAAAGACCTCTGAGATCATCAACCTTCAGCTGAGTGTCCCCATTCCCACTAAACCATGTTGAGAAGTGCCACATCTGCCGGGTTTTTTAACAATTCCACGGAGTGACTCCTCCACTGCCCTGGAGATCCTGCTCCAATGCTTAACCACTATTTCAGTGAAGACATTTTTCCTAACATCCTGAACCTCTCCTGGGACAATCTGAGGCCATTTCCTCTAGTCCTGTCACTTGTTCCCTTGGAGAAGAGGCCAACCCCCCACCTACTCCTTTCAGACAGCTGTAGATCATGCACAAGATGATCTTAGATAAGCTCCTAAGAGTTAATTATGGCATGAAACAGCTCCATGTCATTCCTGAAGTTTATCCAGTCAGGTGTAAAAGTAGACTCCACAGTCCTTCAGCCAAACCTCATGGAATGCTGGTTCCACTGAAACTTGCTCGTGCAAGAAAATCAGATATCCAGGAAGCCAAGAACATGGCTGAGGAGCTCTCAAGCCTTGTGGTTTGTACAAACCTCCTGGTGTCCTTGAGGCCACTGACTGCAGCAATCCTTGGGATGCACACTTTGGAAACTGCTTAGGGAAGCATCCACAACTATTTGCTCATGTCTGCCTCCAACACAAAAATATGAACCCGAGCCATAACTCAGTTGTGGAAAAGCAGCCTGAGATCAAAGATCAAGCAATTTACACTCTAGATGTTGCCACTGATGGGTGCAATGTCTGTTCTCATGGCTGGATTGGATAACAGCTCTCACCAGAGGGAGTGGGAATCCATTGTAGCTCTTTCCTTCCCTTGCTCCTCGGGGAACAGACACTCCATCCTCGTACACAGCCGGCAGCCAGCGGGCGAAGGCACGGTTTGAGGAGCCCAGGTGGGAGTGATTCCTGCCGCATCACCAGAAAAACAGCTCCTGTTATTTTTTCAAACATCAACAGCTTCGTACAGACCAACACTTTGCAGCTCTTTATTCTGTGTCTGAGCGCTCTGGGATGAGCGTGGAAAAACATGAAAAGCAAATTATATCCAGGTTATTACTGGGGAGGAAAATGTAATTTTTTTTAAAAAGGTGCCCGAGCAGGCAGACACTGAAATCCATGGGATTGGTCCAGACTGACTGGAACACCCCAGTGAGTGTGAGCTCCCTGCACACTGATGCACAGCCGTGCTGTGTCATCACATCTGGCACATCTGCTCCATGCCAGATGAACACTGGCTGCAAGTCCCACTCGGATTTGGTGGCTGGAGCTGGCACAGCAAGACAGGGTCCTACTCTGCCATTGTCAGAGTAGGAATTTGGTCATTTTCTGGTTTTTTTTTTAAAAAAAAAGTGAACAAGGAAATAAATGTTTGATCGCAGCTTTGAACCTCAAGGGAAACTATGTGCAAAAAGCTGAAGAGCTAATTTTCTCAGATGAAGGATGTACAATACCTAAAGTTGGAAGAGCCAAGAATTAAAGTCTTCTTTAATTCCCATCCTTACTCGTCACACAGATACATCAATAGCTGAACATTATCATCTGAATCAGCTGGGGAAATGAATATTATCCCTACAGAAGAGTGGAGAGGTGATTTTCTGTAGCCTCCAGCAAAATGAGAGGCTGAGTCATAGCCCCAAAATTTCCTCAACTTCTATATGCCCCCACCCCAAGAAGTCCTTTCCTTCATCCAAAGCAACACATAAAGGGCAATGGGATCAAATCTGAGATTTTCAAGAAATTACATCTTTTTCCTGCCAGGCAAAGGTAGAAATGAAGAATGGTAGAATGCTCATTAAACTGAGCATTTCACTCTTCTTGCCCTGTTGAAAGGCACTTCCACAAATCATCTACCCTGGGTCAGAACACAGACTTGAGACTCTCCTTTCCCACACACAAATCCTACCTGTTGTTGCACTCCCCAGTAATGGTTCGGTAAAAATCCCTTTCTGGGCATTTAACAGAACGAGTCTGGTAGTCACAGCCAGTGCCCTTGGAAATTATCTCCTTCTGTGTCCTGCTGAGCAGGTCTGCAAGAGAAACCCTGTAGAGGAACATCTGATCCCACCCTTCTTTTGTTGTTTCATCTCCTCGGTGTTCTAGGTCAACATTTGAGCAAGCTGAATCGGAGCTATGGATATAGAATATCCGGATTGGAATTGCAAATTGGGTGTCTAAACCCTTCTGTGGATCAGTTTTCCCTTCTGGAGCAGGGAAACGGGGTGGGCATGGAAAAACTTTGCAAGGGAATTTGGGGAACATCGTCACCAGGAAGGTTTTACCCCAGCTGGGAAAAAAAATTATGAGTTTGCAGAGTGGAACAACCCAGGTGTGAGGAGCAGAAGTGGAAGATGGAGGTTTTCAATGGTTAGAATCTCCTGTGGGTTTTGTCCCAGATTTGTCCCAGGTACTGTTAGGCTGGTTTTATCAAGGATAGGAGAGATGCACTCTCAGAGGTGATGAATAAAACACCCCAGGGGTCTGGTCTGTCTCTGAGTAGCCTTAAAATCTATTCCCCTGTTGGGGAAGCATTTTATCCCTGGTTACTTGGGTCATGGCAGAGCTGCTCTCTGCCACCTGCTGTGGCATTTTTCCCTTTCCTAACTCTTTGTGAGACATTTTGCTCTAAACCACCTTACCTGTGACATTGAAATCCTGCTCCCCAGAGAGATGCAGCTTCTTTTTGAGGATTTTCAATGTAGTTTCCAAGTAATCAGCAGCTCGGACTGCAGATCTGGTTCTTCCTACAGGATCCTTCAGGTGCTTCAGGAAATCCATGGGGTTGACAACATTTCCCTCCAAGTTTCTCTTCAAGCTGAACATAGAAGAGTCCCATGAAGCACTTTTTCTGAAATCAGAGCTCCTCTGTCATGGATGAGCGGGTGTAATTAGCTGTAATTAGCTGCAGGGTCACAGGCAGGCCCTGTAGCACCAACTGTCTGCACGTCAGCTCCGAAGGTTTGGGCAAACAAATCACTGTAATCCCCTACTTCAAGTTGGCAGTACTTCCTTGTCACAATAAATTTTGTTCTGCCATGTGGTAATCCAGCTCAGTGAACTGTGACTGGATAAAATTTTACATTATTCTGTTGGAAGGTGTATTCTGTGAACAGAAGGACAACCTGTCCATCTCTGTCACTCCTGTTCCGTCTCTTTCTGGTCCCAAGGCTCTGTCTTGATACAGCTGTAGGATTGGTGGAGGAAGACTCCTTTCCAAATCATCCAGCTGCCTGGAGCTAGCCTTCTGGGACAATCACAGAAGATTTTAACTTCCACTGACATTTATTTGGGACAGAGTGTCCATCTGCACAACTCCAGCCCTTCCAGAGAGGGGCAGAACTCTGGCTGCCAGGAGAGGAATCCCATGAGTTTGGAATGTCTGAACCACTATGGAGCAGTGAGAGGTGACCATGGCAGTGAAGGTGAGGGAGAAATATTTGGGGTCATGGTTGGTGGCTCTGGGACCAGAACGCAGCCAAACTGGGCAAAAGGATCCCTGCAGCTATGACAAGGAGAGCCCTGGCACTCAGGCTTCTCTTCTAATAATTTTGCATTGGAAATCAGAGAAAACACACATACATTTTATCTTATTGCCTTGAAACATCGGGGCCTTCGTGCAGGAAGAACTCACCTTTTCCTGGCCTGTAAATATGCTGTGTCTACCAACTGCCTGGCCTCTGTCATGATGCTCAGGAGAGATGAATCTGACAGCACCTCTGAGACCTCTGCTCAGAAAAATAAAAGAAGAAAAAGCAGAAATTGAGGATACTCAATTAAAACGTATACCAGGAGCTTTATTCTCCACTAACCCCTGTCCCCAGCTGCCAGATCCACAGGTTTTTCAAACACTTCTAGGGATGGTGACTCCACCATTGCCCTGGGAAGCCTGTTCCAATGCTTCCCAACCCTTTCCATGAAGAAATTTCCCCCAGTATCCAATCTAAACCTCTGGCACAATTTGAGGCCATTTCCTCTCCTCCTGTCCCTTGTTCCCTGAGAACAGAGCCTAACCTCCACCCGGCTGTCCCCTCCTGTTAGCAGTTGTGCAGAGCCACAGTGTTCCCCCTGAGCCTCTTTTTCTCCAGGCTGAGCTCCTTTCCCAGCTCCCTCAGCCTCCTCTGGTGCTCCGGAGCCTTCCCCAGCTATAATTCCCTGTGTGAAGTGCACAAAAGAAGCCAAAGAAACACTCTCTGCCTCAGGTTCCCTGTCATAAAAGGATGATTTCTGTATGGAAGAGCTGTTGGTTAAACAGGGAGTTTCCTTGGGCAAGTTTCTCAGGTATCAACTTCATTGTCAGCAGATCAATCCACAGGATATTTCAAGTCTTTATTGGAGCTGTGTCTAACCAGACTGAGTTTCTAGTCACACCATTTCCAGCAGAGCAGCAGCCAAAGGACAAACAGGATCTTACCATTCCCTGAGGAGCTCATTGCACTGACTGCACAGAGGGTGATGATGGATCCCAGGAGAGTCATCCTTGGGTTTGTGCCTAGAGGGAAGGGCAACAAAAAATCCTCGATGAAGGGTCAGAACAGACTGACACATTTGCTTTCAATATCTCTTTCAGCATCCAGGAATAAAATCGAGCTGCCTTCTGTCCACATGGGTCAGTAGGGCTCAGGCTGGGGCTGTGATTGTTGGCAGGACACAGGGACATCACTGAGGGGTGGGACCTTCCCCAAACTGGGCTGAATAACTGCCAAGGAATAGGCAGACAAGCAGAGTCCAGCCTCAGTGATGGGGAATGTTGGAAAGGTGAGCTGGAAGAGGGCAGTGTCCATGTGTCCTGACTTTGGGAATGTCCACAAGCAGCTGGTGGAAAGGAGTCTGACCCCACACATCCCTCTCTGCCCCCTCTGTCTTGATGCAGAACAAAATAATCTTTCACATCCATCATCAGTCCTTGAACTGCCCCTGCCAGTCCCGCTGCTCCCTGAAATTCATCCCTATTCCTGTTTCGCATTAACAGCACAAATGTGTGTGATCTGTTCCACCAGTGTCTCCCACTCTGGCACAGCATCTTCCCTAAACAGAGATTTTTAGCCCAGAGGTTGCAACTAGATCTATTTTAAGTAATTTAGCCAACATTTTAACTGTTTAGAACAGGACAGAGACAAAATGTGGAAGAACTAACAGATTTTTCACGGTGGGAGAGGTTATCTTACATTTACAATCCACGGAAATCCTTGCACCATCTTCCTGGGCATTGAAAGCTGCTTATTCCTCACAATAATTATATTGCAGGATATTTCTGCACGAGGCAGAAATGCTGTCTTTGCTCACTTCTCAAAATCAATTAAACTCACATCAAGGAAGGAATAAAGGACAACCAGCTCCAAACACTCCACTCAGCCTCCCATCTCCTGGGGCTCACCCATGGAATGCACCAATATCCACGCCAGAAATACCAAATACAGATATAAAATGAAAATGCATTGATCTTACCTGCCATCTCTGAAGCACTGGTGGGGCTGGGAAAGAAGCCAGTTCTTTATATATCTGCACCAGGGCAGAAATTAGCCAGGTCTAAGCTGGGTGTGGCCAAAAAAATGGGACCAGATTGAGCCAAGAGGAAATATCTGCTAGTTTGCTTTCCTGGAATAAGCTAGAAAGTGCACACTTCTCCATTCCTTCTGACTTCCTGCTTGAAAAATCAGTAAAAAGAGAATGAAGACACTCATTTCTTTCCTGCAAGAGAAAGAGATCGACCTAACTTGTCAATGGTAAAAGGTGATGGTGGAATTCGGCTTCTTTCTCCTGGTTGGCTGACATCTCTAATATTTTGGGAAGTGAGAAATGCATCATTTTCCCAACATGCATTTATGGAGCATCCCAAGGTCCACATACAGCATGTGGGAATGGTGGGGCTGCCACTATTTACATCCAGGAAAACCGAAGTTGTGTCCTATCAGGGATTTGGAAATTCCTATAAGATAATTGCTGATTATTGGGGGAGACAGACTGGACAAGGAATGAGACAGCAAAATGTCCAAGGCCAGGCTGGACAGAGTTTGGAGCAACCTGGGATAGCAGAAGTTGTTCCTGCCATGGCAGGTGTGGAACAGGAGGAGCTTTAACGTCCCTTCCAACCCAAGTCATTCTCTGATTCCATGACACACAGGAAGAAAAAGGACTTCAGTGGACGAATGGGAAGGTAGTAGAAATAATTTAAGCCTTTGAACATTGGTGAGGCTGATAACAAACAACAATGCTGGATTTTCTTGCCATCAATCAGCCTTGTAAACCTCTCATAATTAAGGTGTCAATCCTTCCTACTGTTTAAATATTTTCACAGCTCCTATTAAACCAAAATAAATAGAAGAAAAGCATATATGATAAAGGAAACTGCTACTAAAATGATAAAATTTTAAATCTGTGGGGGGGAAAAAAGAAAAAAAAAAAGTATGACGGCCAGGTTTTCAGAAACCGAAAATGCAAAGTCAATATTTCTCCCCAAAAGAGAAGTTTGAAGGCAAAGCAGAAATTTGGCCCTGGCACCAGGGGGGCTCTGATCACCGTGCCAGCTGCTCCACCTTATCTATCCAGCTTTCGCTGCAAAATGTGCCTAGGCAGAAGTCCAGGTACCTGCTGGGTGGCTGTGCTATTCTTTTGTGTTTGTGGCAGGTATCTTTGCCATTAGTGACTGGGAACTTCCCTGTCTGACCATCCAGAAGCCACCCTGGCAGTCCCAATGGCACCACCTGAGCTGAGACTGAAGCCGTCTGATCCCTGCTCAGAGGCACCAACTGGAGCTGCTATGAAATTAATAACAGATTAAATTATTTTGAACATCCAGACATCTGTGACTCTGCCGTGGGAAAGCTGGTGAGAAAACCTGCTCTGACCGGAGGAGTGTGAGGGGAGTGGGGAGTCAGGTGAGGTCACTGGCACCACTTCAGTGGGACTGCCAGGGTGGTTCCTGGATGGTCAGAGAATTTTCCTTAACACCTCACTGACAGGCTGGTGAGCCCCACTGCCCTTGGGCAGGGACTGTCCATCCTCAAGGACACACATCCTTGGGGACAGGTGGCCCCACACTGCTCCCATGGCTTCAGTTCCCTGCCAGGCAAAGGCTGCCTTCCCATTAGATGTCCTGTCCATTGCTGGGGTGTAAGTGGAGCTCCCAAGGCTTCCACAGGTCAGGCAAGCTGTCCCATGTCACCTCCAACGGGGATTTGTGGTGTTTCAATGAGCTCCTTGGAGCTTCCAGAGAAACCAAGGTATTCTGCTCACCAAGGCTGATGTACCTTCAGCAAAGTGTAATAAAATATCCAGGCAACCAGGGCGATATTTATCTGTTAGTTATCTGACCAAACAGCAGATCTCTCCTGTCTTGAAGAGATGCAGATTTCTTCTCTCAGGCTCTTGGTATTGCTAACATTACTTCTTGGTCCAGGCTTTCTTCTGTTCAGGATCTTCACCTGTAAATCCCAGGAGAAACCCAGAGCAGTGTCAAACCACTGATAGTGTTTGCATCCAGTGAAGGGAGGGAGCAGTGAATCAAGGGATCACAGAATCATTTAGGTTGGAAAAACCCTTTCAGACCATTGAATCCAACAATTCCTGCAGCACTGCCTCACGACCACCACTAACCCACGTCCCCAGGTGCCACATCCAACATGCTTTTTGAGCATTTCCAAGGATGGTGACTCCATCACTGCCCTGGCCAACTTGTTCTAGTGCCTGACCACCCTTTCAGTGAAGGAATTTTTCCTAATATCCAACCTAAACCTCCTCTGGCACAACTTGAGGCCATTCCCTCTCCTCAGGAATGGTGAGTGCTGTGTGTTGGGTCCAGCAAAGCTGCTGCTCAGTCTGGACTGTTACTGTTTTCTGGAACTTGGAAGATCAAAGGGTGAAAACGAGAGTCTGAACATTTCCTTGAGGAAGAAGCTCTGCCTCATGACACACCTTGTGGTTTTCTCTATTGCGTAGTACTGCAAAGTGCCATTTGTTAGAAGAGAAGAGCTGTCAGCTCTCTGTTGAACTCAGATTTTTCTGTAAGCACTTCCCGTTCTTTTTATCAGGCAAGATTGTTTTGTCTGTAAATATCACAAGAATTGCAGATGAAAACAGGTGTTCACTGCCAACCACACAAGATAAGATAAGGAATATATTAAACCAGATGAACGATTCAGATAAATACTGGGGCAATTCTGAACAGTGCAATGAAGCTGTGAGTCCAGCCAGGCTGCAAAAAAACAGTTGGAGGATGTGGAGTCCTCCAGTCTCCTCCAGACCCTTCTGTTGGGAGTTTTCCAGACCACACTTTTCACCTTCCTTAAGCCCCTCAGACCTCTCTTTGCAGGTCTGGTCCCCTCCATCCTCCTCTGTTAAAATGCCACTGCTCTCCAGGTCCCTCTGCTCCCACTCTGCTTCTCTCCAGGTCATTTCATTGGGGTCTGGACCCTCCCATCCTTTTGATATCACGGTGGACAACACCAGACCCCATTTTGGTTTCTGGTAATGTGCAGATCCCTGCTGATAACTCCCCATGGGAGAGGCATGAAGTGCCAGTGACACAGGGAAGCACTTGCACAGCTCTTGGACACAACTCCAGGAACCCAGGGAGGGCTTCGGATGTCTCAGGATGAGTCCCCAAAGCCAGCGACCACCCAAACCAAGGACAGTGCTTCTAGCACTGCCCTCCGAATCGGATTCATGCTCCAAAGGAGAGATCAAGTCACTTCCAGACCTTGCTCAGCAAGGATTTCCTCTCAACAGCCAGCTTTTCCTCCTTTCTCCAAAAACCTGTTCCGAAAGCCCAAATGCAGGCAGCAACCTGGTGAGAACCACACAAGACTAGAACATCTTCTCCCAGTTTCAGGACAGAACCTGCCAGGTCCATGGCTCAGAGAGAGTCATATCTGGACGTGCTGTCCCAGAGGCAAAAACAGGGGTATTGTGGAAAGAAGCAATGGAGAAGGCTGGGATGTTCCCAGGCTAGAAAAGCAGACTGGGGACAGCTGTCCTGGGACAAGTTTGCTGTTGGACACAAGGAGACAAGGCAGGACACAGACCTCCCACCATGTCCATCGCCATGTCGTCACCACTGGTGCTGTGATCAGCACCAGTTCCTGTTCCCAGCACTACTGGGATGCTCTGTGCATGGCAGGAAGAGCAGTCCCCGAGCTGGGTGTGCAGCAGGGACGGCAGAATCCACGTCAAGGGTGGGACCAGGTCCTGCTGTGTCCCTGGCAGGGTTACAGCCAGCAGCTCCTGCAGACACGCTCCAGACAAGCTGCTGTGATGGCCGAGTGGTGAAGGCGTTGGATTTGAAATCCAATAGGGTTTCCCTGCGCAGGTTCAAGTCCTGCTCACAGCGGGAGTTTTACTGTCTGACCCCGTCCTCCTGGCTCCAGGAGGGACAGAAAGAGGGTGATTTTCCCCCTTGAAGGACACTGTGTTCCCAGCGTGGCCCTGGCCCTGTTCTCCAGGGATTCTTTAGCTTCAGGAGATGCTCAGGAGAGTGTTCAGGGGAGCAGCCCTGCACCTCTTCTTATCACAGGCAGAAATCCTGCAATAGCATTCCCCCATCCCATGCAGCCATGTCACCCTGCTCCCTACAGATGTGTCACCCAGTTCCCAACAGCTGTGTGACACTGTTCCCTGTAGTTTTGTCACCCTGCTTTCTACTTCCTGACATCCTGCTCCCTACAGATGTATCACACTGCTCCCTAGAATTGTCACCCTGCTTTCTACAAATGTGTCACCCTGCTCTCTGAAGCTCTTCACCCAGCTCCCTGCAGCCTTGTCACTCTGCAGGGATAGACTGAACCTTGTTTAAACAAACTGGTTGAGCCCTGTGATTTATTGTGATAGCCCGAGACTAATGTTTCAAATGTTTTAAAGAGGTTAAGGGCAAAGGCTGATAAGAAATAGATCCTGCAGAGGCAGGGTAGTTTTCTTTCTATCATGCCAATTCCTTCCCTTCCCATGACACCCGACTGGCACAACAAAGCACTGAGGAGAAATGGGGCCAAACCACGGTGGTGGCATTAGAAGGGGACATAAACCATCACAGCCCCCAGTGCTGCATCAGGCAGTGTAAAATCCTTCCCCAGGGAAGGTCTTGGGCATTCCCGCATGAGCTGCCTACATCCCTGTCACATCCTGCTCCCCACAACCACCACAGGGCTATTTCCTCAGGAAAGAGCAGGAGGCTGCTGCCAGCCCCAAAAATTCATCCCACCCTGACCCAGCCTTGAGGAGTTAAACGCACCAGCTCCATGATGCTATGGCAAAGACACTTTATGGCAAAAATAAACAGTTCTTAAGCTGTTAGTTGTTCTGAGTTTCCATACTTGTGAGGCACAACAAATGTGCTGAACCAACCACCGTAGACCACGACAGGAACATCAGGTGTAACCAACCACCAACCCCACGGTGTGAGCACTGATTGGTTCTAATAATTGTTTTACAATTATCTAACTTGTTTTTCACCTCTCGTTCACCTGAGGCATTCCCAGAATGCCTTTCTAGTTAGCCAAAGTAACAAAAGCGAGCAAGGATTTCACAAGGGCAGCAAGGCCTTTCTGCTCCACAACACAGCCCCACACACTTGGAGCTTCTGAACCCTGAAAGTGAACCCCAGGAGCTGCTCCAGGACAGCCCAGCAACCCAGGAAAAGGTTGGGACTTGTGGTGGCTGCAGGAGCTCCTTCCCTGGCTGGGAATCGAACCCAGGCCGCTGCAGTGAGAGTGCAGAATCCTGACCACTAGACCACCAGGGAGGAGTGGTGGCCACTGGGGAGGAGTGGTGGCCACCAGTGTAGAGTGACCACCAGGATGACCTGCTGCTGGCATCAACCAAGTCCTGGAGGGACAGGGACACTTGTTCCCCACAGCCCAAGGAGAGGACCAGAGGGGATGGATGCCACTGCCTTTCTAGGGGACATGACAGGGATCCCTGTGGCATTGGGAAGCCACCTCTGCCGGCCTGGGAAGCAGGACATGGTTGTGCTGTGACTCTGACCACCTGAAGGCAGGTTTGGGGAATTAATGCTGGCAAATGGTTCAGGAAAAGGTGTTAGCATCCTCTGTGGGTTCACGAGGGAGGATTTCCTGCTGCTGCTGGATCATGGACCCGCTTGGGCTGCTGCACATTGCACACACCACACTGGGCACAATGTCATGGACACAACAACACTGAGCCCCAGTGCAGTCAGAGCTTCCTCAGAGCCACCTGGGGAGAAGAATGAAAGTGCAGGTAGAGTCTGACTGTCAGCAGAGCCTTTCCTGGTGAGGAAAATGGGTCTGAGCCCTGGTGCTGGGCAGGGAGTGTGTCTGGAGTCCCAATTCCTGCTGGTTTTACAGTAACCTTGGTATCTTGTTTCTCTGGGAGAAAACAGCTGGTTGGAAACATCTTTTGGAACCTAACCTGGAGCTGCAAAGAGCAGGCGACCAGTAGGTGATTCTCATTTACAGAGAGCCCTAAGGGGGAGTAGAGACTTTTGTCTTCCTTTGCCCCACAGAAAGGGAACAAAAAGCAGCAGCCTGATGAACAGGGAGATGGAGAGGGGCTGGGAATGGTCCCTCCACTCCCCAGGGATTTGCTGCCAGCATGGGCAGCAAGACAGGGCACTGCAGAGCCCCAGACCTGCCCTGGACAAAAAGCACCAGGGAGATGCCAGGGCTCGAGGGGACAGTAAACGTGTCACCTGTGCCAGCAGCGCCCGGCACAGCAGGGCTCGGATCAAGGGGAGGAGTACTGACAGAGAGGATGGATGTGTGCGGGGAGGAGACCCCAAGAGGGGCACGGGGGTCTCCAGGGCCCCTCGGGAGATGGATGAGCCGCGGCTCGGATGGAGGTGAGGGCAGGGATCCGGGAACGCTTCCCGCGGAGGACAGCAGAGGGCTCGGTGCTCCTTGGATGCTCGCGGGTGGTTGGGAGGGGAGGGGAATGGACAGAGGAAATCTCTCCGCTCTTCAGGGATCTATGCACACAGACTGGGGAAACCTCCCTGTGCCTTGCCTTGTCCCATGCGGCTCCCAAAAACCGGTCAGTGCAGCTCCTGTCTCTGCCTAAGGCCAAACCCCACCATGGTCACCCTGCAGCCCTTCCCCTGCTCTGGCGTCTCAGTGACACTTCGAGCATCCCACCCCCCTTTCCGTGGAGCCACGATCTATTCCCAGGCTTCTCTGCAGTGCCTGGTGGATCCCAGCCGCCTTTGGCAACTCCTTTCCTCGGGGAGAAGGCAACACCTTCACCCTGCAGGGAGAAGGCAGCAAAGGAAGGTAGCTTGGCTGAGAAAGAGGAGGAGGAGGAGGAGGAAGGTCGCTTTCCACAAGAGCCGGCCTGGAGCAAGGATGGAGCCACGACAGATGACCTGGCATCTTTCCAACCCTCTGGCATCTCTGCTCTCAGGGCCAGGGCTGCAAACTGCACCTTCAAAAAGCCCTGCAGGGGCAAAGCCCCCGAGCCAGGGGCGAGGCTGGGCTGTGATGATCCTGCAGGAGGCTGCCAGCCCTTGGGCATGTCAGGAGCAGGGAAGGGGAGCTGTGCTGGGCTGAGGCGCTGTCACCCTGCGCTGGCAGAGCCACAAACAGCTGTCATGGTTTCAGTTGCCTTTAGCAGTTGCCTTGCGGTTGAGGAGCATCAGCATCTCTCTGTGGTTTCTTAGATCTTGATCTGGCCCTGTCACATATTATGTCACAGGTAGTAACATTTCCTTCGTCTGCCAGCAGATCTGGGAGCACCAAACAAGTTCATTCACACATCCCAAGGCAGGGCAGCCTCTGTCTCTGATGGAAGGTGAGTGGCTGCCACCCACCAAATGTGACCAGGAGGTGACATGGCACAGGAGCTGCTTTATGGAGCCCTTTGTGCACCATGTGGCAAGGCAGGTGGAGGGCATGAAAAACAGGCTTTCCACAGGCACTGCTCCTTGGAAAGGGAAATCCCAGCCCCAGGATCGTCCTTAGGGCAGTGGGGATGAGGCTCAGCACAAAATGCAGTTGTTATTGTGCTGAGATGAGGGCGAGACCCACTGCCTTGCTTTGCACCCTACAAGGGCCTGGGGCATAAGCAATGTACACATCAATTAGCCAGACCAACAGTTTAATTGCAATTCTGGAATGCAGTGTGGCAGTAGCAATAAATAATCTCCCCATCTCTGACAGTGGGATGTCCCTTGGCAAATTCCACCTGAGGTTTTGTCCCTTGCAAAGCCTGGGCACCTGCAGCCCATTGCTGTGCTGCCCCAAAATGCCACCATCGTGTGTCTTGGACAACCCCGTGGTGTCAGGTTCTTGGTGCAGCTCCAGCTCCTGCTCACGAAGAGTCCTCAGGATCCCCAGGACACCACCCAGATGGCTCCAGAGAGGATGATTTGGAAAAGCCATGGGCTCCTGCCCCCCCAGTGTGGCACAGCCCTGGAGACCCTCCTGCAGCCCCGGTCCCAACCCATGGGGACATCGCTGTGAAGGGGACATTGGGGAGGCTCTGTGGGGACACTCAGAGGTGTGTTGGGGAGGAGAGTGGGAGCAGAGCAGCCCTTCCCTGCAGTTCTGCTGCAGCACTAGGGCTGAGGGTCAGTGAGGAAATCCCGGGAAATCTCATGCCAGGAAATCTCATGGTGTCTCGTGAGGAGCAGCTGGGCTGGAAAACACCACGAGGAACCACAGGCTGTGAGCTGCAGAATGAGGGCCTGACACAGGGAAGAGAGAGGTGGAAAAAGGGGAAATGCTCCCTGGGACATCCTGGGCAACCCAATCATGTCGTGGCAAGGGTAGTGACCCCTGTGACTGTAGGTGGCCACCAGGGCTGGGGTCTCTTTGTCTCTCTCCACCCCCTGGCCAGGGGAAGATCCTGCTCTGCCCTCTGCATCCCACCTTGTGCCAAACTCACTGGCACTTGGAGAGGATGCTCTTTGCAGAGTCAGCCCGTCCAGGTGGGATTCCCAGTCAAGCCCTGCCCTTACTGGGGGTGTTGGAGGACACAAGACCCACACTGGAAGCAACACTGCATTCTCACAGCGCTGAGAATTTTGTGCTTTAAGGTGCTGAGTCTGCCAGCCTGGATCTACAGCTGGCTTTAGTCTCCAGGCTGAGTGTTCCTGCTGCCTCTGCTGCCCTCACTGACCCCCTGTATCCACCCTGGACATCTCCAGATCCCCACCCCGGCTGGACCTGCACCTTCTGTTTGAGGGTCTGAGCACCCCTGACCCCCAAAACTGGTTTCTTGAAAAGGAGACTGAGCTGGTGGGTCCTGGTGCTTCAGGGAGGATGCTGAGGTGGGTTTGAGAAGCAGAGTCATCTTGGATGATGCAAGTGTGAACCTGCTGCTCAAGGGTTGGTTTCATATCCTGTCTTGGTCATTTGGTGCTGATTTGCTCAGACTTACCTCCCCTCACACAAAGCCTGTTCTGGTACTTTCTAAACCAGCTGTTTCCTTTTTTTTCTTTTTTTTTTTTTCAGTGTTTCTGAAGCAAAGGTGCCATGACATCAGCTGTATCACGCTTTGGAAATTCCACGGTTGCCTTCAAATCTGACTGACTGGACGCTGTCCCTATAAAAAGCCAGCACTGAGCTAGAACCTCACAGGAGAAACCTGCTCTGGTCCTGCCTCTGCCCTTGCAGCTTATCCTGTCCAGGATGAACATCTCCACATTCTGCCTCTCCATCATCTTGGTTGCTGCCCTCTTTTACCAGGCTTCTCCTGCGCCATGTGAGTACAGCAGCCCTCTGCTCCTCTGGGGTGGACTTTTGCTCTGACTGACCGTAATTTTGGACCAAAACTGGCAAAAGTCAGCTGCAAAGGTTGGAAAGCTGTGTGAATAATTTCTCCTGATTTATTTGGACTGATCTCCCTTTCTACCATCCTCTTATCTTAGGGATGAATTTTATTGGTATCAAAGTTTTCAGATTTCCTCTTGCCTGATTTTGTTGCTGGCCTCTAGGAATGGACCCAGGGTAACCAAAAGGGGTTTTTACCATGGGAAGGGAGTGTAAAACATTTAGCAAGCAATCCTAACAATGTTGCTCATCAGGCTTTGGTGTTCAAAGTAATTTCTTGCTGATTTTCAGGGGAAACAGGAGGAGAAGGGGCTGTCCAGCTGGTTGAGGGGTGATTGCCTGTGCTCTCAGCTGGGAATCTGCAGTTTGTTGACTCAGGTCAATATTTATATATTTATATGGTCTCATGCTGGATTTTCTGATCTCTTCCAGTGGGGTCTGACACGACTTCGTGCTGCTTCAGCTACACCTCACGAAAGCTGCCCCAGAGCCATGTGCAGGAATATTTCTACACCAGCAGCAAGTGCTCCCAGCCAGCAGTTGTGTGAGTAGCAGCTCTGGGCCCTGAGGGGAGGCTCTGCCAGCCTTTGGGCTCCTGGATTCCCATCCAGCAGGGCCAGGAGCAGGGGGCTGTGAGGGACCGTCCCTGGGGGAAGGGGGCAGCCAGCCAGTCCCACGCGCAGTGTGTGAAGCCTCACCCTCCTCAGCTGAGAAATAAGCGGTGCCTTGCTCTCCTTGCACTGTCCTGATGCTGGGAATAAAGCATAGGGTGAGGTCAGGAGCCAGCAGGACCTTCCAGAGCTGATGAGCTCAATCCACACGACATTCCAGGCTGCGTCCACACTCACCTCTGCTTTGGACAAGGAGAGGAATATCTGAGCTTGGCAGGTTCTCCCAAGGGTCCCTCCTGATATCCCCCTGGGTTTTAGCAGCTCTGCAGCTCCCAGATGCTCGAGGGTTTGTGGGAAGTGATCCAATGCTATGACCCAAGTCCCCTTTCCCCTCTGGGGCTGTAACCTCTGAATCCCTGCCAGACTGTAACCCCTGCACCCCTGCCTTGCCAGGTTTGTCACCAGGAAGAAGAGGGAGGTCTGTGCTAACCCTGACGCCAGGTGGGTGAAGGAATACGTGAACAGCCTGGAGCTGCAGTGAGCCCTGGGAGCTCAGAAATCCTGCCAGACCACCCGGCAGAGCTTGGCACAGACCTGGAAACACTGCTGCTGAGCACCAGGACCTGCTGAGCCACCTTGGGACTCCTGAGGTTCATTTTGTCTTGCAAAGGTGTCATTTAACCATGATAATTCAGCTGCACTTAGGGCAGTCGTGGTGCTGGAGACCTCCTGGCCTTGCAGACCCGTCTTGGGGTGCCCTGCTGTGTGCTGTGGCTAAGCTGAGCCTCCCCCTTGTGTATCCACTGCTAGAATGGGAGGAGGATTCCATCCCAGAGCTATTTGTGGGTTGGGATTAGGTCTGAGTGCTGTCCTGTAAGCCCAGGCTGAGTTTTGCCTGCTGAATTTTGTCACGGTGCTGTAGATGCTGTAAGATGTGACCCTAGAGAAGGAAGTGGTACCTTGGTTACTGACAGGATGCTTGTTGTGGAACCACATCGTTCAGCCTTGTTCTCAAACCGCTCTTTTGTGCTGGTGCCAAAGAATAAAGTCATTTTCTTTCTGTGTCATCTCTGGTTGTTCCCCTCCTGTTTGAAAAATGGGGATCCCACTATAACTATTTTAGGAGAGGTAAAAAACCCCCCAGCTTCCCAGCTGGAAGTCCCTGAGCCTCAGCTCTAAAAGCCTTCTCTTCTGCTTGGCCTCCCTGATCCCTGCACTGATGTGGAGCCAGAACTTCCACCCAGCCCTTTCCCGCCATCATATCACAGCCGAGGCTGGGAGCTGCTGGGGCTTTGCCATGCAGATTTGGAAATCTCAGGGTGGGGATGCAGGGGTGTCCCTGCAGTGAGATGGAAGGGGATGGCCAGGACCACATTCCCAGCACAGGATCCTCTGGGAATGCAGCCTGAGCCAGGTTTAGCTCTAGGGATGTTTTGTTAGTGTTTATTGCAAGGCAGGCACTGATTCACCGTTGTTCTGCAGCTTCTTGGAGAAGGAAGGAAACACAAATTTTGTTTTAAAACGCACCAAGCAAAACTCACATAATCGCTCTATCAGCCTGTGGTTGACATTTCAAACTGGCTGATAACTTTGTGGGTAGAAAACTAAACTGCTGAAGCTCTGCAGGGGATGGGAGCAATTTGGGTTGTGTCCATCAGAGCTGGCTAGAGCAAAAGCTCAGAAGCTTTTGTATCAGCCCTGGGACAAAAGTATCCCCACCTGGCAGCTTGGTGGGTCAAGTCTTCACCTCCAAGGGCATTTTCCAGCATTTTCCACTCCATCACCTGTGGGAACAATTTCTTCAGGCCCCCCTCATGTCCAGCCACAAATGACCCCAAATAATTAGGGCCAAGAAAACCAATGTGAGAGAAAATATCTCTTAAAAAAAGTCTTTAAAACACCCCCAAGCCCTTTTGGTGCCACAGCAGTCTGAAGATATTTAGGTCTCCTGACCTCCCCCTGCTCATCATCCCCTCTGCCCAGGGCAGCTGGAGAGTCCCCATCCTTGGAGAGGTTTAACAGCCCTGTGGATGTGGCACTTGGGGACATGGGGCAGTGGTGGCCTTGGCAGTGCTAGGCTGGACTCAGCCACCCTACAGATCTTTTCCAACCTTAGTGATTCGATGGTTCTGGGTGGGTGGGTGGACTCACCTGGAGCAGAGCAGGACTGGGAAAGAAAAGCAGCAACAAGGAGGGAAACAAGGCTCAAGCAGAGAAACCTTCAAGTTGCCATCAGGAGTCTGGCAGACACACAGCCATGTTTGTGCTTTGCTCTGATCCATGCAGCCTCGCTTTCCACAGGGAAGCACCAGTGATGGGATGGGATGCATAAATGGGTGGGTTTAGGAGGAAGAATTCTTGGGTGAAGTGGCCAGGGCAGGTTGAAAAGACGGAAATGGAGGAGGCTGAGGTGTGAGGCCAAGTTCAAACCATCAGCTCTCCAGGAATGGCAGTGAGAGGCTGTGCCAGGATGTTTGTGATGGGACTGGGAGCAGGGAGACAACGAGGACGTTGGGTCTGAGGGTCTCCATGGCTTCTCTCTCTCTTTCCAGGGCTTCTCCAAATGAAGCTGGGCGAGAGAAAGCAGCCACAGGGTTCACGCTCTTAAAAAAACCAGAGAGAACAAGGCTTTCCAGTGCTTTGGCCGTGAAACCATGAAGGTTTTCTGATCTCCTGGTGCACTGCAGGCAGTGAAGGAAACATTCCTTAAGTCGAGCAAATGGAAACTGAAACCAGAAAGGCTGGAGAGGGAAATTCCCACAAGTGCCTGGGCACACAGCCAGGGACTGTCCTGAGAGGAGACTGCTGCAGCCTCTGCAGCCTGTCCCTGCACCCTGGGCATGGCACAAAGCCCAGTACCCCCTCAACCTCCCTTTCCCCGAAACATCCGTCCTCCATCCCCTCTCAGCACTCAGGCTGCCAGAGCAGAGACAGTTTGGGGCTCCTACAGCTCCTCTGCAGCACTGAATTTGGAGTTGGCATGTCCTCAGGGGTAGAGGAGACCCTCGGCACCCCATTCCTGGGATCTTCACCTGCTCCTGCCCATCCACCTCACCACACAGTGACCACTCTGCTCCAGGGTTTCGCAGTGAGGTGGGACAGCCCCACTCAGGATACACTTCCTACAGATTTCCATCTCTCCTCACAGTCCCACCAGCTCCTGGGACACAGAATGGTGCTGGGCTGGGCTGTCCTTTGCTGGGATGCTGCTCCTTGAGTGGCCATGACTTTCTTTCCTGCCAGATTTCCTGCCTGGAAAACACAAGACTAGAGAGAAATCACAAGACAGCACAGAGGTGCTTTCCCAGCCTCAGAGCTGCCAAATCTGACCTATAGCTGCAGGGGGAAAAAATAAACACTAAGAGAAAGCTTTTTTTGTTCAGGAAGAAGAATGGGATGTGGGCAAGGCCAGGCCAGCTCTGGACTGTGCTGTGGGGGCACTGGAAGGGGGTCTGTAAGGAAGATGGGGACAAAACTTTTAGCAGGGTCTGTTGCTGTAGGACAAGGAGGAATGGTATTGCACTGAAGGAGGTCAATTTATATTGGACATTGGGAAGGAATTCTTTCCCATGGGGGTGGTCAGGCCCTGGCACAGGGTGCCCAGAGAAGCTGTGCTGCCCCTGGATCCCTGGCAGTGTCCAAGGCCAGGCTGGACAGGGCTTGGAGCAGCCTGGGATAGTGGAAGGTGTCCCTGCCATGGCAGGGGGTGGGATGAGATGAGTTTTAAGGTCCTTCACAACCCAAATCCTTCCCAGAACACAGATGTCAAGGAGTCCTGAGCATGACATCCATGGACAAGCTGTGCCCAGCACTGTGCTTTTACCCTTGGGAACTCCTCCTTCCCATTCAGGTTCCCATAGAAAGCTTCATCCTGAGAACAACTGCAGCAGGTTTTCTGCTGGTTGTTTTACCCCTGCAGCAAGAGCTGGACCTTTCCATTTGTTTTACAGGTGGGAAAGAGAGGAACAACCCACTGGGGTGGGCAGAATGAAAGGTGGGGCTGCTGCCCCTCTCCAGGCAGCACTGCTGGTCTCAGCATGACTTTCTGCACACCAAGGGACCAGTCTGAGGTGGACTGGGAGCAGCAAGTGTGTGGGACGTGCCTGGGCAGTGTGGAGAGCAGATTCATGTATGTAAAAGTCCCACATGTGGGTTCACACATGTCTAATTTTGTAGAGGATGTGGGGAGTGGGGGTGTGTGCAGCGGGGGAGTGAGGATGGAGGATGTTCCTGAGTCAGCAGTATGGAAACTTTACAGGTTTGCCTCAAACCATCTTCCATCTTCACGTGCCCTGCAGAGGCTGCAGATGGCTCAGAGGGATGTTCCATATGTGCTGCTGGGCACCACATAGAGGTACATAAAAGGGAAAAAGCAAAGGTTTTGTCCAAATTCTTTATTGTCCAGAATCTTGAGTTCACTTGTGTAAACCAGGGTTCCCCGTCATCCAACGCTGGGTCACCCTGCTATGAATACCCTCCTGTCACCCCCTGATAAATAATACCATTATCCACAGAAAAAAAGGACTGGCTACCCCACATGATCATTTCTTAAATAACTTCAAATAATACAACGGCAGAAGTGCAGCCCCACGGGCCTGGGGTCAGGGCAGAGGGATGACGCTGCAGCCTGGTCTGTGCAAGCCAAGGATGAGCAGCAGCCCCCAGCACAAGGTGTCCTTCCAGCAGTCCCTTGGGGACACCTGCAGATGCTCCTGTTGTCCCAGGGTCCTGCTCCATGGCTGGAGCTCAGGATAATGTGATTCATCCATGACAGCAGCTCCACTTGCTGCCCTGCTTGGCTCAGTTCTGCTCCAAGATTTGCCGGTAGCTTCGGACCCAGGTGTCATCGGGATTAGCACAGACCTGGCGGCCTTTCTTTGTGACAAACCTGTGGGACAGGGATGGGACATGTTAGATCTCTGCTCAGACCTGCTTCCCAGGAGAGCCTGCATCCCAGCTTCAGGCATTGCCTGAGGTTTTCCCTGTTCTGATGTGGAAATCAGCAGCTGGCTGTGATGCTCCCCACTCCCTTCCCTTTTGCCACACTGCACTCCTGCAGGAGCATCCCTGGGAATCCTCACCAGAGCATCCCCAGCAATCCCTCTCTCCTTGGGATTCCCCTCTCCCTGCTCTGCTCCTACAGACCCCCTGGCCATGCAGAGCTGGTCACCCACCCACAGCCCCACAGTGGCTGTCACTGCCCTGTCCCACTCCCTGCCACTCACACGATGGCCTGCCGGGGACAATTGGTGCTGGTGACATAGTGACGCTTGATGAGCTTCCATGGCAGCTTGTGCTGTGTGTACGAGAAGCAGCAGATTGGCAGGTCAGGTCCAACTGGAAGAGGCAAAGGAAGACAATGTGAGCACTGAGAGCTGTGCTGGTGGGGAAGGTAGTGAGGAATTCGAGAATAATTAAGGTCAAAATGGACATTGGGGATCATGTGGTCGAATGCCACAAGGAATATTGAGGTACTGTGGGAGATTCCCATCCTGTTACTCCTCAGAGCTTCACTTCCTCAACTCCTTCAGCTGCAGGGCAGAGGCTGAAATCCCTCATTTCTAATCAGGAATAAGTACTCTGAGCCCAGGGTAGATGGATGGATGGATGGATGGATGGATGGATGGATGGATGGATGGATGGATGATGGATGGATGGCTGATTTTCTAATTCCAGGGTTCTTACATTCAGCTGATCTCTGGGCACAGTGACACAAATGCTCATAAATTCCCAGTTATCTGCCAGGGGATCTCAATGGAGAAACAATGAAGGCTCAAATCTGTTCTCCCTTCACAAATGAAAAAGCAGGACTCACCTGGGCCAGAGAAGGTTTGGGAGAAGGAGGCTGCAATGAGGAGAAGAGCCAAGGCAGCTTCAGAGACCTTCATCTTTCCGTTAGATGAGAGCTGTTGGAGCAGGACCAGAAACTCTGGAAGATGCAGCTCAGTGTGCAGCAGCTGGATTCAGCTCCCTTTTTATAGGGAGTCCTGGAGGCAGCTGGAAGAAGCCAGGATGGAAATTCCAGAATGATGATCAAGGATGACACGAAAGTGAAGGGAATTGGAGGGAATAGAAAAAGCTAGGAAGAATGGAATATCGTTCACAATGCCAAGTGACTCAGCACTCATTTTCGTTTTATTCATAACAAAAGGAAACTAAAATGTGCCAAGTGGCCTGGCCACAGAGAGGAGAATGGTCCCCCCGGACTGCAGGGGGGGTTTCCCTGTGAGGCTGTGTAGGGAAAGACAATGTTTGCATAACATTACACAATCCTGGAAAAACCCCAGCAGGCAGCACAGAAGAGCTCTCGTGCCGTTGTGTGCAGCATTTTTACACAGAGCTGCCGAGCTGCTGCCCCAGAGCTCAGAGGTGGCTGAACTGCGGGCTCTGTGCCACCCAAAACACTCTGCCTGCCCTCCCCACACCCACAGCGCTGGCCAGGAGCTGAGGCTGGAATTCATTCAGCCCAGGCTGCCCAGGACCTGTCCAGGTGGGCTGTGAGACTCCACAGCCCCTCTGGACAGCCTGCTTTATCTGGTGTTTTAATAATAAAGTTTATCTGGTGTTTAAATAGAATAAACACAGTTTTATCTAGTGTTTAAATAGAATTTCTCATTGCCTCCTGTCCTGTCAGTGGCCACCACTGAGAAAAGTCAGACTCCATCTACTTTGCCCCACACACACCTCGGTAAGAATCCCCCAAGCCTTCTCTAGTCTGAAGTGTCCCAGCATCTCCTCCTTGGAGACATGCTCCTGTCTCTCCATCATCTCNGAGACTCCACAGCCCCTCTGGACAGCCTGCTTTATCTGGTGTTTTAATAATAAAGTTTATCTGGTGTTTAAATAGAATAAACACAGTTTTATCTAGTGTTTAAATAGAATTTCTCATTGCCTCCTGTCCTGTCAGTGGCCACCACTGAGAAAAGTCAGACTCCATCTACTTTGCCCCACACACACCTCGGTAAGAATCCCCCAAGCCTTCTCTAGTCTGAAGTGTCCCAGCATCTCCTCCTTGGAGACATGCTCCTGTCTCTCCATCATCTCCACAGCCCTTTGCTGGACTCTCTCCAGTATGTCCATATGGCTCTGATCCTGGGGAGCCCAGAACTGGACCCAGCATTCCAGGAACAGCCTCACCAGTGCTGAGAAGAGGGGAAGCATCACCTCCCTTGACCTGCTGTCAATGCTCCTCCTCATGCAGCCCAGGAACCTGCTGGAATTTTGGTGGCATTGCTCCTCATGTCCAGTCTGGTGTCCAGCAGGAGCCCCAGGTCCTTTTGTGCCAAACTGTTTCCAGCTGGTCAACAGTGCATGGGGGTGTTCCTTCCCAGGGTCAGGACTTTGCACTTCTTGTTGAGCTTCATGTGGTTTTTGTCTGCCCACTTCTCCAGACTGATGAGGTCTCCATGGATTTCACATGGGCCGATAATGATGGGACAAGAGGGAACAGATTTAAACTACAAAAAAAGGAGATTTAGATTAAATATTACCAGAAAACTCTTCCCTATGAGGATGGTGAGGCCCTGGCACAGTGTGCCCAGAGAAGCTGTGGCTGCCCCATCCCTGGCAGTGTCCAAGGCCAGGCTGGACAGGGCTTGGGGCTGGGATAGTGGAAGGTGTCCCTGCCATGGCAGGAGTGTGGAACTGGATGGGCTTTAATGTCTCTTTGATCCCAATCCGTTCCATGATTCTATGATGGCAGCGTGTCCCTCTAGAGTGACAACCCCTTCTACCAGCTTTGGTCACCTGCCAGCTGGCTGAGGGAGACCTTTGTCACATCAGCCAGGATAAAAAAATATCAAGGACTACCCAGTATCGATCCCTGGGTTTCCCTGCTGCTCACTGGCTTCCAGCTGGACTTTGTGCCATAAATCACAACCCTCCCAGCACACTGTCCAGCCTGTTCTCAGCCTCTCTCACTGCTGTTAACTAATCCACCCTTCATCTGTTTTGCATTCCTCCTTTCCCTCATGGTCTTGTCCTGCGTTACATCCCTGATGCTCCCAGCTCTGGCTCATCCTCCTCTGGGCAGAGACCTCACCAGAGTGTGCTTTTAGAGGGGACAAAGGTCCTGACATGAGTATCAGGGAAGGTGGTGGGTTTTGCCAGAAGCAGCTCTGGCAGGATCAGCTCCTGGTTCCCTTGGTAAATATGATCAGCTCCATGCAGAAGAAGAAGCTCCATGCAGCTTTCGGCTGAATTGCTGCCGAACAAAACCAAATTATGGCTTTTTTGCCATGGAAATAATTCACTCAGAAACCAACAGCGGGATTTTTATGTTCCTCTGTTCTTGCAACCCATGTGAGTGTGAGCTCGGGGAAGTGACAAACACAGCGCTGCACGGAGCAGTGACACAGGCTGCGGCTGCACAAAGGCGCCCTGCGGCTGTCACCAGCCAGTGACAGCTTTGCTCACGGGAACTTCGCACCTTCTGCTCCCCAGCTGCTGCCTGCAAGGCACAAACCACGAGGGTGGCGATGTGCACGGAGCACAGGGGGGTGTGGGGAGGGATGCTGGCTGTGATGGCACCTGCAGCTCTGTCCTCCACCTGGCAGCTCTGAGATGGTCAGTGTGAGGAAAGAAAGCATCAAAAAATGTGCATCACTGCATGTGAGGGTCTGGAGGAGGAGGAGCAGGAGGAGGAGGGGGAGGCGG